>JAHRHZ010000100.1:7750512-7853774 GCA_024137785.1 Ginglymostoma cirratum
CTGTAATGGTGGGGATGTGTTTGAGTGTGCTGTAACGGTGGGGATGTGTTTGAGTGTGCTGTAATGGTGGGGATGTGTTTGAGTGTGCTGTAATGGTGGGGATGTACTGTTTGGAGGATACTAATAAATTTCATCATTGCCTGTTGCAAGATCACTGTGGGGCTGTTGATTCAACATGATGGCGCCTGTGCTGAGGCCAAAAGCTACACTTCTATCAGCAAATGATCAAGAGACAAACCATCTTACATTATTAAGAAATAAGAAGAGACTTGTTCTTTGTCGGGGAATGTTTTGGGAGACAGTTTGTTGAATGAAGTTTCCCAAGGTGGGATGAGACAATAACAGACAGCTGTCTGGTTTGTGTCTCGATGAACAAATTAATGAAAGAACAGCAGGGCAGGTGGAAGCCTTCACCCAGCTTCCGTTTCTCTATTCCCTTGTACAGTACTGCTCAGATTATGATTATAAGTTCATCAGTCTGAAGAAATTGATGCTTATTGACCTGTTGCCTGTGACTGTGATGAGTCTTTGGTGTGGAGGACAGCTGCTAGAGAAGGCCTGAGGTTCAACTCATGATCCACATATTGTTTTCACAAAGTCTGGGTAGGTTATTATCTCAGAATATATTATTTGTTGTTGTTTCTCTCTCTTTCTCTGAGACTTCTCTTGGTTCTCGTTCATTTTCTCTGAACACTTTCAACACTCTGCCTCAGCCCTCTCTTTCTCGACCCTCTCCTAAGCCGCTCCCTTCTTACACTCTCCCTCACCCTCGGTCACATCTCCTGCCTGTCTTATACACCTCCATAATGTCTGACTAAAACAACTGCAGCACAAGCCTCCTCCCATCCAGGATGTTGGAGGGAAAGATTTCCCGAGCTCTCTCACACAACTGGTGTTTATGACTTACTTCACTGCAGTTTGGCAGAATTGGAACTATTAGGGAGGTGAGCGCGCAGTCGCTGATGCCTCTCGGTTTTCTGATGCTCCCGTGTTTTATCCATTTAAACTGCAAGTCAGAAGCTGCTGTGTTGTGCAGATGTTCCCCCTGCTATTGCAGCGGCGGATCATGTATGGCTTCAGTGCACTGGAAACTGAAGAACGATTGCCAGAAAGTGGCTGCTGCTGGGCTCTCTGAGGCCATGCAGTCGGTTGTCTGTCCGTGATTTTCGTGGAACGCTATAATTGAGGAAGAGATCGTTTGGCCCATCATGCCTGTGCTGGCTCTTTTCGAATCAGCCCTTCTCTATTACCCCATTGCCCCAGGAAGATTCTCCATCCAGCATTTGCACAATTCCCTTCTGAATGTTACTTATGGATCACTTGCATTATTTCTACCAGGCAGCGCATTCCAACTCACAAATGTTGCACGTATCGTAAATTCTTTTCGCATCCCCTCTGGGTCTGCTGTCAATCATCTTCAATCAAAATCCATTGCTTGCTGACCCACCTGCCTGGGGAAAAAGTTTTGCCCATCAAAGCCTTCATCATTTTGACACCTCTAAACCTGCTTTTACCTTTCCTGCTCGGACGAGAACAATCCCAGCTTTTCCAGTCTGTCCCTGTAGTTTGAGTCCCTCCTTTTAGGTGCCATTCTGGTAAATCTCCTGTGCACCCTCTTCCAGCTGTTAGCATCTTTACAACAGTGTTAGTTCCCCGGAATTTTACAAAATGAGGCTGAAACTGCGGCTGATCGAGATTTAGCCTTGTCCCCCTTGCTTTTACATTCGACGCACCTAGCTGTGATTTTGTATTTTTAAAGTTTAAAGGAGCTTCCAGCCCGCGCGATTGGCAATGGACAGTTGAAGGATTTTCTATTGCTGGTATTCAGCGGTTATCAGTTCATCAGGCCAATCTCCTCACCGTCGACTTCCCAGCACATCACTTTTCAACGACGCATCAGTCTTCCCACAAAATCTCCCATAAACCATCTTCAGTGGCCCTAAAGCTGCAGATCACCAATTGATTGCGACTGCTATTCAATTACTAAACGACCCAATACGTTGGCATCTAGGCGCTTGAGGGACGGGAGACGGAACGTGGTCCTCTGACTGGTCCCAGAACTGAAAGATTTGTCGTGGTGATTTCCTGGAGTAGAACCACTGAATATTATTTCAATGGAGAGAGACTGCAGTGTTGCTATGATACAAGGGGTCTCCACATATACAGATCACTAAAGGTTAGTGTGTAGGTACAGCAAGTAATTCTGAAAGTAGTTGGAATGTTGGCCTTTACTACAAGAGGGCTGAAGAATAAATGCAAGCCAGTCTTGCTGTACAGTGTATTGGTGACTTCATACCTGGAATACTGCATACAGTTTTGGTTTTCTTTTCCAATGGGGCATATTGGAAGACGCTTATGTGGCTGATGAAGGGTTGTCTTATGAGAAAAGGTGAACTAGCTCGGATCTTTCTCAATGGAATTTAGAAGACTGATAGATAAGATTCTGAGGGGACTTGACAAGGCAGATGCTAATAAGATTCTAGACTGAGGGCATGGTCAAAAGATACGTGGTCTCTCATTTAAGACTGTGACGAAGGGAAATTATTTTATCTAGGGTCACTTGGACTTTCCCTATCCAGAGACCAGTACAGACTGGCTCATTAAAAGTATTCAAAATTGACTCAGACAGATTTTTGAACTATAATGGAAGTTACGAACTGTTGGCAGCAGACAGGAATGTGGAATTAAGGCCGCATTCAAATCAGCCCTGATCCAATTGAACTGCGGAACAACCTTGAAGGAATGGATCTGGCTTCTGCTTCTTACGATACTGGCTCTGGAAGCATTTCAGAGAAGGCTCACTTGCCTAATGAAGGGTTGAGAATTGATTGAGCAAGTTGGGCCGAAACCTATCAGAGTTTTGATGGAAGAGAAGTGCCTGTAGTTGAAACGTATGAACCTAATGGATCTTGACATGGTGGAGGCTGTATTAGGTGGAACGTAATGCCCACACTCATGGCAGGTTTGGGGTTGGAGATGTATTTAATCAGGTTTGGGGTTGGGGATATATTTAATCAGGTGGGGGTTGGGGATCTATTTAATCAGGTGGGGGGTGATGGCACTGGTGAAAGTCAGTAGTAGCTAGGTCCATGGACAGAGGCATCCACTGGTATTAACCCATTGGCAGGACATGAGGCTCACCATGGTGGGAACATGACAAACAAAGCTATGTGGAGTTGCTTGCAGGTAGCTAGAGTGAGGTTTGTTCAATGGCATTCAATTTCTCATTGAATGACTCGAAATTGGGGAGGGTGAGCCACTCCGAGCCCTTCAACACCCTTCCCCATGAACCCGACTACTGCCCCATTGCTCACCTGTGGGCTGGAATCCAGTGATTTAGCCTAAGCCTTAGGTGGGGTGTAGTATGTGCACTGACCGCTGCCTTCCCAATGGCACCGTGACTCAACAGAGACTGTGGAAATCTCCAACTCCGTGATTCTTGATCCTGGAGACGGCTTGCCATTATCCAATTTGTTCCCTAAAAGATCCAATATAGGACACCCGCTAGAAATGGTGGACAAAATCACTGCTGCCTGCACAAAATCCAGCCAGATGTTGCCCTTCTCAAGAGGGAGCTTGGAGAATTGGGGACATAGTTTCCAAATGAAGGGTCTCATATTTAAGACGGAGATGAGCGGGAACCTCGTCTCTGAGGGTTGTTCCCATTTGGAAACTGTTTGGAATTTCCCTGGAGTCCTCTTCCCCAGAGAACAGTGGAGGCTGAGTCATTGAATATTATGAAGCTTCATCTTTGGTTAATGAGGTAGGGTGGCGGACCAGCAGGAAAGTGGAGTTGTGGCACCAGTCAGACCAATGATGATTGACCGGGGCTGAGGGTAGAAAGGTCTCCTGTTGCTCCATTTTTAATTGTTTTTATGCTATGTTCTTATGTCACAGGACCCAAGCCTCTGAATTTAGTGGGAGCCTTGCTTAAGTGATTACAAACTTTGAACCTACTGACATACAGTTGTCAGTCACTGCTGCTAATTCTGGTCTCCCCTGTTCATCAGCAAGACAAACAGTTCACAAGAGGCAGGCTCAGGCAGGCAGTGGAGAGCGGGGAACACAGGATGAGAGAGAGAAATTAACACCATCAGTTCTGAGGGATCATGGATAGACTAGAGGAGCTGGGCGTATTCTCCTTAGAGCAGAGAAGGTTAAACAAAGATTTGGCAGAGGAGTCGAAAATGGCGAAGGGTTGGGACGGGGTAAGCAAAGGGAAGTTTCTTCGAGTGGCAGAAAGGTCAATAACCAGACAATAACTATTTATGACGATTGACAAAAGAGGAAAGCAAGGAGAGAAACATTTTCATGTAGCAAGGGCCTAAGATTTGAAAAGCACCTCCTGATGGGGAATAGATTCCACTGTAGTCTTGAAAAGGAAACTGGATAAATACTTGAAACTAACAAAAGTGCAGAGGTTGTTGAAAGAGTAGAAAATAGAACTAACTGGATTTCTTTAAGGGCCAAAGGCCCAAAAGACCTCCAATATGCTACTTTATTGTTTCCTGTCTATAACACAGCAGGTGACAGCTGTAACTTGCAGCTTTTAAAAGGTGTTTGGTTTTGAATGTCAGTTACATGTTGGCAAAGCAAGGTTTGTTTGATCTTAACAGCTCGATGTCTCACATTAGGCTTTGTGGGAGTGAGCATATATACAAACTCACATTCACGCGCGCGCGCACACACGTACGTATATACAAAAGTATACACAATGGTGCACATACTTTAGGGTTCTGCATGAAAAACCCAGAGATTGTGAATGTGTACAAAAACAGAAGTTGCTGGAAAAGCTCAACAGAAACGGCAACATCTGTGAAGAAAAAGTCAGAGTTAATGTTTTGGGTCCGGTGACCCTTCCTCAGATTATGAACGTGTGTTCAATAAATTTGATCATTTATGGGTAAACACCAGAAAATGAAAATTTAAAAGCCTGACTCACCTATGCCACTTGGTGGTAAATAGGTAATTTGAATAGGTGATTAAAATAGGTAATGTTGCATATTATGGAATAAGCCATGGAGTTGTGCATATAATTGCTCCTTAGAACCGTTAGGGATGTGCAATAGTATGATCCTATCAGGACTGCTCACACCCTGAACTCTCATTATCAGAGTGTGGAAGCTTTATGTTCAACAACTGAGCGTGGGTGCAGTGTTAGCTGTTCCTTTATTACAGTAAACAGCGTAGATCATCCTTGGTACAAGTTAATAGGCTGAGGTCACAATACTCCCAACAGTTTGAGACTATAATAACCCTGAGTAGGGTAGCCTTCTGTCATTGTGTGGTTTTCCTATCCTTGGCTGTTGCTCCTCCCTCATAGTCACTCCAGACTCTCAGCTCTTTTGTTTAGGCTTTTGAAGTCCTCTAAAACCACCCCCATCCTCTCCATTTCTGAGTTCAGTACCCCAGAGATCCCGAATGATGTATATTTACAAAATTCAACGTGGAGGAAAATGATTGAAGCTTCTGTTTTAAATGTGGCTGTCTTACTGATCATGCAGCAAGTTGTGGATTTTGAGTCTGTATTGAGTTTAGGGGTAACTGTGCGGTCATCTCAGCAAAATAGAGGCAGAGAGAGATGAAGAACGGGCCATACCAGTTCAGATTTGTGTTTGCTCATTGTGTAGGATATTCAGTTTTACGTTTATTAGTGTCAATTAGTAGGGCCCCGTGGAGTGTTCTGGAATAAAGAGACTTAGGGGTACAGGTTCATGACTCCTTGAAAATGGAGTCACAGGTAGACAGGGTAGTGAAGAAAGCTTTCAGCATGCTTGCTTTCATTGCTCAGAGCATTGAGTGTAGGGTTTGGGACATCTTGTTGCAGCTGTACAAGACGTTGGTGAGGCCAAATTTAGAGGACTGCATGCAGTTCTGGCAACCCTACTGTAGAAAAGATACTATTAAATTAGAAAGAGTGCAAAAAATATTTACTAGGATGCAACCTGGATGGGAAGGTTTGAGTTATAAGGAGAGGTTGGATAGGCTGGGACATGTTACCCCGGAGCTTCAGAGACTGAGCAGTGACCTTATTAGATGCCAATAAAATCATGAGAGGTATAGATAAGGTAAATAGCCAGTAGCTTTTACCCAGGGTAGGGGAGTCTGAAAGTAGAGAGCACAGGTTTAAAGTGAGAGGGGAGAAATACAAAAGGGTCCAGAGGGGCAATTTTTTTCACACCAGAAGGTGATGAGTGTCTGGAATGAGCTGCCAGAGGAGGTGGTGGAGGCGAGTACAATTTTTTCATTTAAGAAACATTTAGACAGGTACATGGATGGGATCGGTATGGAGGGATATGGACCAAACACAGGCAAATGGGACAAGTTTAATTGTGAAAACTGGGCGTCATGGGCAAGTTGGGCCGAAAGACCTGTTTCCATGCTGTAGACCTCCATGACTCTATGACTCTGTAGTATGGCTGTCCCTTTGACTCATGATCACTGGAAGCTCACTGTTGCTATGTAAGCTGTTCTATTGGCTCACACTAATTTACAGCAAGTCCTGTACGCTGGCCATTCCTCTGCTTGTTGACCCATGTTAGCTCCTGACTGAACAATTTTTTAAAAAATTCTCATCCCTTCTTTTCAAATTCCTTCATGGCCTCATCTTCACTAGCTTTTACCAGCTGCACAATCCGCCCAAGAGATCTGTACTCCTCCTATTTCAATTTCCTGCTCATTCCCAATTTATATCAGACCACTATGCCTCCAGCTCTCCAGGCCCTAAACTCTGGAATTCTTTCTCTAAATAAGATCATAAGACATAGGAGCAGAAATTAGGCCATTCGGCCCATCGAGTCTGCTCCACCATTCAATCATGGCTGATAAGTTCCTCAACCCCATTCTCACGCTTTCTCCCCATAACCCTTGATCCCCTTGACAGTCAAGAACCTACCCATCTCAGTCTTAAATGTATTCAATGACCTGGCCTCCACAGCCTTCTGTGGCAGTGAATTTCACAGATTCATCACTCTCTGGCTGAAGAGGTTTCTCCTTGTCTCTGTTCTAAAAGGTCTTCCCTTTACTCTGAGGCTGTGCCCTTGGATCCTAGTCTGTCCTACCAAAGGAAGCATCTTCCCAACATCCACTCTGTCCAGGCCATTCAGTATTCTGTAAGTTTCAATTAGATCGCCCCCTCATCCTTCTATACTCCATCGAGTTTAGACCCAGAGTCCTCAAACATTCCTCACATGTTAAATGTTTCCACCTCTTGTTCCTCTATTTTTTATTTAATTTGATTTATTATTGTCATACGTACCTAGGTACAGTGAGAAGTTTTGTTTTGCGTGCAGTACAGGCAGATGATACCGTACAAAGTGCATTAGGGTAATAGTACGGAGCGAGGAATACAATGTTAAAGCTGCAGAGAAGGTGCACAGAGAGCGAGGTCAGCATTAAATTTAAAATGTGAAAGGCCCATTCAGAAGTCTAATAAAAGCAGTTCTTCAATCTGTTGGTCTGTTTGTTTGACTTGCTCCTTAGAATTTAGCTTTGTGGGTCAAGCATTTGGTCACCTTTTTTGAATATTTCCTGATGTGTTGAACTGTCTTTGAAAATCCTGTGGAGGTGTTGTCCCACAGGTAAAGGTGCTATCTAAATGCAAATTGTTTCAAAGCTAGTGGCTGAATCATCATTGTGATACTGCAGCATTGGAGTGGATGTGATTCCCATAAATGATCTTTCTGATCAGTTGAAACATTGTACAAATGTGAAACCAGCCTGTATCTGGAAGAGACGCTGGCCTCTTTTAAATTATTGGTAATAGTATTGCATAGTGTCAGTCTCTGTTAATAGGGCAGCGACAGAGAGAGAATACACTGTTAATACCCCTGGTGTGTCAGGATCAGTGTGACATTTGTGTGGCAAATACTCCCTTTAAGATGGAGATGAGGAAGAATTTCTTCTCTCAGAGGGTAGTGAATCTGTAAAGTTGTTTACCACAGAGGGCTGTCGAGAATGAGTCATTGAGTGTATTCAAGGATGAGATAGACAGATTTTTAATCAGTAATGGAATTAACAGTTATGGGGAAAAGGCACGCAAGTGAAGTTGAGGATTATCAGGTCAGCAATGATCTTATTGAGTGGTGGAACAGACTTGACGGGCTGAATGGCCAATTTCTGCTCCTATGTCTTATGCTCTTTTCACAGAATCATAGAATCCCAATAGTGTGAAAGCAGGCCATTTGGTCCACTGAGTCCACACTGACCCTTCAAAGGGCATCCCACCCAAACCCACAACCCGACCATATCCCTGTAACTTGCATTTCCCACGACTAATCCACCTAGCCCGCCAATCCCTGAACACTATGGGCAATTTGGCATGGCTAATCCACCCTAACCTGCACACCTTTGGACTGTGGGAGGAAACCGGAGCACCTGGAGGAAACCAATGCGGACATGGGGACAACATACAAACTCCACACAGTCAGATGTCCGAAGCTGGACTTAAACTCAGGTCCCTGGCGCTGTGAGGCAGCAGTATTAACCACTGAGCCATTTATTTAGGGCAGTTCAGAGATGATTCACAAGGCTGAATATTACAAGGAGGGGTATGTCTAATGAGGAAAGCTTGAGCAGATTGGGTTAGGATTGGAGTTTCAAAAACATGTGAGATGACCTTATTGAAAAATATAAGATTGCGAGTGGGCTGAAGAAGTTGGATGCTGAGAGGATGCCCCTGCCCTTCCTTGGGACTATCTAGAAATAAGGGGCACAGTGTAAAGAAGAGGTTTCTGATTTAAGATGGGGAAAAATGTTCTTTTCTTAGAAGATCATTGGCATTTGGAATTCCCTTTGCCAGAGCCTGGGCCATTGAATACAATCACGGCTGAGTTCGATGTTTAATTGACAAAGGAGTTGAAGCTTATAGGGGGCAGGGAAGAAAGTAGAGTTCAGCTATGACCTTCTCGAATGGCAGAGCAGGCTTGAGGGGCTGAATGGCCTTCTCTTGCTCTTAATTTTTGTGTTCTTCTAACCGTGAAGGAGACGAATGGGATAGACAGAGGGCAGATGTGTAAACTTGCAACAAAACTAACACCTGAGGCAAGGTGAGCCTGAAGCAGACTCATGGTGGTGGCGGAATCAATTTTGGGCTGGTGTGTTAACTGGCATCGGTAGCGTTTGCATTGTCAGGGTCCAGTGAGGACTCATAGTGGTGAGGGCATCGGTGGAGGTGAGGTGGCATCAAAGAATGGCAACTGTCATTCCAGTAGTGCCAACACAGCGAAGGGATCTCAGGCCTGGCCACCAGGCCCATGGCCCACGACAGAGCATCTAACAAAGAGGACTGTACAGTCGGACGCTTTTCTTCTTTATTTCTTTATCCTTTCACCTTTTTATATTCTACATTTTGATTTATTTTTCTGTGTTTTAAGCTGGCACCGGAGAGTGGCGACTCTATACAACATTTTCTCACTGTGTATTTGTGACAAAATACACATGCCGACAAATCAAATCAAATTGAATGAGTATAAGTTCATCATTAATAAGCGCTATTGGGAGATTCAGGAGGAACTGTTTACCCAGAAAATGGATAGATTGCGGGAGTCACAAAAACAGGGAGTGGTTGTGATTGGTCAGCATCATTTCACTGGATGTTGGACCTTGCTGTGTGGAAATTGACTGCCTTTTTTTGTAGGTTCCGAAGTGACCACAGTTCAGAAATCGTTCATTGATTGCAAAAGGGGACATGTCCTGAGATTGCGAAAGATGCTCTCTGAATCCATTCTATTGCCATGTCATGTGCAGACTGGTTCGATGCCCTGTCTAGTGACACCTTCAATAATGCACTCTGAAGAAGCTGGAAGACAAGATGTAATATTAGGCACCAGGCTAGCAGAGCAGCTGCTTATCCTTGGATAATACCAGCAGCAGAGGGTAAATCACCAACGATCCTCCAACAGTACCCCACAGTTTCTCAAAACAAGCTGTATTTGAACATCAGGTAAAATAAACTGTCCAGTGCTTTGAACAGGTCTGTTCATGAGGCTGGGTTGTGAATTGTTGATCAAGTTGTGGCATCCCCAAAATAATCTCTTCCTATTCCTACTGAAGGGTTCTCTTGTCTTTCCCTATTGTGTGTCTTTAGCCTTCGGCATGCCTGGCCAGAGCTGAAGCAGCATTCCTACATGTTGTAATTAAGATCCAACTTTTGTTGTTCGATTCCACCTCCCGTAATTAAGTGAAGGGTCTGTTAACCTGGTCACACCTTGCTTGCGGTCAGGGTCTGCGCCCAGGAGTTGGGGGGGTCAAAGGGTTACATATTTGGAATGATTCAGTGAACAATCAAAAGACCACCTGAGATGGGGCTGTTGTGTTGAACCTTCCCAAACACAGTGTGGCCTTTCTAGTCTCGCTGGCTCAGGGGCCCCTGAGTTTGCTTCGGCTTGTGCAGTTTCCACCTGAGCGAATTAAAGGCAGTGTTTTCCTGTGCAGATTTGAGATTGCAAAGCCCTGAAGACAGGGGTCATGGAGTGTGTGGACGTGAGTGTGTTCTCTGGCTGTTTGGCAGGTGGGTCATTCATGGAGGCTGGTGAAGAGAGGATTGGCGGAGTTGAGCCAAAGTAATCAGAGTTGTTGCTGTTGTGGGGGGATTTGCTCACCTATGCTTTAAAAAAAACTAAAGTGACCTCTCTCAGTGCCCTGGATAACATCCCCTCCCGCTGAGAACTAACCGTAGAAAACGTAGATTCAACGGGGTAACCCGATGATGCTGGTGAATAAATGATGCCACTCTGGCTACCCTACAGTAATAACAACCAGTGCATGTGGAATCATAAATCCAGAGGGAAATTTATCAGCCCATCCTTTGCATGCTAACTGTTTCAACGAGCTATCCATTTGGTCCAACTGCTCAGTTCTTTCCTCCATTGTACCCATCAGATCATAACACTATGCTGATTTAAACGAAAATTCTCCTCATTCCCCTCCCGCTGGAACTTTTGCCAATAATCTCAAATCTTCAAAGGGTTACTGACCCTATCGTCTGTGGAAAAAAATTCTTTTTTTAAAAACCCATCCAATCCTCTTGTAATTTGGGAATACTTTGCTCAAATCTCCTCTTAACCTTTTCTGCAACTTTCCCTCTAAGCTGCATGGGCATGTAGCTACTGGGGAGTTCCAGGCAGGTTAAGCAGCGTTCCTTTGAGTGACGTGTGCTTTTGGAGGGCTGTGCGGTGGCAAAATCAATGATACGGTTGCTTCTCTACTCCAAGGAGAACTGCCCTACCTTCTCCAGTCGGCCTACACAACTGAAGCTCCTCACCTTCGGAACCATTCTAGTGAGTCTGCATTTCTGAAGCCTTGACACCTTTCTCAAAATGTGGTGCCCAAATTTGACATCATACTCCCACTCGGATCTAACCAGTGTCTGAATAAATTTTTTTGCAAAGCGTGTAATTTGCTGAGAGAACAAAAACAAAGTTGCTGGAAAAGCTCAGCAGGTCTGGCAGCATCTGTGGAGGAGAAAACAGAGTTAACGTTTCTGTTCAGAGGAAGGATCACCGGACCCAAAACGTTAACTCTGTTTTCTCCTCCACAGATGCTGCCAGACCTGCTGAGCTTTTCCAGCAACTTTGTTTTTGTTCCTGATTTACATCATCTGCAGTTCTTTTGGTTTTTAATTTGCTGTGAGATTGTTTTTGACGTGGCGATGTGCAAGATAAATGGTGACGGACTGGGGCGAAGAAAGCCAGAAGTCGCTCAACGCCTGGTTATAGTCCTACCAGTTTATGTAAAATCACGCGCTTTCGCAGCGCTGATCCTTCGTCAGGCGAAGACTTCACCTGGTGTTGTGTGACTTCGGGGATAAATGGAAGTTGCAAGTGGAAATGACAAGTGGCGTTTCTTCTGTTCATCAGTATGAAGTCGATTTATACATCATTGATGGGGATTGAACGGTCTCTGTCTGTGCAAAGCTGCGCTCTTAGGAACAGGCTCCAAGTCACGAGAGGAGTCAGACCGCGTCCAGACACAGCACATCCTCCACCCATCCGAGCTCAACACAAGCAGAAGCTCAATGGGCTGTAATCCCGCAAATTGCACCGGTCTCTCAGTCCCCCCGGCCAGCCACTCCTCCATGCTTGTGCTGTCTGTGAGGTGTTTATCTTGCAGCTTGGAGTCACTGGGGTCATTGCCACTTTGACTGCCTGGTTATGAGGGAGGGGCTACATTTGTGCTCTCGGTACGGAGGAGTGGTGGGTCTGGTCAGGCACCTGGTGTTTAGTGTTACTAGCGGCTGCCAGGCAGGCACGTTGCTCCAAGATAAGAGGAGGCTTTATCACTCCCTCTTGCATCTGAAGGTCCTGCAAAATATTAATAACACAATTTGAAGAGCATAGCTGATAGAGAAGGGAGGAAGGCTTTGCTTTTCGTCTTGACGGAAGTCTGCAATTATCACAAGGTTGGAGGAACACTACGCCGTAGACACTGGCCAGCTGGCAATGGCAACTGAACAACACTTAGAATTATGTAGCACCCACAGTACTGAAACAAGCCATTTGGCCCAACTGGTTCATGCTGACATTATCTCACTTCATCGGCATATCCTTTTGATATTTTCTACCTCATCTCCTTGCCTCGAAATGTGGTGGAGGCAAGTTCAAATGAAGCATCCAAGAAGAGATTGGATGATTATTTGGATAGAAGTGGTATGCCGGAAATTGGCACCAGGTGTAAGGACTGCTGCAGACACGATGGGCCAAATAGCCTCCTTCTGCACCATATAGATTCTGTGATTCACTACTGATGGATTTCCCCCTAAAGGAACTGGGGCTATCCACTGCCATGACACATTGCAGACGCAAACTGTCCTAATGCTTAGACCAGGGAGATTCCACATTCAGTAGCAATCTGATCATCAACAGTTGGCTCGCTGTTGACAGTGAGCCGTTAGTCTGCGCATCGTTACTCCGGGACGAGGAGATAGCGACACCGGGATTCCACTTATCACCAATACCATTCACTAAGCCCTTCGTAGGGCTTGGTTAATGCATTGTGCAAGTGCCCGCTGCCCATTCTTACCCATGAGCAATGGTTACTCAGGCGAGGTACTGGTACCAGATAGCCCCAGAGGCGTTTAATCATAGAATCCTTACCATGCGCAAATAGGCCATTCAGCCCATCGAGTCTACACCGACTCTCTGAACAGCATCCCTCTAGAGCCCACACTATTGCTGATAACCCTGCATTTCCCATGACTAACTTACCCAGCCTGCACATCCCTGGACACGACAGGCAATTTAGCATGGCCACCCCACCTAACCTGCACATCTTTGGACCCTGCATCTCCTGCATTGTCTCGGGGATTACAGACTACTTTCTTGTCTTGTCAAAGTGCCAGAATTTACAGAACAGTTTTACAGATTACCCTTAATCGCAGGAATTAAGAGAAAATGACCCACGTTGACTGAGTTTCTTTTGGAGTGTGATTGCGAGCAAATAAAAAATGTAATGGGGTTTAGGTTGACTTGCTGCAGAAGTCTGATCAAGTGAGAATTTTTCTTATTCACTCAGGGATCTGGGCATCACTGGCTGGGTCATCATTTATTGTCCATCCCTAGCTACCCTTGAGAAATTGATGGTGAACTGCCTTTTTGAACCATTGCAGTCCATAAACTCTAGGTAGGCCCACAATGTTATTAGGATTTGACCCAGCGAGAGCGAAGGATATATTTCCAAGTCAGGATGGTGAGTGACCTGGAGGGGAACTTGAAGGTGGTGTTGTTCCCATATGCCTGCTGCCCTTGTCCTTCTAGATGGAAGTGATCGTGGGTTTGGAAGGTGCTGTCTGAGGATCTTTGGTAAATTTCCACAGTGCATCTTGTAGATAGTACACGCTGCTGCTACTGAGTGTGGTGGTGGAGGGAGTGAATGCTTGTGGATCTGGTGCCAACCAAGCGGGCTGCTTTGTCCTGGATGGTGCCAAACTTCTTGATTGTTGCTGGGGCTGCACTCATCCAGGCAAGTGGGGACTATTCCGTCACACTCCTGACTTGTGCCTTGTAGATGGTGGACAGGGTTTGGGAAGTCAGGAGGTGAGTTACTCTCCACAGTATTCCTAGCCTCTGACCTGCTCTTGTAGCCACTGTGTGTATTTCATTTGGCATTCAACAGTTCCACAGGAGGTTCTGACTTTAGCTTGTATGGCTTGAGTTTTGCGAGACGGCGTTTTAAAGCTTTTACAGCAGATTGCCACGTGCCTCTGACTCACGCTGTCCCTTCACAGGTCGGTGAAAATTATAAATTGATGCAGCGGGTCAGATTTGCAACAAAAATAAACCACACACACACACACACACACACGCAGGAGATGTGGGGAGGAGGCTGGAGAGTGGGTGTTGCCCGGGTGACCATGTCTTGTGGCAACGAGCTCCCAAGTTCTCAGCAAAGGCTGAAAGTTTGCAGTGGGTTGTCAGGGCTGATCAAATAGCTCCACGCGATCCCGACCACCTGCGAACTGGTTCCTCTCGCTGGAGTGGTGGCACCGGGGGTCGGATTTCACAGCCTGACGGAATGAGGTGGCACCTAGGTGTGAGAATGTACACCAGGGCTCGAGAGAGAGAGAGAGAGAGATGAATCGATCCACCCCATCCTGTTGGTGTCTTCCACCGTGCGCTTTGAGAGCTGGGTTCATTGATATATTCACCATGTCATCTGTCCTTGCTCAGGTTCTAACCCAGTCCTTTGTCTCTTGCTGCAGTAACGGGGCTGTCAGGGAGGCTCTACATAGCCAGATCCCGGGGAGCTCTTCCTGTGTGCCTTCTACCACACACGAGGGTGGAAAGGCCGGACCAAGCCCTCTCCCTCACTCAGCACCATCAGTGACAGCTAAAGAAAGGCAGCTATTCCCACTTATCCAGCCCCTCAAGACGTTCCCAAGGGATAACAAGGTGTAGAGCTGGATGAACACAGCAGGCCAAGTAGCATCAGAGGAGCAGGAAAGCTGACGTTTCGGGTCTGGACCCTTTTTCAGAAACGTTCCTAAAGCGTTTTGCTGTCAATGATGTAATTTTGAACTGTGGCCACTTCTGCGTTGTAAGAAACAAGGCACTTGGGTGGATTGGCCATGCTAAATTGCCTGTAGAGTTCAGGGATGTGTAGATTGGGTGGGTTATAGGGAGATGGGTTTGGGTGGGTGCTTTGAGGGTCGGTGTGGACTTGTTGGGCCGAAGGGCCTGTTTCCACGCAGTTGGGATTCTAGTCATAGAAACATGGTAGTCTGATTGACATCCCTTCGATATCCACTCTCTCCTCCACTGACACTCAGCAGCGTGTACCAACTACAAGGTGCACTGCAGAAATTCATCGAGGGCTCCTCAGAAAGTACCTTGCAAACCCATCCAGAGGGACAAGGGCAGCATAAGCACACCACCATCTGCAAGTCTGCTTCCAAGCCATTGACTACCCCGAGTTGCAAATATACAAGTAAGTGGAGAACGTGACTTTATTGTATCGCTTTGCTGGGCCGTTTGACGAAACGTGTCCTGGAGATTGCCTGGAGTCTGCAGGGCAGTCCAGGGGTGTTGGCAACCCTCTGGGTAGGTAGAGTTTGTGATACTGATTCACACAGAGGCTCCCAGTCCCTGTAGAATTTCCCTGAAGTTTCTGAGTCTCTGGAACATCGCTTTGGGAGAAACTCCTAAAGAAAAGTCATTTGAAAGTTTTAAAGACATTTTTGCATACTTTCCATCCCTTGGAGGAAATGTGCATAAATCATCGAAGGTGGCAGGGCAGATAGAGAGGAGTTAATTAAGGATATGGAAGCCTGGGGTTCATAAGTGGGAGTGTGGAGTACAAAAACCAGGAAGCTATGATAAACCTGTGTGAAACATAAACTTTGTTTAAGAGCATTGCGTCCAGTTCTGGGCAGTGCACTGTAGGAAGGATGTGAAGACATCGCAGGGAGTTTAGACAAGAGATTGGAGAAGCCAGGCCCGTACAAATGGTCAGACATGGCTTTCAGAAGAAAATTGATTGAAGGGAAAAAGAGTTGAACATTATGGGGAAAAGACGGGAATGGCACCAGATGAGTTGCTCCTTCAGAGAGCCAGTATAGCCACGATGGGTCGGATAGTCTCCAGTGTTTCTATTATCCTTCTCTGTACTTAGTGAAATGTGGGAGTTGCTGGGAAAATGGCTGCCTGACAGTCAACAGTCATCCGTTTGAATTATGAGAAATCTATCATTTGTCAAACGGGGCAGGAAGGCGGAGAGCAGTGAGTGTATGTGTGTTGGTCCTGCAGGGGGCAGGGCAGTTGGAGGTCAGAAGTCTTGTGACTCTAGTGAGGTTATGGGTCAACCTCTCTGGAACTTTGGTTAGACCACACTTGGATACTGTGTGCAGTTCTGGTTGTCACACAGAATCGCTGGAGAGAGGGAAGAGGAGATTTATAAGGACGATCCCAGCAATGTGTGGGTTTACACATCAGCAAAGGCTGGGCTTCTTCCCTCTTGATAAAACACTGAGGGGTTGACCTTACTGAGGTCTTTACAATGTTGAGAGGATTTGATTGAATGGAAAGAGAGAGAGAGAAAGATTCCTCTTTTGGGGAGGAGTATAACTAGACAGGGTCAGTACCGGATAGTCCCCAGGAAATCCAACAGGGAATTCAGGAGAAGACTCTTCACCCAGAGAGCAGAGAGAATGTGGAACCCACTCCCACAGGGAATGGTTGAAGTGAACAGTATCGAAGTGGTTCGGGGCAAATTGGATAGGCAGGTCAGGGAGAAGGGAAGAGAGCGTTAGGATGGAGGATTCAAATGAGGAAAGAGGGGAGGGGGCTGGAGTGGGAGGGTAAACACCAATATGGACTGGTTGGGCCGAATGGTCTTTCTCTCTGCTATATATTTGATGTGATGATATCTCCAGGAATAAGATCAGCCGGTGTTAAAAACCCTAATGCCATGGCGACCCAGGAAAGACAGCGACGATTGCACTTCCCAATGTTAACTCAGCTTGGACTGAACTACGGTGATACAGAGTCAACCCAAGCATTGTCGGAGAGCTGAGTCACTCCTGGTTAACAACTTTAGCCTCCCAGTTCACACCAAACAGACCCGGGTCCTTTGGCCCTTGCGTGTCACCTTCAGTCTGTGCATTTCAGAGAAGGCTGCTATTTCTGACACTGCCGGCACACATTTAGCGACCTGCAGCCGTTTCTCTGCACACGCGGAGGCCTTGCTTTTACAGCTGCAAGAACACGTACAGGCCTGGCCCGAGGAGAGGGGGGGGCGCAGCACAGCGCAGGGAAGCGAGAAATCAATACTCATTCCTTAAGGAGCCTGAAACCCCCTTTTAAACAGCAAACTTTTTGATACTGGCTGAACGTTGCCGACCTGACCTTAACTTTGGGTTGAGACACGATGCTCGCGAAAGAGCAATTGCTGCAGACTTTATTGTCTTTTGGTGCTGGTTAAGTTAATGCAGCCAGTTTCACAGAAGGCCAGAGATCGTCCTATACTTCTCTGGAGACTGTAGAATCTGTGTTTGCAAAGTGCCTTGGACCTACAGTTGCTGTCTCATTGGCGCTACCTTAGGCTCAATCACAAAGACCGTTGAAAAACAAGAGTGGGGCAGAAGGAATTCCAAAATTTTGAGCTCCAGGTACTGGTGGTGGACGGATTGATTGGGTTGGAGAAGTGGGTAGAATTGACGAGGTGCGGATATCTCGAGGTTTGTGGGCTCCTGTAAGTGGTAATGTTCCTACCTCTGAGCCGGGAGGCCCGGGTTTAATTCCCCAGCTGCTCCAGAGGTGCGTAATAACATCTCTGAACAGGCTGACTGGAAAACCACGTCTCTCGAATGCTGTGGGAGACACGTCCTGAGGGAGGCATGACACCATGGAGGAATGTGAAAACAAGGATGGAAATCTTTCTAAAAAAAAAACTGAGGCGTTGTTGCACTCAAATATGTCGCGCGTCAGTGAGCCCAGACCTGGCTGGTGATTGTGTTTTGCTGAAATTTAACTGCGCTGATATTGTCACGCATTGCAAGCATTGAGTTGGACACCTTGCGTGTCAGTGAGCACTTTGGATGTGTTGAAGAGCAGCTCTGACTGCCTGGGTGCATGGCTGTTTCTCCAGGAGGTGCAATCCAGGGGTACTGTTGGGCTGTGATTCTGGCTGCCCTCTGTCTCTGGCTGTAAAAGTAATATGGGGCCATTCTCCTCTGGTATCCTGGCTGATATTTAACCCACAGCCAAAGACTCCAGAAACAGCTTCGCATTAACACTCGTGGGATCTTGCTAGGCACAAACATTGTTGCCTGGGGTGAAGAAAAAGTGATTGCTGTTCAAAAGGACCTCATTAGCTGCAAATGTGGTGATAAAAGGTACAGCCTTAAAGACAAGTTGTTTCTTTGACAATGTAAACCAAAATTAGTCCTGTTAAAGTTTATCTTCAGTTAACTACAGCCCCATAAATCCCGCAACAGAACTCTTTTTTTATTGTATCTGTGGACTTCAATCTCTGCACCTTTGACAGCAATTAGCAATATTGACTGTGTAAACCATCACAGCTCAGTGATAGCACTCTCATCTGAAAGGATGGCACAGATAAATATATGTGGATGTACACTTTTTAAATTACTGAAATAATTAAATTTACAATGACATCTGCAGCTCGGTGATTAAACACTTACAGAAAGTTCTGGAAACCCCGGTATCTGCGGGGAGGGGGAAGCTAAAGAAAAGGAAGAAGATTTAATTAGTTATGAAAATTCTTGCAGGCCTGCTTATGGGTTGTAAGGCCTGCGGCTGGAAGCTCTGTGCAGAAAATTCTCCGAAGCAAGACTATTGTAGGTATCGGCCACGATAATATTCATATCAGAGGAGAGGGTGGGGGGGATGAAAGGGACGCGAGGAGAGTCGCTCCAAAGCCTCAGGGATACCGACTGCTTGGGCCGGGCCTGACTTGCTGAAGGGTCGATGTTTATCAGGAACATCCCTTGAGTGTCCGTGGCACAGGTTTTAAGCTGGTGGCTACTGTCCCAGGTGCGCCTCGGGCTGTGGAGCAGGGACGCGAGAGGTCTGTTCCTAGTCACAGGTCGGAGCTAATCAATCAACGGGAGGCCAGGGACCCCCATCATCATTGTTTTAATTGTCGCCTCTCGATCCTGTGTGGCCTCCGCTGTTGACTTTAAACCCACCCGAGAATCAAATGGCAATAAAGGAGCAGGCTATAAAGAGAGGTGTGAAATTCCCCAGCTAATTAAACTAATGACTGTTTAGCCTTCCTTTGAAGGGGGTGGGCAGGGGAGAATGAAGAATGTGAAGCCAGCAGCTGTAAGTCGACAGCAGTGTTTTAAGATGTTAAAGGGGCTCCCTCCACCTTGTGGAAGCGCCTCTGCCTTCACACAAACAAACAGACAGACTGTTTGTTTGGAAAATCCCGGCACTCTCTGATTAGGGACAGGGCACGAACCG
Source organism: Ginglymostoma cirratum (assembly GCA_024137785.1). Classification (NCBI taxonomy): domain Eukaryota; kingdom Metazoa; phylum Chordata; class Chondrichthyes; order Orectolobiformes; family Ginglymostomatidae; genus Ginglymostoma; species Ginglymostoma cirratum. The sequence continues at coordinate 7,769,934 of JAHRHZ010000100.1, forward strand.
CGATGCCTCTTAAATCAGCGCAAGTAGAATCATTTGTCAGATGTGTTTTATTTTAAAAAAGAACGCACGCAAAAGTTGCCCAGTGGCAGCTATTGTTACTGAATGTGGTTGTGAGACTAAACGCCGAGTGCCAGTGGCAGTGTTCCATAGAATTACAGAGAATGTATTGATCTGCCACTTTTTGCTTCCAGCAGGGTAATTGTATCTGATGAGGCACTACTTATGTTAGCTCCTGTAACTTAAGAATGAGATATGGGTAATGTACCATACATAGATTTGAAAGATGTTTGTTACAAGCCCTGATATATACAAGTATGTACATAAAATGATGATCTGATAAAGGGCTACTCTCTGGTTCCTGAGCTAACACTGAGTTATATGGTCACAGTCTGTAGTATATTTCCAATGTGTCATGCTTCAACTGTGCTCCTCTTCAGTTAAGTTGGACCCTGAGACCATGCTGCTGGATGGTATGGTCTGATGATGATACCACAAGCACATCCATTAAAGATACGTTACAAGGTACAAGACATTGATTAGGCCCCTTTTGGAATACTGTGTTCAATTCTGGTCTCCCTGCTATAGGAAAGATGTTAAACTTGAAAGGGTTCAGAAAAGATTTACAAGGATGTTGGCAGGGTTGGAGGGTTTGAGCTGTAGGGAGAGGCTGAATAGACTGGGGCTATTTTCCCTGGAGTGTCGGAGGCTGAGGGGTGACCTTGTAGAGGTTTATAAAATCATGAGGGGCATGGATAAGGTGAATAGGCAAAGTGTTTGTCCCAGGGTGGGGGAGACCAAAACTAGAGGGCATAGGTGAGAGGGGAAAGATTTAAAAGGGACCTTTTCATGCGTGTTGTGTGTATGGAATGAGCTGCCAGAGGAAGTAGTGGAGGCTGGTACAATGACAACATTTAAAAGGCATCTGGATGGGTACATGAATAGGAAGGGTTTAGAGGGATATGGCCCAAATGTTGGCAAATCGGACTAGATTTATCTAGGATATCTGGCTGGCATCGAGTTGGACCGAAGGGTCTGTTTCCGTGCTGTCCTTCTCTGTGCTTCTATATTAGCTATAAGACATAACACAACATCCCCCTTTTCTTTCAAAGGATAAAATAAATCCAAAACTGGTATCTATCTATGGTTGCATACAGGTATGTATTGTCAATTTGAAAATGATACAAACAGGTAAAGACAGAGTTAGCAAAGTTAACAATCCAAACTACAATCGCGCATTTTGAAGACTTGACACCGCCTCCTGATCTGGTGATTGTATGGTCATCTAGCGAGCTTGGTGCTGTTCTCAATTTGGTTGCAGCAATCCTTTGAATTTTCTTACCTGCGTTGTAGGCATCTAGGGTCGCAGTGCAGCAGTGACCTGATTGCCATGGTTGGCACCGGGATGGTGATCGTGGAATATTGGCGTGGCAGCATGAACACATCTGTGCAGAGTAGAGGGAGGGTTGCACAGTTGTCTTGCTGCTGCTTGCTGTCACTCTACATTATCGCACAAATAAAAACCGAAAGAGCTGCGGACGCTGTAAATCAGGAGCAAAAACAGAAGTTGCTGGAAAAGCTCAGCAGGCCTGGCAGCATCCGTGATGAAAAAAAAGGAGTTAATGTTAACTCTGACTTTTTTCTTCACAGATGCTGCCAAACATTATGAATCAGTCACTGGCGTTTCCTTCCTTACTCTCCCTGTGCAATGTAGCACCATGACCACTGATGATTTTGTACCATCTGTGCAAGTTGCATATTCCAGAAAGCTCTGTTGGTTTCCACCTTATTTGTGATTGGAACTTCTGACTAGTCCTTTCTGTGCAGTGCACTGTTGTGATAGTTCTCCATCTGGTTGCTGGTCGTGTGGCACTGTTATTCTTCTCTGACTTCCAAGAAGAATGCCCTGGTTAGACAATGGTAACCATGGGAGGTCATTTGCACTCGTCTTCCAAGCATACGTTATGCTGGGGATAGCAGTCCCTTCTTCATTGGTGTTGTATGAAAATGTAGCAAATCGATTGTTTTGCTGTTTGATTTTTGATCAAAAGTTTGATGGTGTGTACCATATGTTTGTTACAATTGAGCCTGGATAGCGGGGTGATGGTCTAACATAGGTCTTCTCTTGAAGTGGTTTGTTAGAGGACACTGGTCTGTTGTCTAACACTGACAATTCTGTTATACTAAATAAACTGAAAATAGCAGTCACCATATGATTGTTAATGGTTTCACTCGTGTTGTTGCTGAGTCAAAACATTTGGCAAAGTCTTTGTTGCCAAAGGCATAATCTCCCCCAGGCACGGTGGTTAGCACTGCTGCCTCACAGCGCCAGGGACCTGGGTTCAATCCCACTCTTGGGCGACTGTCTGTGTGGAGTTTGCATGTTGTCACTAAGTCTGCGTGTGTTTCCACCGGGTGCTCCGGTTTCCTCCCACAGTCCAAAGATGTGAAGGTTAGGGTGGATTGGCAGTGCTAAATTGCCCACCGTGTCCGGGATTGCAGGCATGGTGGAGACAGGAAAGGACTGCAGATGCCGGAAGGTAGAGTCAAAAAAATGTGGAGCAGGAAAAGCACAGCAGGTCAGACAGTATCTGAACAGCAGGGAAATAAACGTTTCAGGTCGGACTCCTTCTTCAGGACTAGGGAGAGGGAGGGAAGCCCAGAAAAGAATTGAGGGAGGAGTGGTGGGGCTGGGGGAAGGGTAGGTCAGATGGAAATAGGTAGATGCAGGTAGGGGGTTATTGCGGTTGGTCAGTGGAAAGGGCGGAACAGATGAGTTAGTCAGAAGATGGACAGGTTGGGGGTGGAGAGATTTTGAAGCTGGCAAAGCCAATATTCAGGCTATTGGGTTGGAAGCTCCCAAGCAAATATGAGGTGTTGTTCCTCCTGTTTGCATTTGGCCTCACTCTGACAGTTCAGGAGCCCAAGGATGGACATGTCACTCAGAGAATGGAAGGGGGAGTTAAAGTGGATGGCAACCAGAAGTTTGGGTCGGTTGGTGCATGCAGAACACAGATTCTCCGCAAACTGGTCCCCGAGTCTGTGTTTGGTCTCCCTGATATAGAGGAGACCACATCAGGAGCAACAAATGCAGTGGATGAGGTTAGATGAAGTGCCAGTGAATCTCTGTTGGATTTGGAAGAATTGTTTGGGGCCTTGGATGGAGGTGAGGGGGGAGGTGTAGGGACAGGTGTAGCACTTCCTGCAGTTGCAGGGAAAGGTACCAGGTTTGGTGAAAGGGTTGGTGGCGAGTGTGGAGCTGACAAGGGAGTCATGGAGTGAGCGTTCCCTGTGGAAAGCGGACAGGGGTGGGGAGGGAAATATCATTGTGCTGGTGGGGTCTGATTGTAGGCGGCAGAAATGTTGGAGGATGATGGGTTGTATTCAAGAGGTTGTGGAGGGGTGGTGAGTGAGGACTAAGGGAGCTCTATATCCATTGTTGTTGGGGGAGAGGGTTTGAGGGTAGAAGTGCAGAAAATGGTGTAGATCGGTCGAGGCCGTCATTAATAACAGAGGAGGGGAAACGATGGTCGCTAAAGTAGGAGGATATCTGGGAATTCCTCGAGTAGAACGCCTCATCCTGGGAGCAGATGCAGCAGAGGTGGAGGAACTGAGAGAATAGGATAGAATTTTTACAGGAGGGTGGGTGAGAGGAGGTGTAGCCAAGGTAATTGTGGGAGTCCGTAGGTTTGAAATGGATATCGGTGGTGAGTTGGTTGCCGGAGATGGAGATAGAGAGGTCTAGGAAGGGAAGGGAGGTGTCAGAAATGGTAAATTTGAGGGCATGGTGGAAGGTGTTGGCAAAGTTGATGAACTGTTTGAGCTCCTCACGGGAACATGAGGCAGCATCAATACAATCATCAATATAAAAGAGTAAGAGGTGAAGGATGGCGCCAGTGTAGTTGTTGATGAGGGACTGTTCCACAAATCCTACCAAGAGGCAGGTATAGCTTGGGCCCACGCGGGTGCCCATAGCCACCCTTTGGTTTGTAGGAAGTGGGAGGAATCAAAGGAAAAGTTGTTGAGGGTGAGGACCAGTTCTGCCAAGCGACTGAGGGACTGGAACAGGACTGGTTGGGCCGATGGGAGAAGGAGATGCAGAGGGCTTTTAGGCCATCCTTGTGGGGGATGTGTATAGGGACTGAATGTCCATGGTGAAAATGAGGTGTACTGATGTATCCGTTGCTCCTGATGTGATCTCACCTATACTGGGGAGACCAAACACAGACTTAACGACTGGTGTGTGGAGTATCTCCGCTCTGCACGCACCAACCAACCTGACCTTCCGGTTGCCATCCACTTTAACTCCCCCCATCCCACTCCCCTGGTGACATGTCCATCCTTGGGGCCTCCTCCTCTGTCAGAGTGAGGCCAAACGTCAACAGGAGGAACAACGCCTGACATTTTGCCTTGGGAGCTTACAGCCAAATGGCCTGAATATTGACTTCACCAGCTTGAAAATCTCTCCACCCCCAACTTGTCCACTCTCCAGCCAGAATAATCCCCTACTTGCATCCACCCATCTCCATCTCACCTACCCTCCCCCGAGTCCCATCACCCGCTCCCTCTATTCATTTCTTGGCTTCCCTCCCTCTCCCCAGTCCTGAAGAGGGGTTCTCACCCAAAACGTTGACTTTCTTGCTCCTCGGATGTCTGACCTGCTGTGCTTTTCCTGCTCCGTGTTTCTTGACTGCAGCCTAGGTGATTAGCCATGATAAATATGGGGTTAGGGTGGGGGGGACTGGGTCTGGGTGGGATGTTCTTCAGAGGGGTTGGTGCAGACTTAATGGGCCGAATGGCCTGTTTCTGCACTGTATGGATTCTATGACACTATTAATAGATCTGCCGCTATTTTCATGCAGTGTGTGGAAGGAATTTTAAGTGAATGTAGAGTCTCCCTCCGCTCCTGGGATTGGCACATTTGCAGTGTCTTATTTGCATTCAGTATTCTTTGAATATCCTGATTCATCCCTGACCAGTACATAGACCTGTCTGCTAGGCACCATGTGTGTTCAATTCCAATGTGTCCCTGCTGTAACACAGACATGACATCCATGTGTAGTCCTTTTGTTACTAGGACTTATTTGCCCTTGGAAATGACTTGCATGCTCATTACTACTTGGTCAAAATGAATGAACATTCTCAGGTACTCCTTAACACTGTCAGGCCTTCCCTGGGTAATCGTTTTTTGCAAGTCTTGTAATTGCTCATCTTCAACAGTTGCAACTGCTCACACCAGCTCTGGTAAAATTGCAACAGATCTCCCTTAAGAAAATCTTCAATATTAACTGATTTGATTGCATCTTGTGGGTGGGCTTTGAATCTCATGAATCGTGACTATACTGAGTTTGGTGAGTACCGGTCAACTTGCTGCCATGTTTTGGCCTTTTGCCTTCAGCAGGACATTTGTATCTCATAAGACAACAATTGCATTAACTACCTATAGTGTAAGGGATATGGGTAATGTAGTCCTGAAAGATTCAATAGATGTGTCTTACAACTCCAGACAAATTATAGTCACAGGCATTTCAGTGCCTGGGCGAATAACAAGCTACTCAGTGGCAAGCAGTAGCACTTTATTGTCAGCATGCAATGCATTAAGTGGCCCAGTTAAGATGGAGACAGAGACCTTTTATATCTCAGGTCACATGCTGATGGTGATATTATGAGCATGTCTCTTAAAGGTTTACTGCATACCGGCCGTAAAGAAATATACATGTAATGCTGAAATAGGCCATTTGGCCTCACAATTCTGGTATTTTTATACTCCAGTCAAACCTCACTTCACTTAACCTCATCTAACCTTATCAGCACATCCTTCTATCCCTTTCTCCTCCAGCTACTCATCTAACTTAGCCTTCAATGATCTCTTACCTCAATTCTCCACGTGGTAGTGAGTGAGTACCATAGTCTAACCACTAGGCTAGGACTGTATAAAGCTATTTTACATAACAAGTAAACAGAAAGCATATGAAGGTATATTGTTCTAATCAAACTTCACTCTTCCCGGTCTCATGTAAACATACACTTTTATTATAGATACATTACTTAGTCTAGTCCAATCTAAGGCCACACTTTTATAACATGGAGTGGTTCTGGGGGCGTGACATTGACTCAGGGTAATCTGTTCTTGTCACTTGACTTTTTGTTAAAAGAATTGAAAGCATATATATCATCTTTCAAAACCTCAGAACACACCAAAGCACTTTACAACCAATGGAGAATAGTTTGAAATGTAGTCATTTATATTGTCTTTATCTGTTCATGAGATGTGGGCACCAGTGACAAGGCCAGAATTTATTACCTGTCCCTAGTTGCCATGAGAAAGCTGGTGGTGAGCTGTCTTTCTGAACCACTGCAGTGCTTTTGGTGTAGGGGTATCCCTAGGGCTATTAGGGTGGGAGTTCCAGGATTTTGACCCACTGACAATGGAGGAACAGTGGTATTTTTCCAAGTGAGGATGGTGTGTGGCTTGGAGGGGAACTTGCAGGGGGTGTTGTTCCCATGTATCTGCTGATGTTGTCCTTCCAGATGGTAGTCATCCAGGATTCGCACAGTGCTGTCTAAGGATCTTTGGTGAATTTCTGCAGTGCATCTTGTAGACAGTATACACTGCTGCTACTGGTGGTGGAGGAAGTGGAGGTTTGTGGATGTAGTGCCAATCAAGTGGGCTTCTTTGTCCTGGATGGCGTGAAGCTTCTTGAGTGCTGTTGGCACTTCAGGCAAATTGATGATATTCCATATCATCCCCACGTCCAGCCTAATGCTGGAAGGAAGGTCATCAATGAAGCAGCTGAAGATGGTTGTTGATGGGAAGCTCCTGCAGTGCTGCAACTCTGGAAGCAGGGCATGTCATTTTGCACACAGCAAGCTCCCATAAACAGAGATGTGATGTGACCAGGCAGCCTGGTGAAGGCACCATGTAAATCCTTTCTCCCTTTCTGTCCTCCTCGTTAATATTGTTGACTGCTCTCGTTGCCCTGCCCTCCCCCCCAGCATCATCCAGCATTACATTAAGTGAGTGTTTATTCAATATCCTGAGCTTTTTCTGAAAAGCATAAACCTTCAGCAGAATGCAGCAATCAATGTTGATCAGGAAATTAAACTTCCTTTTCGATGGAGTGAGTGTCAGTGCTTTACAGCTGTATGTAAATATTGACAATGGTGCACATGGCAGAATTCATTCGCTTTGGGGAGCTTCATGCTGCTTATCTCTCTCCTTTTGTTTACCAGCAAGCAGGGTGGTTAAATTAGGTAGCTTCACCCGCGCTCAAGGTGGTTCAACAGCTAAATGCCCCTTCTGTGTGACAAGGAGAGCAGATTTGATCATGACTAGTCCGGTGATAAAATCATTTAGACTTCACACTGTAGCACATCCTGTTATCAGGATGCCAAGTCATGTCAGTGTAAGGCTGGACCTTTTTAACACTCAAGAGCAAGAGACTGAAACACATCTGATGCAGATACTTTTTGACAAATGTGTCCGAGTGTATTTACCATAACCTAACTTCCACTCCCAACACCCTTGTACTCACACTGACCTCTCTGCCCCAGTGAAGTCTTTTTGCTAAAAGAATTGAAAGCATACGTATCACCTTTCAAAACCTCAGAACACTTTACAACCAATGGAGAATGATTTGAAATGTAGTCATTTGTATTGTTTTTATCTGTTCATGAGATGTGGGCGTCAAGTGAGAAGGCCAGAATTTATTACCCATCCCTAGTTGCCCCGAGGAAGCTGGTGGTGAGCTGCCTCCCCGAACCTCCGCAGTGCTTTCGGTGTAGGGTTATCCACAGTGCAGGGAAAGGTACTGTGTGTGGTGATGGGGTTGGTGGGGAGCATGGAGCCGATGTGGTGGAGGCAGAGGGATTGAGTATAGGATAGCATTTTTGCAGGAGGACGGGTGAGAGGAAGTGTAGACAGGGTAATTGTGGGGAGTCTGTAGGTTTGAAATGGATATCAGTGGTGAGATCATGACCTCCGAATACAACGCATCATCCTGTGACACTGCTGCCACCTACAATCGGACCCCACCACCAAGATACTACCCGCCCCCCCCCCCCCCCACCCCCGCCCCATCCCTGTCCACTTTCCGCAGGGACCGTTCAAGTCCTTCCCTTTTTTTGGGGAACCTCCAAGATCTCTGCGCTCCTCCAATTCCGGGTTTTTACGCATCCCACCATTGGTTGGATTGTACCTTCAGCTCCCTTGTTCCAAAGCTGCGAAATTTGGAAGTGGTTGTCCTATTCCATTAGAATTTCTGGGGGCGGGTCGGTGGGGAGGTTACCAAAGACCCAGAAACACGAGCTCACTTCCCGGTCTGGCAGTTGAAGAATGTAAATTTAATTAATGATATAATCAACAGATAAGAGCAGCCCTGGAACCATCAACCTACCATCAAAACCCCACGTGGTTCACTGGTGTCCTTTAGGGAAGGAAACCTACTGTCCTTACCTAGTCTGGGCTACATGTGACTCCATACCCACAGCAAGGTGGTCGGTTCTTCACTATCCACTGAAATAGCCCAGCAAGCCCCTCCATTGTGCAGGGATGGACAATAAATTTTGTTATCGCTATTGCTGTCCTTGTATTGTGAATGAATAAATAGAACTCCTCCGTAAACTTCCCCAATCCTCGCTCCTTCTTGAGCTCACTCCTTTTAAACCTACATCTTTGGCCAGCTTTGTGGTTACCTCATATCTCCTTGTACAGCTTTTTGTCAGATTTTGCTCCTCTGTGATCTGCCTTGAGAGATTTCACAACATTAAATGTGCAACAAGTGAAGGTTGGCATTCTATGTGGCAGTTTGACCGGTGCTGTACCAGAATCCTGTCGATAAAATGGTTTTAAGAGGAGTGTGGCAACATCGTCAGGGAGTTGGTTAAAGGACAGAAAGCAGAGATTAGTGATTAATGGATGTTTTTCAGACTAGAAGGGTGCAAACAATGGTGGCCCCTTGGGACCTATAAAGTGAAAAGGGCTTGAGTACACAGAGCACAATACTGAAGATTACAAAAGTAGGAAGCATTGTTAACTCTGAAGGGGATTTTAAGTGTCTTAAGAAAGAGGTAGTTGGTTAGCAGATTGTGCAGATAAGTGTTTGATGAAATACAAGATGGAGCAGCATGAGTTAACACATGGAAGCCAAATAAGGGTGAGTAGCTGAACTTAGAAAGCGTAGAGAGGTTTTGAGTGTTCAGGTATACACATCTTAAAGATTAGGTCAGCAAACTGATGGTGTATCAAAAACGAAACTTCATTTTGTAAATAAGGCCAATTGTGTTCAGGAGCAAAGAGACTCTGATACAAACCAAAAAGACTGCCGCTGCAGGATTTTGTCCAGTATTGGGCACCTTACCTCCACACTGCGTTGCCTGATAGAAATCGTTGACCAACTATAGATGTTTTAGCTGCTAGCATTGATTTTGCTAGTGACAGCCTTGCACACAATCCAGGTAAATAGTTATACCTTATGTGCAGATTTACTAATACTTACTGATATATCTGTTACACCATACTCACTGTGAAATGCAGTCTTGCTCTGTTATCACAGTTTGTAACTGTGGTTTGCATTTATCAGATACAGTATATATTTAAAACAAGAGTACAATGCTGCTGCAAGAAATTACAAGGGTTTGCTACTTAGAGGGGATCCTGGTAGCTACAAGAGGTAGCTCCATGGACTTCATTGCATCGCGGGATCCGCGAACTCAATTTCTTGCGCTGATCTTCCATGCATTAGGCATTTTGGCTGCCTTGAGGTGCACTTGGGTTCACCGTCTATCGTTTAGTCACTAAGGAAAATAAAAGGCTGTAACTTAACTTCAGAGTGGTATAACTTAGTTATGTCCCCGTCTCAACAAAGCAGAGACCGTAAACTTGAATCTCACCGAGGCAGTTTGAGAGTTTGAATTCCTGTTATAAGAATTGCTGGGACCAGGGAAGCTTTCAACTCTTGAGACTGGCAGATTTTTGCTGGGCAAAGGTGCTGAGAGGATCAGAAACAAAGGCCTTTTAAGTGGCTTTATGTCGCAGATCAGCAATGATCTAACTTAAGGGCGGAGAAGGCTGTGTGACCTCCAGTCCCAGTTGTCCAAAAAGACCCTTCACTGCTTGCCAAGAGCTGGACGCATATCGGTTTAGTGGAAGATTTGAAGTTTCTGGCGGTGACAAGCAAAGTTAAGCCTCCTGGAGGATTCTCAATCTCCCACCAGCTTTTCCAAGTACCAGCCTCTGAAGACCTGAGGCTGGAGCCCAATGTAAGGCTCATCCATTACTTGTCAAAGGGTCTATTGCCTTCTGTATAAGCCTCAACGCCATCTCCCATCACTCTGTTGGCAGCGATCGGAAATTAAAATCCATTTTTCACATTAATCTCGAGGCTAATCCATTCTTTTCTTCGCCCCAAGAAATAGTCTTAAACAGCCTAAATCTGTATATCTCGTTGCCATGGTGACTTCTATGGCTACTGGCCCCTGACAGGAAATGACAGCCGAATCCAACAGGATATTGCATGCGTTTCTGCTCCCGACCTAGATCCAGAATTGTCCAAAAATTCTGATAAGGAGGCAGCAACCGCATGGATCCAATAATGAAGTGTCATTTTCAGAAGACTTTCAAAGAGATGATAGCAGGGAATGTTATCCTGCTGCGTACTTATCAGATCAGGAGAGTGATTGTGCACAGCCAACATAGCATATTACAGAGCTTTCAAAAGGACTCACCGTCTCACTGTGCTGTGTCTGTGACTGATGAGATCAGATTATGAATGGGCACCAGGCAGTTATCACTGCAGTTGTAGCAATCCACATTTAGCAGAGAATGTAACGAGAGGCTTTGCTGGATTGTCCTTTCTTCCCAAGCAGTCGAAAGCTTGACTTTAAAATGAGAGCATCTTTTGAAACATTGAGTTAGTGGGGCCCACCAACTTGCCAAGCGTACGTGAAACTAAACCCGGGGGAGAAAAATATAAAGACCACCACTTACTCACAACCACCAGTCATCTCAAGGTGCTCAACGGTCAGCTGAGTCCTTTAGGTCGTGCTGTCTCTGTTGTAATGTGGGAAATGTGGCTGCTAATTTTCACGCAGCGCATTCCTACTCGAAACAAAGCGATAGTCACCAGGTCAGCTCTTCTTGTGATGTTGATTAAGGGGCTAATATTGGCCGGACACGCCAGGGGGTACATCCTCTGCACATGGGGCTACAGTTTAATCTTTCATCCAAAAGACAACATCTCTGACAGTGCAGCATTCCTTCAGTACTGCCGGGAAGTGATCACTTTGATGTCTGTCTGGGCTCGGTTTCCTGGAGTTGGAGTTAAACCTGGAATCTGGAAGCAAGAGTGCTAGCACACAGCTAGGCACGGCTGCGTTTGAAGAGTTAATGCGAGGTAGAACAGGGACAGCCTACGTGTTTTTATGTGGTGCATATAACATGTTAATATACCCCCGAGATACTTCACAAAATATGACGTCCTCACCAAGAAAGATATTGAATGTGGGACCAACAGGTTACAGATGGGCTGTCAGGAACGTGGAAATGGAGTAAGAGCAAGGGAGTGATGTGAATTCCAGAGCTTGGGACCGTGGCTGCCAATGATGGGACAGTAGAAATTGGAGATGCATGAGAATCCAGAATGGAAGGTACAGAGATTGCGAAAAACCAGAGGCTGGATGAGGTTACAGAGGTCAGGAGGGGTGAGACCACAAAGGGATTTGACTGCGAGGATGGAAGTTTTGGATGGTACTGCTAGACTGGATGACAGCGGTAGGACAGTGGGTTCATGTAGCCTCCACAGCTGGCTATTGCCCAGATGTGGTCATTAATCAAGGGTAGCTTGGCATTCAGTTTGCACTTGCCATCTGTAAAGATGGCAGCCTGCAAATCAACTAATAATCTCTTAGAGAAGGGAAAGACAGCCCTTAGCCATCTGAATAAAACCTTGAATCAAGTCATCGGCTGTCTCTCAATTTGAGGACATCACCACACGGCTGGTCCCAGGCCTCCAGTCCGATAAACTACCCTGCACCTCCACCCTCTGTCTCCTTTCTTCGAGCCAGTTTTGTATCCGAATGGCTGGCTCTCCCTTGGATTCCGTGTGATCCAACGTTGCTAACCAGCCTACCATGTGGAACATTGTCGAAAGCTTTTGCTAAAATCCGTGTAGACAACATCTACCACTCTGCATTTTATCAGTCTTCGTTGTCAGGATTGCGAGTTTCTGTCGTGGGTCTTCAGAAGTGGCAGAACAGGCCAGTTCTAGACCTGCAGACCTATGGGTACCTGGGGCAGGAGCTCCCATAAGGTAGTGGGGCCCAGAGTGCAGGGATTGCTTAAAACTGCTTAAATTGTTTCCTCCTTTGCCAACATTCTGCCTTGTCGTTAAGGCGTTTGGACTCAAAGATTGACACAGCTCGATGGCCAAGCTGTCAGAACTTTGAACAATCCATTGACGTCAGTGTTGTCATTGCCTCAAGGAGAGCCACAGGACGTTTCTGTAGCGTTCTGTTTGACCCCCTCACCCTGAACCCAGAACGTTGGAGAGTTTTGAAAACAGGATCTAGAGGGGAAGGTGCGTTATGGCCACTTGGGTGCTATGTCTGTTTATAGTTAGTTTTGCAGGAATTCTGCATGAATGCCTGCGGAGCTGTTGTTTGATTGACAGTCAAAATACTCGAGCTCATATTCTCACAGCACAGCACAGTTACAACATCTTTAAACGGGAGGGGGAGAAATAATAGAAAAACTGACTGCAACTCCACCGGTGATCATCCAACTCCCCCAGACTCTCACTTAGTAACCAATTCCTCCAGCCCAGAGCCCTGTGATATTGAATAGAGGCTAGAAATTACACAAGGTGATATCAGTGGGTGAGTGTTTAAAACACTGATGTGACATTTTTGTGTCTGGTGGTCTTACTGACACAGTAACAAGTAGTTAATATCTTTGTTAAAATGGTAAAGAGAGGGATCTCAAGCACATGTGTCACAAATGTTATTTTTACTGACAGTAATCACATATATCTGTATATCTAAATTAGTGGCTCTGTAGCACTTAGTTCGTGGTTGATTTTTAAACAGGTGGCTAAACCGCAAGTAGGCAGAGGAAATGGGGATAGAGGGTTAGAGAAGCTAAGCTGGCCCGGACTGGGAGGGTCAGACCAGTGGAACAAACTGGCTAACTTTTGAAAAGAACCTTCCGGAAGCAGGTGCAAGGGCTTCCAAAGCACAGTAGTCAATGGGGGTGAATTGGCTCCAATCTGTACGAGTTCCTCACTCGAGTTCCCTTTAGTTTGCTTCCCGCTCTCTCTGCCTGCCCAAGTTTCCTCAACCCCTGTTACTTTTCACTGAAGGCGATGATCATCTCATCCCGGCCCAACATGCTTTGCCCTCCCCCCTACAGCTACACCCCTCCACCCCTTCCAGCTGCATGGTCATGCCCTTTTTCAGCTCCGTGAGCTCCTTAATGTTGAACTTTTTGAGCTGTCTCTCCCTTTGTGCCGAGGGGAGTTATTGTTAAGGGGATATGGTTGAGCTGCATTAACCACCACACTTATTCACCACTTCGGGTTGAGGTATTCGAAGCTGGAGCTGTCTCTAGATCTGGAGGTTTCTTCAACAGACCCAGCTTTCTGCATCTTCCTGCCTCACCCATCCTCATGCATGTTCATGAACCACCTCTCCACCAACTCGACTGCTCATCCCTTTGCTTGACTTATGACCGAGAGTCATACAGTGTCCCCACCACTTCTAGCCTCCGATACTTTTCCTATCTCAAATACAAACGTTCAAGGAAGAGAAAGATCTCATACAATCTTTTCTTCTAAAAGCCCCCTGTTATTCACTTATCCAGGTTAATTATTCCTAGAGCAGCAAAAGACAACATTTAAAAGACATTTGAATGGGTGCATGAATAGGAAAGGTTTGGAGGGACAGGGGCCAAGCTCAGGCAGGCTGGACTAGTTTAGTTTGGGAACATGATTGGCGTGGACTAGTTGGACTGAAGGGTCTGTTTCTGCACTGTATGACTCTATCTGAGTGATCAATCTTTGAATCTTGGTGACTCCAGAACTTGGCACCAGCGTTGGGCTCCCTGTGTATACTAGGCATGTTGCGGGTGGACCTGGTGGGTCAAGGGGTTGGTGGGGAATGGAGTGGGGGGGGCGTTGGTGGGGGTGGATAGGGTGCTCTGGTTTCCTCCCACAGTTCAAAGATGTGCAGGTTAACTGGATTAGCCATGGGAAATGTACGGTTACAGGGATAGGATGTGGGTGGGTCTGAGTGGGGTGCTTTTCAGAGGGTCGGTGTGGACTCGATGGGCTGAATGGCTTGCTGACACATTGTAGGGGGTTCTATGATTCTGTAGTAATGAAATCAGAGCTCCCTCCAATGGCCCAGTAGTTGATGTGGTTGCTCAGTGTGGCAGGAAACCATCCAGTTGCTTCTGCTCCTTCACAGTGTCTGCTGATGTCCGAAGGCCATTCACCCAACCAGTCCCTGCCTGGATTTACCATTGACACGAGCAAACAGTTCGCCTAACGAATTTCTCCTTTTTGAAGATATTTGACCTGCCCTGTGTCCAGAAATATTTCACAAACGTTTGATTTTGAACCTATGCCTCAGGATTGAGAACCCTTGACTACTGGAAACATTCAGATTCTATCCACCCTTTCATCATTTTAAATACGTGTATTATTCTGTCCAATAATCTATCCTTTTCAGGACAGTCCTGATGAAGGGTTTTGGCCCGAAATGTTGACTTCCCTGCTCCTCAGATGCTGTCTGACCTGCTGTACTTTTCCAGCTCCACATTCATTGACTCTACCCTTTTTCAGGACTTCCTTAATATGGCAAATATTTCTCTTCTAAACAACGTCTTTTTGTTTAATAAATTCATTCATGGGATGAGGGCATCACTGGCTAGGCAGCATTTATTGCCCATCCCTAATTGCTCAGTGAGCAGATAAGAGGCGACCACATTGCTGTGGGTCTGGAGTTGCATGTAGGCCAGACCACTTAAGGATGGCAGTTTCCTTCCCAAAAGGACTTTAGTGAATCAGATGGGCTTTTCCCCCAGACAATCATTGGATTCCTGTTTATCATTAGACTCTTAATTCCAGATATTTATTGCATTCAAATCCCAACATCTCCTGTGTTGGGATTCGAACCCCAGAGCATTGCGTAGGTCTCTGGGTTAACAGTTTGGTGATAATACCACCAGGCTATCACCTCCTCGCCTTATCTGAGTTAATCTGTGTTGCATCCTCTGTAAGCCACAGTGTCCTTCCTGTGGGGGACGCCCAAAGCTACATACAATACACAACATTCTTATACAGCTTCATTATTGCCATATATCTCTGTGCTTAAATGGTGATGAACTTAAAGGCTTGGGAGTAGGGGACAAATTGGTGATACAACAGCTATTTGTGCCTTCAGCAGAGTAAGGAGCCCCCACTTCACTTCACAGGAGTGAATATCAGATTAACATTTGACAATGGACTACATAAGGTGATCCAAAGACTCATGACCAAAAGCTTGGACACAGTGGGAGGTCTTAAGGAACATCTTAAGGGAGGGGAGAGAGAGAGAAAGAAAGGGTGGTACCAGGAGATATTTCCAAATCTTCCACATACCTTGGACACAGAAGGATTGCCAGAAATGGTGGTTGAAGGAAATGGGGAGGGATAGATAGAGAGGCCAGGATAAGGGGAATGTAGAGATCTTGAAGGGTTTGTTGGGCTGGACGAGGGTCCAGAGATGTGGAGGAGTGAGGATCAGAAGATATGAACGAGAATTTTAAGATCTTAGAATCCGTACAATACTGAAAGATGCCATTCGGCCCATCAAATCTGCACTGACCCTCTGAAGAGCATCTCACCCAAACCCAGCACCCCCATCTTATCCCCATGGCCCTGCATTTCCCACAGTTAACCCCCCCAGCCTGCACATCCCCGGACCCCATCAGGCAATTTGGCACGGCCGACCTACCTAACCTGCACATCTTTGGACTGTGGGAGGAAACCCGCACAGACACAGGGAGAATGTGTAAACTCCACACAGACAGTCGCCTGAGGCTGGAATCGAACCTGGGTCCCTGGCACTGTGAGGCAGCGGTGCTAACCACTGAGCCACCAAGATGAGCCAAGGTAAGGAGGTGAGCGAGCCCGTGGGGAAGGGCCTCAATATGGGCGGGTGGGCCAGGCTTCCTGCTCTGCCCACTGTCTGTGACTCCCACTGGGAAATGCGTAGGCAGCAAGCGATCAAAAGTCATGTGTCATCCTCTGC
Source organism: Ginglymostoma cirratum (assembly GCA_024137785.1). Classification (NCBI taxonomy): domain Eukaryota; kingdom Metazoa; phylum Chordata; class Chondrichthyes; order Orectolobiformes; family Ginglymostomatidae; genus Ginglymostoma; species Ginglymostoma cirratum. The sequence continues at coordinate 7,786,218 of JAHRHZ010000100.1, forward strand.
CAAACTGGTCTCGGTGCAATGTTCACGAGCAGAGGGCACCTCTTATCCCCAGGAGCCCCATCTTGAGTCAAAAACGGGACAGAACTAAAACGAGAAAAATGTATATGGAATGATAAAGTAACTTTGCAATCACTAAGGAGGAGTGATCTCCATATAACACACAACAGGCTGCTAAGTGACAAATGAAATACCACCCTGTTAGCTCTGGCTGGGATTAAAGGGGTCATTCTGCTAACGTGAATTCTTTGGGATCTATGTGTGTGTAATTTTAGAAACAGAAAGAGATTAAACAAACATGTATTCAAATACAGAGTGAAACCTGAACTGGTTTTGGGCAAGAGCGGGGTTTGGCTTTGTTTTTACATCAAGGCCAATGTTCTGTCTCTTCAAACTCACCCATTGTGTGAGTGTAAGGTAATACACTGGCAGGTTCCACCAAGACAGACCAGTGTAACAGTGTCAGCAAGAGGGTGGGGATGGGGGTGGGGGTGTGGTGGGGAGGAGAGAGAGAGAGAGAGAGAGAGAGAGAAAAGGCATAGACGGAAGCGGGGGAGAGAGAGAAAAGGCATAGACTGGGGGGAAAGAGAGAGAGAGAAAGGGGGAAGAGAGAGAGAGAAAAGGAATAGACTGGGGGGAGAGAGAGAGAGAAAAGGCATAGACTGGGGGGAGAGAGAGAGAGAAAAAAGGCACAGACTGGGGGGGTAGAGAGAGAGAGAGAGAAAAGCACAGACTTGGGGGGGTAGAGAGAGAGAGAGAAAAGCCACAGACTGGGGGGGTAGAGAGAGAGAGAAAAGGCATAGACTGGGGGGGGGTGATGAAGAGAGAGAGAGAAAAGGCATAGACTGGGGAGAGAGAGAGAGAAAGGCATAGACTGGGGTGGAGAGAGAGAGAGAAAAGGCATAGAATGGGGGGGATGCGGGGGAGAGAGAGAGAGAAAGACAAAAGGCATAGACTGGGGGAGGGGGAGAGAGAGAGCGAGAGAGCATGTGTTGAAAGAGGGACACAGAGAGAGAGGGGAGAGAGACAGAGACAGACAGTAAAAGAGGGGAATAAAGAGCAAATGGGACGGAGAAAGAGCCAGTGTGTTCAGAGGGAGAGACAGTAAGAGAGAGAGAGACAGAGATGGCGACAGAAAGAGTGAGAGATGCAGGTAGAGACAGTAGCAGAAAAACACAGAGACAGGTGGAGAGCTGCTCAGTGAAGCAGTTGAGGCTGCCTTGATGAATGTTTTTAAGGCAAAGATAGATTTTTGAACGGTAATGGAATTAAGGGTTATGGTGAGCGTAGGGGTAAGTGGAACTGAGTCCATGAAAAGATCAGCCATGATCTTATGAATGGTGGAGTAGGCTCGATGGGCCAGATGGCCTCATCCTGCTCCGATTTCTTATGTTCTTGTGTACAAAGCCTGAGTGAGAAAGAGAAGAAGAGGTATGAAGAGAGGGATGGACAGTGAAAGCTGGTGAGGGAGAGAGACAGAGGAAAAAGTTTTATAAGTGGTTAGGCTTCTGAAAGGGTTCCTAGGCAAAGGTGTGTTGAATACTGTTGACTTCGATTGTGAACTCGACAGTGTGTGAGATGTAAACTCCTCTCAAACTGGAAGATCTTTGATGTGTTGAGTTACTATAGCTGAGGACAAATGAAAGTGGAAATTTTAATATTGTGTAATCTGGTAAATCCTCTACTTGCTGCATTTAACTGACTATCCCTTGATAGGTTGTCTGTTGATGTTAATTAGTTTAACTTCTTCTGAAATTTGAAGTAGATTGAAGTCAAGACATGTATTAGTCAAGAATGAGAATTCTTGAGTGCGAAGGACATAAGACTTCAAAATCTACCCAGACCCCAACCTCATCCCAAAACCAGCCCAGTTCGTCCCTGCCTCCCTGACCTGTCCGTCTTTTCTCCCACCTATCCGGTCCTCCCACCTCAACACCCACCCCCACCTCCTAGCTGCCAGCCTCATCCCCGCCCCCTTGACCTGTCCATCTTCCCTTGACTGACCATCCCCCATCCTAACTCCCCACCTACACTCACCTTTACTGGCTCCACCTCTGCCTCCTTGACCAGTCCGTCTCCTCTCCACCTATCTGCTCCTTTATCCATCTTCCATCTGCCTCCCCCTCTCTCTCTATTTATTTCAGAATCCCCTTCTCCTCCCCCACTTCTGAAGAAGGGGCCAGACCCGAGACTTCAGCTTTCCCGCTCCTCTGATGCTACTTGGCCTGCTGTGTTCGTCCAGCTCAACACCTTTTTATCTCAGAGTTTTCTACTGCCTGGTTTCCCATCTGTTGAAGAGTTGCTTGAGGCACATCTTAAATGCTGTACCTCCTTGACCATGCAGATGCACTGTTGTGGAGCTACAGACAATATTTGTGCAACCATAGCTCAATATTTAATACTGAGACTTGTCCTGGTGTATGTAGTGAGCAAATTGACATTGTGAGCAGGGAAGGAGTGTCAAAAGGGAACATACTTGTCGCCTGATTTTTAAACAAAAAAAATTGTCTCCAATTTTAGTGGGTGGATTCTCACATAACAGATCAGTCCTGAGAGTCCTACCTGATGCCCAAGTTAACACTGCATGGTTTGGGAGAATCCCAGAGGAAAGCCCCAACTAAAATCTGTCAGGAATTGGGGGAGGGGATGGAAGAGGGTTCAGATTGAGCGGTGAGGCTGGGGTGTAGGGATGTAGCTAATGATCACTGTGAAGCAGCTAATCCCAAAAATGTATTTTTTTTAATTCATTCATTGGATAGGGACATTGCTGGCTAGGCAGCATTTATTGCCTGTCCCTAATTGCCCAGAGGGCAGTTGAGAGTCAACGACATTGCTGTGGGTCTGGAGTCACATGTAGGCCAGACCAGGTAAGATGGAAGATTTCCTGCCTTAAAGGCAGGTTGCAGGAGTACAGTGAAAAGATTACTAAGTTGTCATTCTCGACACCATCTTAAATACACAGGTACCTAGGTACAAATTCTTAGGTAACCAGATGGGTTTTTCCAACAATTAGTAATCATTTCATGGTCATTATTAGACTCTTAATCCTTGATTTTTTGAATTGAATTCCTGATTGGCAAAAGAACCAGTGGAGAGGTGAGGAGAGGGAGTTTTATTTTAACACAGCGAGCTGTTGCAGATCTGCATTGAACTTGTCAGAAAGTGCGGTAGAAGCAGGTCCGATAGACTCTTTCCAAAAGGAATCGGATAAACACTTTGTGGGTCTTGAGAAAAGGGTCGGAGGGAGGTGGGTGGGATGGAATTAATGGTGTAAATATTTTAGAACCAGCACAAGCACCTATGGTCTGAATGGCCTCTTCTGTACTTTAAGTTTGTATGATTTTATCTGCCCGTTGCAGCGTCTGAAGAGGTGAAAGTTAAAAATTATGTGGAGACAGCAGGGCAAGAGAATTGTGCCAAACGTAGAAACACAGAAGGTAGGAGCTGAAGTAGGTCATTTGGCCCTTTTAAGTCTAATCCATCATTCAACAGGATCACGGCTGATCATCCAGCTCCAAACCCTATTCCCCACTTTCTCCTCATACCCTTCGATCCCTTTAACCGTGAGAACTATATCTAACTCCTTCGTGAAAACATTCAACATTTTGGCCTCAATTTCGTTCTGTGGCAGAGAATTCCACAGGCTCCCCACTCTCTGGGCAAAGAAATTTCTCCTCATCTCAGTCCGAAATGGCCCTACCCCATGTCTTTAGTTTGTGACCCTAGGTTCTGGACTCCCTGGTCCTGGGAACATCCTTCCTGTGTTTCTCCTGTCTAGTCCTGTTTGAATTTTATAGGTTTCTACCAGATAACACCCTCATTTTTCTAAACTCCAGTGAATATAGTCCTAAACAATCCGGTCTCCCTTTACTTCAGCCCTGCCATTCCAGCAACTTTATTATCTGACAGCAAGGCTTTGACCTAATTTTTTTTTAATCAACCTGCTCAGAGATGTTATTATACACATCTGGAGCAGGTGGGACTTGAACCTGGACCTGCTGGTCCAGGGGTAGGTTCTCTACCACAGCGCTGCAAGAGGGCAGGGTTTTATGACTGTGTGCTTTGATGTCCCCTTTAAGAGGAGGCAATTTGGGAAAAAAAATTCAACTGATGTTTCTTAAATCTCAACGATAGAGCAGGCGACCTGTCAGCGTGGAGAGTGAGAGCAGCTTCAGGAATCCTGCCCTCCCTCTTTAGCTCTCCAAGCACGTCAATCAGTGAGGCCTGTCGCAGGCCTCCACCCCTCACTTCCTGACCCCCTTCGCGGAGAGAGCTAATTCCTCTCCTCTCTGGAGCCATAGCTCCCGCTGTCGCATTTTGCTCGCACGACCTTTTGTGGTGGGGGGAGCCAGGTCCCGTCGAGGCCTGGCCAATGACAAAAGCCCCACTGGCATTCCGTGAGAGTGAGCCCTCGCTGCCGGTTGCTAGGCTCCCGGCGATGGGCATGCAGGATGACACAGCGGGCGGGCGGGTAAGAGCAGAAGGAAGCCTTGCTGAACCCCTGCCGTCTGAGGCCAACAACACTCTCAGCAACATTCCTGACGACTCTTCTCTCTCTCTCTCCCCGTCTCTCTCTCTCTTTCTTTTTATTTAAACGTTTTTTTCTTAACCTGGCGACTGACAAAATGCCGCAGCCACCGGGTGCTTGGGCCTGCGACAAAAATTAAAAACCAGAGCCGTTTCCTTCAAGCCGATGGCCCCAGAGAAAGATTCACGATCTCAGGGGAATTCTCAATGATCACGGCTTAATCTCGCGTGGAAACTGGGCCAGGGTTTTTTTTTGCCATCCTTAATAGTGTTTGTGTGATAGAAGTCAGTCCCTGGAATAACTGAGACACCGGGTTCAGACCTCCGGCTCACTGACTGGCAATAGAGGAGGCAGCCCCCTGATCTCAGTGTAAGGTGCAATGTTCCCCCACATTGGATACTTTAATTTCGTCCTTTTTTTTAATCCCTTCATCTCGACCCTCTATTCTTTCTTTACATTTCTTTGTTTTTTTTCTCTCTCTTTCATTTCCTTGCTCTCTCTTGTCTTCTATCGCCATTATGTCCCTGTTTATCCTCTTTCTCTCATCCTGTTGTCAACATGTTTTCCTTTCATGTTGTCTGTCTCTCCTGTCATGTTTCCCTGCTTTCTCTCATCCCGTAATTCGCTTTCACTGCTTTATTCCATCTCTCAATCTCTTTCTTTTTCTTCTTTCTGCAATGTCTGTTTCCCTCATTCTTTTAATATATTCCTCCCTCCTGTCTTTTCGTCTCCTCCTTTCTATGCCTTATCCGTCTTTCTGTCCTTTGTCCGTCTTTCTCTGACCCTATCCCGACCCTGGCCTGTTTTTCAACCAGCTACTGGATTCCTCACCTGTCCTGGATGGTTCAGCTTTTTCCTGTTCTCTGCCTTCGTCCTCTGAAGGTGCTGGCTTGTGCTTAGGCACAGTTCTGCGTCAACGAGTCTTACAGCGCAGGGGGAGACCAATCGGCCCAGTATGCCTATGCTAGGCCTTCGACAGAGCTACCCCATTAGTCTTAGTTTGCTGCTACTTTTGTCTGGTCCTGCAGAATGTTATCCCCTTTCCCACAGAGCTGCAATTCCCTTTGGAAGTTTCTCTTGAAACTGTACCACCACCTTTGCCCGCCCCACCCACCCAACCTATTCAGGTTAGATTTGCTGGATAAACAATCTTCTCAGCACTAGCCCCTCCCACAAATACTCAATTTAAAGGTCAATACTAAGGAATGCCATAGCAATGCCAATCTGACGATGCCTCTTGAACTCTCCCAGACAAGTCTGGAAGGAGTGAAAGCTAATATCTGATTTTCCTCAAAGAATCTCTAAGAACAACCATCATATCGATGTAACCCCGTTACTATTCAACAGCATGCAGTAAACAACGTCTTGTTAACTACAAGAGATTCTTCTGGTTAGACCAGGAAGTGGTTGTCCTCTGCCATACTAGACCAAGCAGGCTCTGAACTTTTCCACACTTAGAGGATGGGAGAAGTAAACTTCATCATGAGTAGGGGTGGTATAGCCATACGACAGTGACCAGACCTGTTCACAAATTATTGAAAGGATTCATTACCATCTGTCCTGCCAGCGAACATATTTCACTGTATCGATTATGTACAAACCTCTCATGATTTCGAATGCTCCAATCTCACCTCAACATTCTCCACCCTAAGGAGGACAATTCCAAAGTCTCCACATCTAACCACTTAATGGATGTCCCTCATCCCCGGCTCCTTTCTGTTAAGTACACTTTAGCACCCTCTTTAAAGCCTTTTCACATCTTTTCAAAAATTGTATGGCCCTGAAGTCAACAGAATGTTCTGGGTGAGGCCTAACCAGGGAATTGTAAAGACTGGGCAAAACATCCTAGCTTTGGAGCCTGGAGCAAAACACCAGGCCACACCAGGTATATGTTGAGAAAAAAAATCAACTTAAATAAATGTTCAAAGAAACTATGTGTGCCGCAAGTTACTCTGAGATTTTATTCGGTGTCTTACTGAATTGTATAGTTCTCAGACCTGGCATTCAGGCTCCTCTCAAAACCTTGAAGGGCCTGCAGCATATAACTGGGGAGAAATTGCGATTCATAAAAAGAATTGAGATTGAAAGGGCACAGATTTAAAGTAATTAGTAAAATAAGCAAAAGTGATATTGTAAAGTCTACTTGATTTTGGCCTGTGGCCTAAAAAAAGGGAAAAGATACTGCTTTAAACCAAGGACACTGTAAAAGAAGATGTTGCAGTGCACATCAGTGGGTCTCATTGTGAAATGTATCTACAGTGTTTCTTTATTCATGCAATGGGGGAGATGTTAAACATATTGACACCTTGTATGTGTGTACAGGGCAGTTTTATCCAGATAATCATTTGATGGTTTCTTTCAATCAGGACAAATTGTATGGGTCATGAGTGCTCAGCATAGCAATAACTTTGTGATTGGTTCCTGGGTGGGTAGCTACAGCCTTGCGATCAGATCCTACAAGAGGCACATTCTCAGATTACAAAGCAAAAGCACCCAATCTCTCTTTATCCCTGTATATGGAGAAATGACACAACTTTTCCCGATAGCTGTTCTGCTTCCCTGGTTCTCTGTCATCTGCTCTCTGTGAATCCCCTCATTGAATGGAAAAGGAGATAAGCTAACTTCAGTGACACAGTAAAGGGTGAATGCTCAACCAGTGAATGAAAGACTGAGAATCAGTGTACCCACAACCTTGTGTGCTGATCAAAGAGTCAAAAAGAATCAAAAGCTGGAAATAAAAACTGACGTCAACAGAATTAACTAAGCAACATCAGTAATCCAAACTCCTGTTAAAACTGTGCGTCTCTGACTTGTATTTTCCCTTCCTCACATCCATAATACTTATGCATTTTCTTGCTTCTCTGCTGTCTTTTTTTGGAAATTTTAAAAAGGGAAACTTTAAAAAGTTTCAGAACATAGCAACAGGAGAAGGTTGTTCACTCTGTCGAACCAACCCTGCCATTCAATACCACATCCCCATAACCCTGTAGGCCACTGGCAATCAGAAATCTATCAGTCTCAATCCTAGATACACTCAAAAACTGAGATCCCACAGCCCTGTAGGGGAGAGAATTCTGAAGGGTCACAACCCCGTAAGTGAAAAAAAAATTCTCATCTTCTCAGCACTAAATGGTAACCCCCTTATGTTTAAACTGTGCCCCCTGATTCCCCATGCCAAGAGTCACATCTTAGCTGCATCTGCCCTGTCTAACCCTTTCAGTATTTTGTAAGTTTTGGTGAGATCATCTCTTCTTCTTTGAAGCGCTGAAGAATACAGGCGCAGTTTCCCCAATTTCACTTCCTAGGACTGTCCTGCCATTCCTGGGAACAAGACTGGTGTAAGTTATAGAATTACTATAGATGCTTCTACCTTACCATTGTTAAAAAACATTCTGATTATAATAAATAGTTATCTTCTTGTGGGTGGAAAATTATCCCCTTAACTTGAATCAGATGGGCTTGGGGCATTTGAGTCAAGTTTGCAAATTGGTGATGGCTCTGGGAATAGCAGGACTCCATTTCTCGTACAATACCACGCTGAGAGGTGACAATATGGGATAAAGGATTTCATGCAGCAAAGTGGTTAGGATCTGGAATGGACACAAAAGTTGTTGGAGCAACTCAGCAGGTCTCGCAGTATCTGTGGAGAGAGAGAAACAGAGTTAACCATTTTTAATCCAGTGTGACCCTTCTGGAACACACTGCCCGACAGTACGGTGGAGGCAGTTCAACTGAATCCTTTAAAGGGGAGTTGGGCAGTTAGTTGGAAAGAATGGATGTGCAGGGAAGTGTTGGGAAAATGACATTAAGTGAAAGGTTTATTCAGAGAGGTGCTGCAGATGTGATGGCCCGCTAAGTGTGAATTGTGGTATTGTTTATTCACTGCTGCCCCCGTCGACTGGTGGGAGAGAGGGCTAAAGTGATCACGGTCTCCAGTTTCTCTCTACATTGGATCTTGCGGCCTACAAATCCTGGAACTTGCGTTTGGGCATCACAAGTAGGCACTGCTGCTCACATGAGGGACAGCGAGCAAACCGCACCCTGATAGGGCACTCATGGAGAGAGGGGTCTGAAGGTTGAGAAGGAGGGATGTTGTAGAAGCCAATAAGGATTAAAAGATATATTGCGCCTAGTGAGGAGATGATGCTGACTGATCTGTTGTTCAGGCAGACAGAGGAAAATTGAACTGGGTTCCATATGCCCAAAAAGTGGAACAACTAAAAGCCGCACTGGTCTTGGAGTCCGCACCCCCCTAGTACGGCTTGGTCAGTGAGTCCCAGCATTTTTTCAGAGACTCGCACCTTGTTGCCTGTTTCTACGCTACATTTCCAGTTCACTGAACACTGCTTAGCAGCTCCTGTCTCAGAGGGAGTCAGGACTCAGTTGTAGCAGTCGCGAGAGGCGGGAGTTACACACTGCTACTAATTGGGAAGGCATGTAAACCAGAATTGACACTGAACAGCCATTCTAGTACCAGGGAGGACACTCTGTTAACCCTCAACAGCCCAAAGGGAGGCATTGGCATCATCCAGTGACTGGAGCCCCAATTCTCTTTGTGTGCAGAGCAATCTGAATGAATCGCATCGAAGATGATTAACAGATGGGCTTAGATACAGAGGAACTATTTCCTCAAGAGCTAACTCATCCTAGACTTTTGTTAGGCAAATGGGGTAAGGGTTACAGAACATGTGGAGTCGGCCAGATCTTACTGAATGGTGGAGCAGGCTCAAAGTGCTGACTGGCCTCCTTCTGCTCCTGTTAGAAGTTTTCATCATGTAACCTCTCACCTCCAAAGGCCCCGCCCGTACATTGGTTCAGTGACATGTCCATCCTTCCGTGACCTGCCTTTTGAAGTTGATCCAAAAATGAGTTGGCCCGACTGAACTCAAGCTTCTGAGGAAGGGTCACCGGACCCTAAACGTTAACTCTGATTTCTCTCCACAGATGCTGCCAGACCTGCTGAGCTTTTCCAGCAACTTCTGCTTTTCTTCCTGATTTTTAGCATCCGCAGTCCTTTCGGTTTTTACTAAGATTCTGGAGGGTTGGCAACACTCATTGGAGACAGCCTGTGCAACTCTTATTGACATTTCATTGTATCTTTGGATCCTGAAGGGCTCTATGGATAAAAGCAACAGCTAGTGTGGGAGAAACGATGGGGAGGCCTGAACCACACAGTCCATATCTTAGATGATGAGCATAACATGTTGTCTTCAGTGTCGTTGGATGAGTGAGGTGAACATTAGCCAGGAATACACTTGCCATACGCTGGGATGACTCCATCACTGGCACTCCCTCATGGATGAGGATAATTCTCTTCCACTCTCAGGGTGAGTCATAGTTGGCTGTACAGTCCAATGTAGCTTCTGCAGGCTCTGTCATACTAGGGGCAGAAGGTGGTTGCGGGATGGGGCGGGTGGGGCATTGGTGTGGCAGCGCGCTCCTCACGCTGTTATAGCCCACATTTTCCCTACAGCAAGTCTCCAGGTGCTGGACGCCTTCCCATATGCTGCTCCTCCACTTTGGACGGTCTTGGGCCAGTGATTCCCATGTGTTGGTGGGAATGTTGCACATTGCCAGTGAGGCCTTGAAGGTATCCCTGAAACATTTCCTCTGTCCACCTGGGTCTCGCCTGCCATTTCGGAGCTGACAGTAGAGCACCTGCTTGGGGGAGTCTCGTGTCAGTCATGTGGATGATGTACCCAGCCCATCTTAGCCGATCAAGGGTGGTCTGTGCCTCAAAGTTGACCCAGTTGAAGATGCTGGTGTTGGTGCGTCTTTCTTCCCAGCAGATATGCAGGATCTTGCGCAGACAGCATTGGTGGTACTGCTCCAGCACTTCAAGGTCTCTGCTGTAGACAGTCCACATCTCAGAGCCATAAAGGAGGGTGGGAACCACCACAGGTCTGCATACCATGAGCTTGTTGTGAATACCCCTTTGGTCATTGACCACCCAATCAGCGAATCACCACAAAACCTTCCTTTACCAGCCTCCTGCATGACCTCCGACATGGTACTGCAATGGTGTTGCCCCTCACTTTGGGCCAGAAGCCATGGGCTCGAGCTTCACGCTGAAAGTTGTTGCTCAGGAGAAAGTGAGCTCACAGTGTGGTTCAGCTGGTTGGTTATCAGCCTAAAAATCTCACCAATACAGCGGACAGCCGGCAGCGGGCGTGGGAGAGTCACCTGGTCAGCCAGCCGGCAGGACACAGTGACAAACCACTGCGGTATTCATCCATAATGGCAGGCCAAAGCAATGAAAATCCTTGGCCCAAACCTTTAGCTATTGGGGTGGGAGAAAGGCCCTGACGAATAATCATTTACCTGAGGAAAGCCAGTCCCAAAGGATCTGTTTTCTCAGCATAGTCCTCGGGCAAGAGAGGGCGTCCTATTCCACGGTGTCACTTAATTCATTGGGTAAATTGTTCAGATTATGTCTGCTCAGTGTCACAGTTTCTGGTTCCAATTTCAAATGGTTATCCATTTTGATATCTGTCGGACTTAATCCTGAGCGTGTATCTCCATTTATTTCAGTGGGTTTACAGGCTGCATTGACGCTGCTAATTTTAACCGTCAATCCAAACTTGAACCCCATGCCTTCATGCTCTACTGCAAAGGGCTCGCCGCCCCTGAAAGGCTTCAGGAGCCTGCTGGCCCGATTACAGTGGGGATTTGTGTAAGGGGGCGCCCATTTCCCCTTTGTCTACAACTGGCACCCGTTGTGCTATTGTCCCAATGTCGCATCCGAGGCTTCCCGCTGCCGCCAAGCTGTAAGTTGAGCCCTGCATTCCGGCAAACTGTCAATGTGGCATCATGCCAAAATGAAACTCATCAGAAAAGTCATCGCTGGGGCGGAGGGGCACAGAGTGCAGCTATCTGAAGCCATGTTACAGCCCTCATGGGGATATTGAAGTGCGCTGAAGAGGCTAAGACCAGTTTGTACTTGTCTCAGAACTCATGTTATTGCTGGGGCCTTACAGTTATTTGGCCAAGCTGTGTTTTTGTTTTGAAAAAAAAAGTGTCCTGTGTATTTAGGTAGGCTTCAGTTGGTATGTAGCTGGCCTGACTGAACAAGGTCTGTGTATTCAACACTGAATTGCCAAGTTCAGCTTTCAGAGTCTTGGATATGAATCCCAACTCCTAAACCCTTTGATATTCAAGTGGTTTGTTTACATTTTCACCTCCCGAAAATTTAACCGGTTGACATTTTCTTTCCCTTCTTTACAAAATGACCGTCGGGCATAATCTTTGCAAATTGCAGATGTTTTGATCACAGAGTCATAGAATCGTACAGCACAGAAACAGACCCTTCGGCCCAACCAGTCCATGTCGACCATAATCCCAAACTAAACTAGTCCCATCTGCCTGCTCTTGGCATTTGTACAAAGGATGAAATTGCTTCTAATTAGGACAATATGAGTTATAGATGGAAACCATTTGATGTTGCAGTTGAAATCGGATCTTTTCCTTAAAGCCTCAGACTTTAGAATGACAGCTGGGATCACCATCCCTCCTGTGCCTGGGAGCAGGAATAGGGTCTGCATCTTAGGAGCTGTGGGAATACTGGCCACAAAAAGCATCCTCCCAGCCTGGGCCTGCTGCACAATTCCTGCATATCTTGCAATCCTGGATATCAAAAAGTGCAAAGGGCTGGGAACTGTTGCAGAGGCAGAGGGTCAGGGGAACAAGAGGACATGGCCCCTTTAAATAGCTGCAGTACTGTGAAGGCCCAGTCTTTATTTGATGCTAGTGAATGGATGAGTAGGTGGGTGAGTGAATGGGCTACAGTACACTCTGTTCCTGGTTCAATTACATCTCTCATCTATATATCACATCCAATACTTACACTTATCTAACACTACTGCCCTGTTTATACTGCACCACTCGCTCAATATGTCATGGCCCCTTCTTGTCTGTATAAGTTCAACAAAGTCTTAGGGGGCCATAGAGCTGCTTTTTCATTGGAGAGAGACAAATCATAGACTCCCTGCAATTTGGAAGCAGGCCATTTGGCCCATTGAGTCCTACATTGACCCTCTGAAGAATATCCCACCCAGACCTATCCCTGCAACCATGCATTTCCCATGGCTAACCCACCTAGCTTGCACATCCCTGAACACTACGGGCAATTTGGCGCGGCCAATCCATCCTAACCTGCGCGTCTTTGGATGGTGGGAGGAAACCGGAGGAAACCTACACAGACACGGGGAGAATGTGCAAACTCCACACAGACGGTCTCCCGAGGCTGTAATCGAACCCGGGTCCCTGCACTGTGAGGCAGCAGTGCTAACCACTGAGCCACTGTGCCTTGGTTTAACCTGAGGGTCACCATGCCTCAGGTGAGGGGAGCGATTGAGAAGGAGAATCCTTCATGGCACCCTCAGACGGTGAGGGAATTGTACACGCACTGCTAGTGTCACACTGCATTGCGGCCAGCTGTCCAGCCAACTGAACTAGCTGACTTCTATTAAATAGACTCACCCCGTCAGCAGCGCAATTCCTCAATCTTTACATCACACCCATCCCTGCCTACAACATACCATCTCGTTGCTCACAACACACTCCCTTCCCTATTTTTTATATCCCTCTTACATCACATTCATCCCTCTACTTATATCACATTCCCATACTTATTATATTCCTCCTTCCTGTTTATATCACAGTCTATCCTCTAGATGCATCTATTGGGAGAACTAACAATTATGAGATATTCTGAATGTGATAATGGATCCATATGAAATTGTCCCTGAAGCATATCAATTACCATTCTGGACTTTGATGAAAGACAATCCAAAATCTTTTTAGAGTCTGCAAGGGACACAAGCCTATTGTTTGACCCTGTCATTTCCATCAATGAAAATGGATAAACATTTTTGAAACTGCGAGAGCAATGGTGTTAATGGAGTGTTTTTGAAGTGGGTTCCACTAGCATTGTGAATACACCTTGTGGGCCGTAAAGTTTCTAAAATGAGGGAATCTGTGGTGTACAATATAACAGGCAGCTAGGTGTCAGTAGATCTCCATTTGTAAACCTACACATGTTTAATGGTAGTCCAGAGCTAGTGAAAAAAGAATCTGTTCATTGATGACCATGTAGATGAATGAGGTGGATGGTGGAATCTAGCAGTGGAGACTGTGACAAGCTTTCAGACCTTGTGTCTTCCCTAAGTAACAAGGCAAGACATATGAGGCTGTATCCTGTGGATGAAGGGGCAAAGTACAAAAAATGCCAGGAGGGCGAGCAAACAGCCCGGAGACACAGCCTGGTCCAGTCCAGGAGCTGGGTGTGTGTCCCTGAACGCACAATGACCTTGCTGCAGCATTACAATGAGAGTTACCGGGGCAGCATTGAAGTGCAAAGGCATGCTCTAAGTGGATCAGAGATGGGCCACGAGGGTTCTTAGGGGCTGGCACATGTCAGATGCCCATGTCCGTGGATGCCAATGCAGTGAGTTGTTGGTATCTGGTGTCCAGCATGGACGTTGTTTGGAAAGCAGAGCGCTGAATCCACCTAGTGTTCAGTCCGGTTTCCTTGTCACGTTTTCCTGATGTTGAGGTTGTTATATGTTTGGTAGGATGGGTGTCTGAATATTTTGTGTCTGAGATGATTTGAATTGTTGACAGGGTATTTAACAAGAGCAAATCCCTGGTCTTAGCCAAGAAAGACTGTTCTTTTACGGGATACAGTTTCAGCTGAAGGCTTAATGATTTAGACCTTTCTTCAGAATCGTTTCTGATTAAAACTGTATTGGTACAGGGCATGAACGAGACATGTGTGCCAATCCCATTGTGCAGAATCAATGTAAGCTGTACTCTAGCATGGGAATCTGTTATTGATGGCATTAATTGTTGGTTAGACATGAATCATGTTGATTTTATATTGTGGAATGTTGATGTGGGCAGGTTTTCCACAGTTTGGGACGGTATGCCACAGTTCTGGAATGGTTCCTGTGAGCAAGAACTCTTTACTGATAAATCCAGTTGAAAAGAAACTGACTCAGGTCAAAACACTGATGTATCTAAAGCAGTGATGGGTAGTACTGCATAACAGATGTGCCTGTAAAATTTCCAAAGCAAAATTCTTAAAGTAACCCTGAAGAGTTATTGATATCCAAGTTATTAATGCCTGTCAGTGCTTCCACACAGAATACAGCTGCAGAAATCCTGGTAACTGGACAGCGTTCAAAAGCCCACTTTAAAAACACACACTGATTGGAATAATGTGGCTCCTGAGGCTGACTGGACAGAAATCCTGCCTGGGCAATCCAGCAGTGTATGCAAAACTGTAAAGGTTTAAACAGAAAACGTCCCTCCTGTTCTCAGCCCCGACTCCCTGTGCCACATCCATGCCAACCTATGTTCCTGCAGCCACTCCATGCCCCCTCATATGCTAATGTCACACAGTGCCCATCCACCACCTCCCTCCTGGTCCTTCAAACACCCCTGTGCCACCTCATGACTATCTACAGCTTTGCATCATCTCCTTGCTTCCACCCCTTTTAAATCACACCATTCTCTGTTTAAATAGTGCCCTTCTCAATTCATTTCCTATTTGCTTAAATCTTGCTCCATCTCTGTTAATATCTTATAACATCCATCCTCTTTATATAACACATCCTGACCATATATGTCACACCCATCCTATTAAAATATCACAACCCTTCCATGCATATATCACACTCTGTCCTGTTCATACACAACATTTACGTCCCATATCCCTTCTCTGTGTAAGTCACATTCTTTCCCTGTTCTTTCTCACTCCCTGTGTATATCGCACACCCTACCTGTTTATATCGCGCACTCTCTCTGTTTATATCACACATGCTCCCTGTTTATATCACACACTCTCTCTCTGTTTATAGCACACTCAGTCCCTGTTTATATCACACTCTCTCGCTGTTTAGATCACACTCCCTCCCTGTTTATATCACACTCCCTCCCTGTTTGTATCACACACCCTCCCTTTTTGTATCACACTCCCTGTTTATATTGCACACGCTGTCTGTTTATATCATACTCCCTCCCTGTTTATATCACACTCCTCCTCCCGTTTATATCACACTCCCTCCTTGTTTATATCACACGCCCTCCCCGTTTATATTACAGAACCTCCCAGTTTATATCACACACCCTCCGGTTTATATCACACTCCTTCCCTGTTTATATCACACCCTCCCTGTCTATATCACATAATCTCCCTGTAAATATCACATCCCTGCCTGTTAATATCGCACTCCTTGTTCATGTTACACACCCTCCCTGTTTGTATTGCAGTCCCTCCCTATTTATTACCACATAACCCCCCATTCATATTACACACCCTCCCTGTTTACATCGCACCCCTTCCTGTTCATATCACACACTCTCTGTGTTTATAACACACCCCCTCCCTGTTTACATCACACCCCCTCCTTGTTTATATCAGGCTTTCTCCTCATTTATATCATGCTCCCTCCTTCTTTATATCACACAAGCGCCTGGCTTGTATGACTCCCCAATCCTTTTTATATGATATTCAATCATTGTTTTTGTAATATGCAATCCGTGTGAGTATAATTTACTTCGATGTGCATATAGCTTCCCATGTTATTTGTATAGCACCACCCCCTCTTTATATCAGATCCTCTTGCTATTTGCTGTCAAACTTCTCCATGCTTGTATCATGCCACATCCTCCCCTCTCTGTCCTAGCTCTCCTATTATCCTATTAATCAAGAGGCATCATAACAGAAAATAAAGTTACCAGTCTGTTAGCTATGTCCCTAATAGAAAAAAAGTATGCACTCACTGATACAAAACTAACATCGAAGAGAGAGAAATTGCTTCAACAAATCCCTTATGAAAACAAACGTTTCATTTAAGTGGTTAATATCTTATGTCAAGAAATATCTCACTCGAGTACCTAAAAACCTTACACCAATAAACATGTCCATTCGATAACCAGGTAAAACTGATCATCAATAGGCATCCCATTGTGAAAATAATAGTTTGTGAAATCCATTATGTAGCACAAATCCTATAATGGTTTCATATGACCAGGCACTCTGAAGTACCTATCACTGTTTTATTTAAACTGCAGGTTTACTTTGGACAGTTTCTTAATTTTGCCAATCTCATAAATATTTAGACATTTCCTTTTGCACAAGCTTGCCTGTTCACAGCCCCAAAGTGTGCTTATCTCTGCCATAAGGTACCTCATCTCCGCCTTAAGTGCCCTCGGTCCAAATTCAAAGGGATCTCTCCAAAAGGAGAGAAATATAAAACATTTGTCTAGCCTCAGACCCCATCAGATCCCCTCACCTCCATAAACTTGCTGTGCACCACCCACGCCAGCCCAAGATAACTGGGTGCCCTATTCCCATTGCCCATGGCCCCTTATAACCCAATGCCAACTTAGTGTCTACTTCCAACTCTTTCACTTATCATACTAATTGATTATGTATTCAGGACCAGCACAGCTTTAGCAATACTTAAGCTCATTACAATTCAGGACACATCTTGACTGGTACCTTTAACGTTTATTTCTTCCACCACCAATGTAGAGCAGCAGTAGTGTGCACTGCCTACAGAATGAGCTGTAACAACTCTCCAGGGCTCATCAGGCTGCCAGCCTTCCAAACCTGTAACCTTTACCACCTACAAGGACAAGGATGGCATGTTGAGGTTGTATAGGTCACTGGTGAGGCCTCATCTGGAGTACAGTGTCCAGTCCTGGTCGCCCTGTTACAGGAAGGATATTATTAAGCTGGAGAGGGTTCAGAAGAGATTTACCAGGATGTTGCCAGGAATGGAGGGTTTGAGTTATAAGGAGAGTCTGGATAGACTGGTACTTGTTTCACTGGAGCGTGGGATGACCTTATAGAGGTTTATAAAATCATGACAGGTATAGATAAGGTGAATGGCAGTTGTCTTTTCCCTAGGGTGGGGGATTTCAAAACTATAGGGCATATTTTAAGGCGAGAGGCGAAAGATTTTTAAAAAAGGGGCAGTTTTTTTTTACACAGAGAGTGGTTTGTGTGTAGAATGGACTTCCAGAGGAAGTAGTGGACGTGGGTACAGTTACAATGTTTAAAAGACATTTGGATAAGTTCATGAATAAGAAATGTTTGAAGGCTTATGGGCCGAGCGCAGGCAGGTGGGACTAGTTTAGTTTGGGATTATGGTCGGCATGGACTGGTTGGACCGAACGTTCTATTTCCATGGTGTATGACTCTATAACTCCACTAAAACCATCACCTGCAGATTCCCTTCCAAGCCAGGCAATACTCTGAGTTGGAACTGCATTGCTGTTCTCCATTGTCACTGAGTTAGAACCTTAAAACTCCATTCCAAGCAGTACTGTGGGCATCTTTCACCCCAAGGATGGGGGTGTTCGCTCAAGAAGACAGATCACCACCAGCTTCTCAAGGGTAACTAACGATGAATAATAGATGCTAGCCTAGAGAGCAATGCCCATTTCCTATGAATGAATTAAAAGACAAAATCATGCATATGGCAGAAAAAAACATAATTCCATTGCTTACGTTTCTGTATTGCATGCACCCTCTATTGAGAAAAGTACTCATTCTTAAATTCAAATTGGAGACTCATTGACATTCTTGATGGCATTGACGAATTGGAAAAAATTGTACACCAATTATGTAGAATCATTTCCAGAGTTATCAGTCTTAAAGGGCACTTGAATCCCACCCCCCACCCACAAAGTATCCTTGATCCTCTTACCCAAAGGGATACTGGATGCACCCTCAAACTCCACCCCCCAGCCCCATCAAACCATCCCTTGAGCCCATTGTCTTGGGAACATGTCTAAGCAGTACCATACCTCTGTTTTCCCTTGCTAGCTAAAAGAAGTACCAGATAGCTAACCTCTTTTCTGTTCTAATCTCCACATTTCAATTTTGAGAACACAAGGGACTCCAAAGCTCTCATTTCTGGGGAGACTGTTGGTTATTTAAATGAGCAGACACCTCTGGGAAATACTCATGCATGAAGCACAGCTCATCACAAAACCCCTGCCCCAACTCTGGTCCCACAGTCCACCTTTTGCCAAAAAAAGTTAATGGATAGGACTTGTAATTCTCAATGTCTTCTGACTTTTTCACTGTGGTGGTTCACTGTGGTTCTCTATCCTGGCAAAAATATTGAGACCTTTATAACACATGCTAGCATGTCTATATCACATGACCCCCTGTTTATATCTGTCTCTCTGGCTGTCCATGTCATGTTAACTCCTTAGGTGATGGCCTAGTGGTATTTCGCTGGACTGATAATCCAGGGACCCAGATTATGTTCTGGGGACCCGGGTTTGAATCTGCTATGGTGAGATTTGGATTTGAATTTAACAAAAAAAAAGGTCTGGAATTAAGAGACTAATGATGAGCATGAATCTATTGTCGATTGTTGGACGAAAACCCATCTGGTTCACTAATGTGCTTTAGGGAAGGAACCTGCCGTCCTTACCTGGTCTGACGTACATGTGACTCCAGGCCCACAGCAATGTGTTTGACTCTTAACTGCCCTCTGGGCTATTAGGGATGGGCAATAAATGCTGCCTAGCCAGCGATGCCCTCATCCCGTGAATGAATCACGAGAAAACAAATCACACTTGCCTCTGTTTATATTGGTCTTTCTGGCTGTTTTATGCCACATTAATTCCCTGTTTATATCAGTATCTCAGGCTCTTTATATCACAATGCTCCTTACTTTATATTGTGTCCTGTTTATTTCAGGAAAAAGCCTGTTTTCAGGCTTAGGCCTTTTTAGAACTCTGTTTATTCCTTGCTGATACTGACTACTGGTATACACGGTAATTGGAGATGTACCAGGCTTTAACCATACACTTACATGTCCAAACAGGATTGTCTACATGCGTTTCTGTCTTCAAATCTGACTGTGCCACAATGTACTACTCACGTCCAGTGGAGAGCTGCTCTGTGACATCATCACAAATTTGCACCAGGGCCCCAAAGCTGTAACGCAGCTATTATCATATTGCCTTCCTCTTTATATCGCACTCCTTTTTGTATCTCACATACACCAATGTTTTTATCACACCACTTGTTTATATAGCTTTCCCTCAGTTTAAATCACACCTCTGCAGTTATATATAGCAAATTCCTGTTTATATCAGGCTCCCTCACTATTTCTACTTCCTGCCTGTTTTCTCCATACCTCCTCCCTGTAAACAATATATCTAGTCCATTTTCATGTTATATTCTTCCCTGTTAGCATCTTATCCTTTCCCCCTTCCTATTGCACCCCCTTTCTGTTTATATCATGCTATCTCGCTGTTTATACCTTATTGCCAACCAGGGTATATTACATTTGCTTCCACTTAATGAACACGCTCATTGTGCTTTGGTCAAAATGACTCTCTAATTATACCACATCCTTCCTCAGTACTGTATCAAATTCTCCCCCTATATATATTTCATAACTTCCTGTATATATCATGTGCCTGTCCTGTTTATATCAGAACTCCTTGTTGCTTATGACCCTTCCCCTATATACTGTCCTTTCCCTGTTTATATCCCTCTCATCAATCTCTGTCTTGGACATATTCAGTGAATGAAATTCCATAGCCCTCTTGGGTAGAGAATTTCAAAGATGCACACCCTTTCAATGAAGAAGCATCTCCTCATTTCAGTCTTAAATGGCCTACTCCTTATTCAGAGATTGTCCCCTGGTTTTACAGCCCGCACCCCTGTAAACATTTTGTAAGTTTCAAGGAGGTCAGCCGTCATCCTTCAAGACATTTGGGCACACAAACCCAATCTTCTCAATCTGTCCTAATATGACAACCTGGCTGCCCCAGAGATTAGAGATAGTAGGGACTGCAGATGCTGGAGAAGCTGAGATAACAAGGTGTTGTGCTGGATGAACACAGCAGGCCAAGCAGCATCAGAGGAGCAGGAAGGCTGATGTTTCGGGCCTAGACCCGCCCCAGAGATTAGTCTGTTACTTTATTCCTTGGGGGCAAGTATTTCCCTCTGTAAGGGGATTAAAACTGCACACAATCCTCTGGGTGGGGTCTCACCAAGACTGACTGCAGTTGTATGCATATATATTTACTTGCATCTCCAGGCAATAAAGGCCCACATACCAATTACCTTCCTATTGGCTGTATGCTAGCCTTTGGCAACACATGATCAAGGACACCCAGGTTCCTTCGGACATAACACTTCCCAATCTCACACCATGAAGAAACATCCTGTTTTTTGTTCACCAAGGCGGATAAATTCACATTATTTGAATTATATTTCATCTGACATGTGCTTTTCCAACCTGGCCAAGTCTGCTTAAAACTTCATTGTATCTTACTGACAACTTACATTCCCACAGCGTTCTGTGTCATCAACAAATTTGGAAGTGTTGTAATTGTTTGCCACATTCAAGTTTTGATGTCGATTGTGAACAGTTGTGGATCTAGAACTGACACTCGCGATACCCAACTAATAAAAGCCTGTTATCCTGAGACTAATCCATTTGTTCTACCCTCTGCTTTCTACTTGTTGATGAACAAGTATATTTCCCCCAATTAAATCCACCCTCATTTTATTTACTAACTTTCTTATCAAAAGCCTTCTGAAAAACATCACTGTTTACATCATGACCACTCCTTATGGTATCATATCCCCACCCTTTGTATATCATTCCCTCCTGTTTGGATGACATACGTCACTGTTATTAACACACTTTCTCTGTCTTTTCCATCCTCTTCCACAGTTAATATCATAATCCACTCCTGTTCACACTGCATGCCCTCACTGTTTATATCAGATCCTTTTCCCTTCATATTATACCTTATCCTGTATATAACATATTGCATCCCATTATACATCACAAGTTGTTGCTCTTAATATCACACAACCTGTCTTTATATATTCCCCTACCACTGTTAGATTTCATACCTGATTTTTAGGTGCATTATATTCCCTTCCTGTCTATATCTATCTCCTAACCTGTTTATATCATGCCCTTTCTCTTTTTATATTGTATTATCATTGGTTATTAATATAATTTACCTGTTTATACCATATCTATGCCCTGTTGATATCACACTCCCATCTTACATATATCAAACTTGCTTACATCACATTCCCTTCCTGTAGATGTTATAGTTCCACCCTCTTATATCACTCCTCCTCCCTGTATTTTCACTCTCACTCATCGTATATCACAATCACTCCTTCTTAATATCTAACCTTGAGAGATAGCAAGAACTGCAGGTCAGGCAGCATCAGAGGAGCAGGAAAGTTGACGTTTTGGGTCGGGACCCTTCTACGGAAACTTTCCTGCTCCTCTGATGCTGCCTGGCCTGCTGTACTCCTCCAGCACCATGCTGTGTTGTCTCTAAATATCTAATCTTTCCAATTTCTGACCTCTTTTCTCCACCTGTATATCACAAATTCACACCGTTTGTATGAAAGCTCTTCCTTGAAAGTATTACCAGGATGTTTTTACCAGGATGTTGCCCGGAATGGAGGGAAGGTCTTACGAGGAAAGATTGGGAGAGCTAGGACTTTTCTCTTTAGAACGACGAAGGATGAGAGGTGAGTTGATAGAGATGTACGAAATGATCAGAGGTATAGATAGAGTGGACAGCCAGAGACTTTTTCCTAGGGTGGAGGTAGCTATTACGAGGGGGCATAGTTTTAAAGTGAGTGGCGGTAGATATAGGGGAGACGTCAGAGGTAGGTTCTTTACTCAGAGAGTGGTAGGGGCGTGGAATGCATTGCCGGAGAGGGTAGTGGAGTCGGCCTCATTAGGGGCAGTTAAGCGGCTATTAGATAGGCAGATGGATGATAGTATAAGGTGGGGGTGGAGGTTAGATAGACCTTAGGTTTAGGGTAAAGGTTCGGCACAACATTGTGAGCCGAAGAGCCTGTGCTGTGCTGTCCTGTACTGTTCTATGTTCTATTACACCCTGCTATATATATCGCACTTCCCCCTGTTTATACCACACACCTCCCTTTATAAGTCACAAGCCCTTCCTATTCATATTACAATCCTTTCCTATTTATGTTACACTGCATCTCTCAATATATCACATATATATCACATCACTTCTGTGTATACTCTCACATTCCCTCCTTTTGTGCATCGCAACTTGCACCTTCTCCTTCATTCTGTCTCAGCCCATTCTCCAACAGTTTTCTTGCTGATAAGCACCGAACGATGGGGGAGTGAAATGTTGGGGCTGGGTGGAGGGAGGAGAGATTTTAAAATAAGGTTCTCACTTGTGCGGCTGAATTTGCTTCAAGCCGCAAGGTGAAACTCTCAGTTCTTAGCCGCTGGAAACACCTTCAGGGTTATAGGTGGTGGTATAATGTTAATACATGGCCTGGAAAAGTACAATCAGGCTTGTAAATACTTAATATAGACACTCTCCAGTCCGATGTAAAGAGCTGGGAAGAGGGTTCAGGTTGGGAGAATTTCTTACATTTGTAGATGGAGAGCTTGATTCAGGTAGAAATATCTCAGATTGAAGTATATTTAAAGTTCCTTTTCGCATCTGGCCCATGTAGCTCATAGGGAATGTTTTGAACATAGAAAGACATGTCCTCACCTCCCCCCCACAATATGCTGCACTCGTATTATCCTAGAGTCTTGGAGATCCAGGCATCCCAGTATCCCACTGAGCTAACTTCCAGAACTAAAGCTAGCTGTGGGCTGGTTCCCTCCCCACCAACTTCTTCAGGGTTTCAACCTCCTGCAATTGGTCAAAATAAAAATCGAGAAGGGTCATTCTGGAAATTAGCCACTTTAATGTCTGTGCTGCAGAAACATTTAGAAAAGGTAATACTGAAGGAAATTAACACTTTGACAAGTGGTAACGAATAAAGCAGGGCCAGTGTGGACTTGTTACCTGTGAATCCAGTTTGATGAATTTGATTAAGGTCTTTGAATAGGGAACAGAGACAGTGGTTCCAATTCAGAATGCAGTGCCTGGTAGGGAAGTGGATAGAGATTCAAAACTTTATTGGATTAATGGATTAATGCTTGAACAACAATAGAACATTGCAGGGATACGGGTTGGTCTTTTGAAAAAGAAAACACCCAAAGATTTGACAGGCTGAAACATCTTCTTCTGAACTGTATTGTTGTATAGTTCTGTGAACTCTCCATTACTCATTCCCGATCCCCAACACTATAGTATTTCTGCCCCTTTGCAGCGCTCCCTGTCAAACTTGGTTCACCTCACCAGCTGCCTTCCTGCTATCTAAAACCTGCCCAAACTCCTTCTAATGCTAACCCTATCACCCTGTTCTGACACTGACGGTCTTTGATCCTTCCCCTTGGTGCCAACAAAAGGTACCTAAGGGGCAACTTTGTCACTCAGAGGGTGGTGCGTGTAGGAAATGAACTGCTGGAGGATGTGGTGGAGGTTGGTACAATTACACCATTTAAAAGGCATCTGGTACATGAATACAAAGGGTTTGAGGGATATAAGCCAAATGCTGGCGAATGGGACCAGATTAATTTAGGATATCAGGTCGGCATGGACAAGTTGGACCAAAGGGTCTGTTTCCATACTGTACAGCTCAAAGACTTTATAACTATCCCCTTTAGTGTATGGTGTACGCTAAAGTGTACACTACCTGCACTTGAAGGTTACAATATAAATGTGAGCTGTGTTTGCAGGCCTGGATGAATGTTTCAAAATGATTTGATTATCTTTCATGATCAGTTATTGCTATGTACAGACCTTCCCCCAGGCATTCCAATAGCTGGGGACAGAGTCTATTATGAGGGATAGTGCACATGGTGTGGGAGGAAGTCTATCATACAACAAGAATCAAGGCCAATCTGCCTGCTTGGGTGGATTTAAACAATCCCCTGGCACTGTTTCAAAGAGGGGCACGAGAATTCTCCAGCTCATATTTATCCCTCCATCAACACCACAAAAATACGGATTATCTGTTCACTGATACATTGCTACTTGTGAAAGCTTGCTGTGCATCAGTAGACGACCCATATTTCTTACATTATAGTGGTCATTACACTTCAAGAGGATGTCCTCGACTAAGATACACTTTGAGATGTCTTATGGTGATGAAAATATCAGCTTTAATGAAAAAGGTGTGCATATTCTGTGGAAAGGGATGAAGTGGGTGGGTAGGGTGTGTGATATGGAGGGTGTACATGGGTGGGGAAGGGTATTAAATGGGTGGGTAGGGTGTGTGATAGGGGAGGGTGTACATGGGGTGGGGAAGGGGGTTAAATGGGTGGATAGGGTGTGTGATAGGGGAGGGTGTACATGGGGTGGGGAAGGGGATTAAATGGGTGGATAGGGTATATGGGATAGGGGAGGGTATACATGGGGTGGGGAAGGGGATTAAATGGGTGAGTAGGGTGTATGGGATAGGGAAGGGTGTACATGGGGTGGGGAAGGGGATTAAATGGGTGGGTAGGTGTGTGATAGGGGAGAGTGTACATGGGGTGGGGAAGGGGATTAAATGGGTGGGTAGGGTGTATGATAGGGGAGCGTGTACATGATGCGATTAAAGAAATTGGTTGAGCCAGAGCTCTTTCTTGCTTTGAGCTGTTTTAAGTCCATTGGAATAATTGTGTATCATGTTAACTTTACCTTTAGTTACATATATAACTCTGGGACTGTGGTGACATTACTTCAGTTTAATTATTAGCCGCTTCATCGCTCTGTGTGATGGAGGGTGGGGGAGCCAGTGAAGTTCATAGTTAGAATCACAGTTTATGCAGGTGAGGAAACTGAGGAATATGTGTCATCGGGATTAGCAGCTATAGGATTCTCTTGGTGATAGTTACTGGGTAAATGTGTTTAGTGTGGTTCATAATTGTAACTGCATTCTTCCCTGGTCTCCTTGTTTTAGGAAGGATGTTATTGAACTTAAAAGGGTTCAGAAAGGATTTACACTTGATATTGTCCAGGCCAAACCAGACACCTCTTCGGCATACTATCCACCATCTTCAACATTCGCTCGCTCCACCATCGATGCACAGTGGGAGCACTCTCTCTTCCACTGGCACTCACTAGCAGCAGTGTGTACCATCTACAAGATGCACTGCAATAAATCACATTTCCATCTCCTATTCCTCTCCTCCCTGCTGTTCCTAGTTTTATTCGTTGCCGATCACGTGAGCACCACATTGCACAAATTGGCAGGATTATCCATTGCAGAAAGAAGAAACAATTATATTGGATTGGTAAAAACTGTAGCTGCCTTCCTGTCAGAACCAGTGGGGAATGTTGAATCCCAGTTAGTCATTGATAGGCCTCCTCCTGGTTGTTCAGGGCTGCATTCCAGTAGCTGCTAGCAGTTGGAAGTGCTTGTCACTGATAGCTGTTTGGTCGACCATACATTGTTGGGTCACACTGAATATTTCTGCTTGGTCTTTCTGGTCACAATATGGTCAATATGATTGTTTTTCTAGTATGCAGATCTTAAGCAGATGTGTCTTTCAACACATGAGACTGAGGTTAGAATATATTAACCTAAGTTTCATGTTGAACTTGACCTCGAGTGACCTCCTGTTGTACAAGGCAACAGGCAAGTTTTAAGAGTTCCTGAGACATCCTCAGCAATTGGATAAAACTTCATAAAGCAAGATTGTGTTATTGTATTTACGTCTGTCAGCAAAAAGTAAAGGAAATTATTAATTGTGAGGGTTTTGTAGTTAATACATTTGGGTTGATGAATATTTACTGATTCAAAATCCGCTCTCTCATCACCAGCTCTCTCCCTCCCTCTCCATGACTACTGTTTGAGGATGAACTGATGATTTTCCCCTCCATTTTTGACCCTGCGTTGGGTCACCGCGTCCTTTTCCATCAGGAAGACTGCCGACTTTCGCTCCTGATGTGGCATCTCCTCCCCCCTCAGCTCATCAGCTGCTGAAGCCCTCACGTTTGTCATGCTGTGAGTGTCACTGGCTAGGCCAGCAATTCTCTTTTTGTCCGTCCCTAGTAGCCTCTGAGAAGGTGGGGATGGGCTGCCATCTTGAACCACTGTGGTCCATTTGGCGCAGGAGTATCCACAATCCTGTCAGGAAGGGAGTTCCAGGATTTTGACCCAATGCCACTGAATGAACTGTGATATGGTCAGGATGGTGAGTGCCTTTGAGTTGGTCCTGTAGATGATGCAACTGCTGCCCTGGACCTTAATGATTGAGGTGAATGCGGGTTTAGAAGGTGCTGTCGATGGGGTCTTGGGGATTTGTACCTTGTAGATGGTACACCCTGCTGCCAGTGGGCATCGATCGATGATGTAGAGAACGAATGTTGGAGGTGGTGGATGGGATCCAATACGACTATAGCTGAGTACCCTGTTCCAGTTTTTGCCCCATACCCTTTGATCCCTAAAGTCCAATAAACTATATCTAACTCCTTAAGTCCTATAAACTATATCTAACTCCTTTTTGAAAACGTTCAATGTTTTGGCTTCAACTGCTTCCTGTGGCAGTGAATTCCATAGGCTCACCGCTCTCTGGGCGAAGAAATTTCCCCTCAATCAAATCTTTCATTTCATTTTGATGATATATTTGCATGTGCATGTCTGAAACATCAATCTGCCTTGTTAGGTACATGTTGCTCCCCGTTGTAGTGATGGACATTATTCAACTTTTAAGGGAATGTGAGTGAGTGTGATGGCATGTCGATCAAAGCTGTTAAACTAGACAGTAATAGCCCAGCATGTTGCGTCTAAGGGGCTTGCCTGTTGACTGAAGCCTGTGAAGACTAATCCTGATGCCGAGGGCAGAATGGGATACCTGTTAGGTCAGGAAAAGGCGAAGGTTCCTCTTAGATCACAAAAGTATTGCTCACAAAGCTTGGCAAATGAAGGAGCAGCATTGATGGGGGAATTTGCAACTGCATTCGACCTAGCTGAGCGACGACACATGGGAGAATTTGCAGGAAATAGCATGTTAGTGTTCCCAGCAAATATGAAATCCTCAGAGCACTGAGCAATCTTTCTCGTTTTTCAACTCTTTAACCCTTTCATCGCTGTCCGCCAGATTCAGGTTTTAACAGGGTAGAATCCAGACATTAAGGATGCCCATTGTGATTTATTTTCTTCAGAGAACTTCATTAGCTATTTCCATACACAAACGTGTTAACTGTGCCACATGAATTTCCAGTTTACAAAGCTATACTTCCACTTGTCAGTGGTATTCATTATGAATTGCTGAATTATGAATTGTATTTAAAATAGAAATTCCATATGTAAACAAGTCACAGTGTAATTACATCATCCTGCCAGTGGTGGGGCTGTAGCTCCTCATTCCTATACTTGTGTTAAATAAAAGCTACGCTTCGAATACCTGTACCTCCTTGACTCCCAAATTGCTGTTGGGTTTCGCTACTGAGCCTGAAGTTGATACATTAAATATTACGTCTGAGCACACTCCTTGTCTGTGTCACTTGGCTGTGCTTTAGCGCGTGTTTTGTGTCAACTTTCCTCGATTATAAAATCATGGATAGAATTAAATTGCACTTCTCATGACCTGACAATGTTCCGAAGCACTTTTCTGCTAATGATGTGTGTGGATGAAAAGCTGGAATCAGCAATGAGTGAATTTTGTAATACACCCTGGCAACATGCAGCGGAATGGTATCTTTCTATTATCTCCCTCTCCCACAGAATGTCAAATTAGTCAATCTACACCGGCTCACTGAAACTGAGACCCCCAGTTCTGAATTTGAAAACCCTAGTTGAACACCAGCTTCAATCCCATTCCACTTGCCTCCAATCCCTTGCTGATGTGGATCAGCCCCATGCTTTGTAATGTCTGCATTCCTCAGAGCCCCATTGCCTCCACTGGCAAAACAACCTTGGAGTTTGACCCATCAACCTCCTCCTCCTCCTCCTCCCCATGCCTTGTCTCCTCCCCACATCACCTGCTCCAAACCCACCCAGCCCAAGCATTATACTTGAGCTCCATTCTGAGTGTCGATCCCCATGCGAAATCCCACCGGAGCAGGATGCCAGTGAAATTTACTTATCCCAGTGTCCCAAAATCCAGAGACGGATGTCGTGGCCACCAATCTGCACAGCAAGATACCATAGACAGTAACGTGACCAGATGATGTTTTCACGGCTGCTCGTTCAGGGTTCAATACTGAATGAATGAATGATTTTATTGCCACACGTATTTGGCAAAATACAGTGAAAATGTTTTGTGACCACAATCTGTCACCATTATTGGGCAAGACTCTGCTTATCTTCTTCCAAGTAGGGACCTCAGGCTCCTTCCCTTCTGCCTGAGCAGTTATGGAGGGGAGCCTTCACTTAACATCCCAGAAAGCATCGAGAGTGTAAAAATCTAGAGTGGGATTCGAACCCCTGACCATCTCATAGCCTCTTAGCTGTTGCAGACCTGGGATTTATGCAGTGGGAATTAAGCCTGGTACCTTCCCGTTCAGTCCTACATGAGATCTTGTAAATATAACTTGGGCCATTGGGAAATATGTTGCTAAATCCTGCAATATTCTCCACAATGCTGAAGTGAGTCCTTATCAATCAATTGTAATGTATCCCCTTCATTGGTGAAGGGGATTATTCAAACAACTCTGAACCTTTGGCCAGTGAGATGACACTCGAACCCCCATATAAGCTTGTGCTTGCTTTATCCCGTTGCTTGGGTGAGCTGAGACTTGCTGGCGGCTAGCGAAATGTCACTTAATCCCGCAGAATAAAAATGTTTAATTTGTCTGCCAAAACTCATTATCCCTGGATCAAGAAATGCAGTGCTAGACAGCGGCGTGTAGAGATTGCGTTCCCAGGGTGTGACATGCAGCACACCGACAACAGATTCTGCAAAGCTGCTGCCAAGAGTTAGAAAAGAAAGAAGTATTTGAAGATTTAGTCATACCCTCGAGAAGAGGTTTGGAATCTGGTTAGATGAAGAGGCCATGAAGAAGCTGAACTTAATTGTTATCCTTAGAGCAGAGAAGGTCAAGAGAAGCTTTAATGGAGGTATTTTTTGAACAAACTAAATAATAATAGAGCTGTTTCCAGTGGCAGGCTGAGGACACATTTTAAAGCTGAAAACATCCAGAGGGGAGTTAGGAGATTTGTCTTTTGAGTGCGATGCTGTGATTTGACCTGCCTGAAAGTATAGTGGAAGGAAATGCAACAACTTTCAAAGCAGAACTGGATAGATACTTGAACTGGACAACAGATCTATGACGAAGCAGGGGAGTTGGATTAATTGGATGGCTCTTTTGATGGAGAGCCAGTATAGGCACGGATGGACTGAACAGGCCCCCTTCTACATTCCACGATTCCAGGAAATGTGTGAGGGCTTCTGCATTTCAGCGTGGGGGAAAAGTGTGTTTTCCATGAATTTGTGTCACTTGAATCTGACCATCTTCTTACTGGGATGGAGTTGCTGAGGATCCTTGATTAGAAGCAGGGTCAATAATGCAATGATGGGTGTTAGTCTCCAATCTAGCCATGAAAGAAAGACCAAGTGTAGAAATACCTCATCACTTTAATGAACTTATACCTTCGGGAAGATTCATACTGGTCAAGGAATCTTCTTTCGTGAATGCCAACTGTGACCAAATCTATTCCTGGAGTTTTATTTTTCTTTATTCATTCATGGGATGTATTTATTGCCCATCCCTAATTACCCAGAGGGCAGTTAAGAGTCAACCACATTACTGTGGGTCTGGAGTTGCATGTAGGCCACACCAGGTAAGGATGGCAGTTTCCTTCCCTAAAGGACATTTGTGAACCAGGTGGGTTTTTCTGACAACCAACAATGGATTCATGGTCATCATTAGGCTCTTAATTTCAGATATTTATTGTATTCAAATTCCATCATCTGTCATGGCGGGATTCTAACCCAAATCCCCAGGACATTGTCTGGGTCTCTGGATTAACCATCCAATGATAATACCACCAGGCCATCACCTACCCCGACATTCCAGCCATTAATTGACCATCATGTCCATCCTTGTGGTGCACTGGTCTTCCCATGCTGTTTGGAAAGCAAAAGGACTCATTGCCCAATTAGAAGGTGCTTGACTGTCAAGTTCAACAGTTTCTTTCTCCCCCCACCTCATTTTCAATATTTTTGTAGCTAGTGTAGAGAAATATGGAAAGGAAATGACAAAAACAATCTTTCTTTTTTTTTTGACGGCCCTGTGATTTCTTTCTCCAGGGTTGCGCGCAGCAGCCCTGGAAAATTTGTCTTCAACCCATGAAGAGCCTGGGCCTCCCTCCCTGTGATGTTGCCCATGGTTAGTTGGGGTTTTCCAGCATGTTCGTTGCTTGACGGTTGAGAATGTCGTTGTCGCCACCTCTGGGACGAGTTGTGAAAGCACAGGCATTGTGGTCGGACTCTTTCTCAGGGATGTTGCAGGGCCACCTCTGGAGAACTGAAGAACAGCAGACATTACTTTTCCTGGGTGCAGAAAGCGCTCGCGTTCCATCAGCCTTTCATGAACTCAGAGCATTCCCCGGTGAAGTACTCCGCGGACAATTAAATACTTTCGCAATGCAGCCACTGCCGAAATGAAGG
Organism: Ginglymostoma cirratum; assembly: GCA_024137785.1. NCBI lineage: Eukaryota > Metazoa > Chordata > Chondrichthyes > Orectolobiformes > Ginglymostomatidae > Ginglymostoma > Ginglymostoma cirratum. The sequence continues at coordinate 7,817,247 of JAHRHZ010000100.1, forward strand.
GAACGTGACAAACCGGTTAAAGCACTGGCAAGTTCCAACAAAGAAAATGGGAAATAGACCCATCCCAACGATCTTGGTGGAGGTTGTGATGTTGGCTCACCTGCCGATTGTGTCATGGGATCTCTTACAGTGAGAAAAAAAAAGGGGGAACTGAGCAGATCATTCAGTTCCATGAGCCCCATTCATATTAATCTGCAGTTCTCCACCTCTCTTATCGTCAAACCAAAAAGTGTTATCCAACCTGGTTCTGAACATTTGAAACTGCCTTCTGGGGAGAAAGACTCTTATTGACCCCATCCAATTCCTTCTTCATTTGAAAGATCTTAGTTAGATCACCTTAAACAGAGTTCATTTCTTTATTCATTCACAGGATGAGGGTGTCTCTGGCTAGGCAGCATTTATTGCCCAATTCCATGTCAGCCACAGGCCTGGAGTTACATGTAGGCCAGACCAGGTAAGGATGGCAGTTTCCTTTCCCTAAGGGAAGCATTAGAGATCCAGATGGGTTTCTCCCCAACAATTGGCAATGGATTCATCATCAGATCCTTAATTCCAGATATTTATTGAATTCAAATGCCACCATCTGCCATGGCGGGATTTGAACCCAGGATGCTAGAACGTGATCTGGGTCTCTGGATTAACAGTCTAATGATAATCCCACTAGGCCATCGCCTCCCCCTATTCAAGCTTGTCCTCATGACTTAACTGGTTTTTACCTTCTGGTATTATTCTGGTGTAACTGGCTTTCTGAAGCATAGAGCTCAGAGCACTGCAGATTGGTGTTTGACCAGAGCTCTGTGTGACTCCAGTACTTTCCATTCGAGCCCTTTAAATCACAGGTTGTTATTTCAGCCACCGTTTTTGTTCCTGTCTATCAGCTTTTCATGATTTGGCCACATTGATACCCTTTGCTTTTGTACAGCTCCTACACTCTTCTCGTTAGGAAAACATTCTTGGATGACAGTTCCTCACTTTGAAGTCCATTTGTCACCATTTTGCTCCTTTGTTTTGTCTGTAACTCTTTGGAACATCCTCCCTTGCTCCCAACTAAACAACCGAGTGTGCCTGCTGGTATAGTGCCAACTAGCGGGCAGACAGATCCTCGGATTGATATCCCTCCTGGACGATGACACTGCTGGTGGAGCAGCACTCGCTCAGTACTGCACTGCAGGGTCAGCCTGGGCTATGTGCTTATATCCCCAAGCTAAGACTTGAACCTGCGATTCCTGGGAGTGACACCGTTGCCACCTTGGTCTTGGTTTATATTGGTCCCACCCCATCTTCTCCACAAGGGTACAATATAGAACATAGAGCATAGAACATAGAACAGTACAGCACAGTACAGGCCCTTCGGCCCACAATGTTGTGCCGAACCTTTACCCTAAACCTAAGGTCTATCTAACCTCCACCCCCACCTTATACTATCATCCATATGCCTATCTAATAGCTGCTTAAATGCCCCTAATGAGGCCGACTCCACTTCCCTCTCCGGCAATGGATTCTACGCCCCGACCACTCTCTGAGTAAAGAACCTACCTCTGACATCTTCCCTATATCTATCTCCACTCACTTTAAAACTACGCCCCCTCGTAATAGCTACCTCCACGCTAGGAAAAAGTCTCTGGCTATCCACTCAATCTACACCTCTGACCATTCTGTACCTCATGCTATCATTCCTTTAATTGAAGCCAGGTTTATCAAGCCTGTGCCCTGACGGACGAAGTCAGCACTGCTCGGAGACAAGACCTACAAGAACAGCTTTGGGCCCAGGCAGATTCTCAGTCGTTTCTCCCTGTTATGTTAGTTGGTGTGCCAGCAAAATAGTGATGAGGCAGTGGCCTCCTAACAGAGATCAGCTCATAGTTATTTCCAATTCTGTCCAACTGGCTGCATGGAATATATCAGGACTTGGTGTGAAAATTGACATTTTAATCCTCTCGCTCTCATCTCTGACCTGCACTGATTTTATCCGTCATTAATGACCAGGAGCACAGGCTCAACCAAACTTGTATTATCGTTCCTTTCAATGAAGGTGAGGTATTTCTTTAAATGGTTAATCGATGTACGACACAGTTATGGTAGTGTTATGCAGTAGGTAATGTTCATCTTTTTATTCGTTCGTTCACAGGATGTGGGTGTCACTAACTCGGCCCATCCCTAATCACCCTCGAGAAGGGGGGCATGACCATTATGGAGCCTGCCCAAATATCGACCTGTAAACTGAAGGTGAAAATGTCCCAGAATTTCACGAAAATAGATCTTTTGCGATGCCAGAGACCAGATGTTTCCACAGAATATATTTGTTCATCAAACTTTCAGTCCTTATGGAGTGCGTTTGTTGAACAGTAGCAGTGAAAAGGAATAGTGCTGATGTTGTGGCTCTCGGTGTGTGAGGTCTGATTGTCTTCAAGTGGTAGAGTGTGAAGGAGGGATGTGGGAGGAGGTAGTCGTGTGTGGCAGGTACTGAGAAACTAGCAATTAATAATGTGCTAAACCAGGCTTTGTGGTGGTAGTGGAGGTGGTGGGGTTGGGGGGGTGGGTGTGGTGGTCAGAACGCAAAGGAGATAAATCCTGTTAGACCAGCCAACAGCTCTTAAAGAGCACAACAGGTTCATTCAAGGAATTAACAAGTGGACAAACACATTGCCTTCGTGTGAAAGTTAGCACAGGAACACATTGACGCCATAGCAGTGGGAGGTATGGCATCGCTGACAGCGTAGACAGGAAGAGAGAGCAGACCAAACAGCTCCTCTCTGATACAAGTTCTATCCGTTGGGAATGGCAAGCAGGCAGTAGGATTGGGCAAAGTTCAACATTGCACACGGCAGCGAGATGGTAGGACCATCAGCCCTTACAGTCAGGAGGGTCTGGTCAAGTCTAAGGCACTTACTATGATTCTTTCTCTGCCATTGCAGTGCCCGATGACTGAAGCCCTCCCTTTTCCCAACTGAAGAGAGCCATTGCTTCATCAATGAGGGATGGCGAGTGTCCAATGTCAACGAATGCTTGGATTCCATGTATGATCCTGACACATACATACATTCATATACTCTATGGTCTCCCAACCTTTCAAGGGAACGATGTCAGTTCCTGAGACATGGCTTAAACTTGGGTAAGATACCCAGAGATGTCAGATCCCTCAGAGGAAGGGTACAGCCAAGGTCTTCAGTCTTGTTAGAGCAAAGTAGTGGTGAGACCTGTGCCTCACTGAAGAAACATCTGATCTGTGTGTGTCTTGTGGAATGGTTACAATATGTAGGTTGCTCAATGCCAGCAGCATCAACTCCACGTTATATATTGCCTACAATGGCATAGAAGGTTTCAAAGCAATTCAAAGACATCTCATTGAACAAAATTTGACCCTGAGCCACATTACATGAAAATGGGGCAAGTGCCTAAAAGCTTTAGTCAAAGACCATCTCAGTTAAGGAATAGCTTGAAGAAGGTTAGAGAGGGTGGGAGCTCAGGTTAGGGAACTGAAGTCAGAATTGGCTCCCTCCACACTCTGCCACAGTTTCCAAGCTCAGATGCTGTCACAGAGCTATACACATTCTATGTACATGAATCAGGAGTCCAGCAATAGCAAGTATTAACCATTTTGGTTCTGATCTACCTATGTGGGGGCTGGGGATGGTGGTGAAAGGGCAGGGTAGGGGAATGGTCCCTGTGTTACAATCAGGATGAGAGGTATTCTGTCCAATATGTTCCTTTAATTTTACTCAACGAAGTGAGGATCAACTTATTGTTTCTTTCTCAGAACTGTTGTATAGGCACAATGTGAGAAATTAACCCAGCACCTTCCGAGTCTGGACTGTTTGGTGCTGTATGGAAGAGCCAATACTTGGCCTTTCCTGCTTATTACTCTGTGGGTTTTATAGTGTGCCTGCATCTCTCAGAATGCTTAGCAGTGCTGACCAGGAGACTGTTGCTATAGTTACACCTAATGCATTTTGCAGATGAAAGTAAGAACTCTTCAGTTTTGCATTTTCTCCATGATGCCGATGGTTAAAGGTGAGAAGCACCTTTTAAAGGTAATTTACTCAGGTTGATCGAGTGAAGTAATCTGTAATATTACTATTGATGGTACCAGTTTATTCAATGCATTACGTGAACAGGTTTCAATCAGCATATTTTATATTTCAAATGTTTTGTGTCAATACAAAGGACATTGAGGTAAAAAGTGTAAATCTCACTCTACCACTGCACTGCTGCCATCAAACACTCCCAGGACAGGGACAACACGGAGTTAGATACAGAGTAACGTTCCTTCTACATTGTCCCCCAATCAAACACTCCCAGGACAGTGACAGCACAGGGTTAGACACAGAGTAAAGCTCCCTCTGCACTGTCCCCATCAAACACTCCCAGGACAGGGACAGCAAGGAATTAGATACAGAGTAAAGCTGCCTCTGCACTGTCCCCATCAAATGCTCCCAGGACAGGGACAACACAGGGTTAGATACAGAATAAAACTCCCTCTACACTGTCTCCATCAAACACTCCCAGGACAGGGACAGCACGGGGTTAGATACAGAGTAAAGCTACCTCTACACTGCCCCAATCAAACATTCCTGGGGCAAGGACAGCACAGAGTTAGATACAGAGTAAAACTCACTTTTCATTAGTCCATCATGTGTTTGCACTACTGTAGGATTGTTTTTTATTCATTCACGGGATGAGGGTGTCGCTGGCTATGCAGTATTTATTGCCCATCCCTAGAGGGCAGTTAAGAGTCAACCACATTACTGTGGGTCTGGAGTCACATGTAGGCCAGACCAGGTAAAGATGGCAGTTTCCTTCCCTAAAGGATATTAGTGAACCAGATGGGTTTTCTTCTAAGAATCTACAATGGATTCACAGTCGTCACCAGATTCTTAATTCCAGATATTTATTGAATTCAAATTCCACCATCTGCTGTGGCAGGATTCAAACCCATGTCCCTAGAATGTCACAAGAACAGAAGCTGCTGGAAAAGCTCAGCAGGCCTGACAGCATCTGTGAACGAAAAAACAGAGTTAACGTTTCAGGTCCGGTGATCCTTCCTCAGAAACGAACCCGAAATGTTAACTCTGAATTTATTCTTCACAGATGCAGCTGGACCTGCTGAGCTTTTCCAGCAACTTCTGTTTTTTGTTCCTGATTCACGGCATCCGCAGTCCTTTCTGTTTCCCCGGAACATTATCTGGGTCTCTGGATTAACAGTCCAGCGATAATACCACTGGGCCATCAGCTCACATTGTGCTGGTGGCTGAGAGTCATAGAGCTGTACAGCACGGAAACAGACCCTTTGGTCCAACCAGTCCAAGCTGGCCAAATCTCCTAGACAAATCTAGTCCCATTTGCCAGTATTGGCCCATATCCCTCTAAACCCTTCCTATTCATATGCCCATCCCGATGCCTTTTAAATGTTGTATTTGTACCGACCTCCACCACTTCCTCTGGCAGCTCATTCCATACACACACCACCCTCTGCGTGAAAAAGCTGCCTGTTAAGTCCCTTTTAAATCTTTCCCCTCTCACCTTCAACCTATGCCCCTCTAGTTTTGGACTCTCCAGCCCGGGACAGAAGACCTTGTGGACTTACCCTATGCATGCCCCTCATGATTTTATCTGGAAATTGTTCACGTTTAACTGTGGTTGGGACTGTACTGAAATGCACCCATGAAAGATAACTGTTTCTGCGGTAGCTGGTCCCCAGCAAGTCATATCCCTGCAAGGCAGGAGAAAGTGGAGATAATACAATGCTGAAAGCCTGGCTGTGCACAACATTTATAAAGCAGAAGACTGTTGGGGATTGATGAACATCGACCTTTGAAGATCAGATGTGCTCAGTCAGTTGTAGGAATGCAATCATCTTGAAGTGCTCTCTCTGTTTAGCTAGATGTCATTGCAAGGTTGGAGTGCTTCAGTATAGTTTACCCTTAAGATTAAGTACCATTCGAGTGGATTACACAAACATTCAGTGGTTTATATGTGTGAGAGTGTGAAAGATACAAAGAAACAACCAGGCTGCAGCAGCTTGTTCTCTCCCTCAGTTGTGAGACACTCTTGAAGGCTTTAGAGCCCTGGTCCCAGGAGGTCTGGACTTCTAACAACAATTACTTCCATTTTTTCATCTTGAGGGAAAAAGAAACCATCAGTGTTGTGCAAAGTGGAGGACTGGAAAGCTTAGATTATTCAAGAGGAAGGGGCCTCTCAGTGTAACTTGTTTTCAAGTGAGATCAAGTTGCAAAATAGAGAAAATGTGTCAGAGTCTGGCATTCTGGGAGGGTGTACAAAGCTTTACTCTGTCTCTAACCCGGTGCTATTCCTGTCCTGGGAGTGTTTGAGGGGGACATTGTAGAGGGAACTTAACTCTGTATCTAACTCTATGCTGTACCTGACCTAGGAGTGTTAGATCAGGACAGTGTAGAGGGAGTTTAACTCTGTATTTAACCCTGGCCTATCCCTGTCCTGGGATTGTTTCGGACAGTGTAGAGAAAGCTTTACTCTGTCTTTAACTCTGTGCTGTCCCTGTCCTGGCATTGCTTGATGGAGACAATGTAGACGTAGCTTTACTCTGTATCTAACCCCATGCTGTCCCTGTCCTGGGATTGCTTGATGGGACGGTGTAGAGGAATCCTTACTCTGCATCTAACCCAGTGCTGTCCCTGTCCTGGGAGTGTTTGATGGGGAACAATGTTGATGGAGTTTCACTCTGTATCTAACCCTGTGCTGTCCCTGTCCTGGGAATGTTTCATGGGGGACAGTGTCAATGGAGTTTTACTCTGTGTCTAATCGCATGTGGTTCCTGTCCTGGGAATGTTTGATGGGGAACAGTATAGAGGGGGCTTTACTCTGTATCTACCCCCGTGCTGCCCCTGTCTCCCCCCAATCCCGGTCATCGGGGTGTTGACGCTAATATTGGGTAACAAGAGCGCCACTATTCCTTCCACCCATCAAGAAATTTCACAAATTTTCTATCCTTGATCACGATTCCTTTAATTACAACCCTGGCAGGGTTTTAAAATAAGAGTATGACTGCAAATAGATGCATGCCAAAAATACTTTGAATTGACAAAAATAATGAAAGGCAACATTGTGGGATGGACAGGGAGGTAGATGTGAGGCCATTATCCAGATCAGCCATGATCCTATCAAATGCCAGAACAAGGACTGCAAGGACTGAATGCCCATTGATCCAGCTCCTAAATCCAATCTTGCCCTGTCCCTATGGGACTCGCTGCAATTTTAGACACAGGCGGCAGAACTTTGAACAGTCGCCAGTTTATGGAGGGCAGCATGTGGTGAGCAGCTGGGAGTGCTGTCTCCAGATAGTGGAAATGTGAGTGGGAGGCTCAGCAGCAGATGAGCTGAGCAAGGGTGAAAGCCGAGAGATGTGTGGACAAGGAAATAACTGGCCTTAAGGCTCGACATGAATATGAGGTTGGAAAGCCCGTCTCAGGGTCAAATGTGCTGCATCCTGGTTGTGGGATAGAGTCTGCAGTTAGCAAATGGAGTTGGGAGCCAATGGCTTGAATCTTCCCAAAATTCTGCCCATCCAGTACTGGATCTCTGATAGTTTAGCAACAGTGGAGGAGTCAGCAGAGGTGGTGACGGGGTGGAGTTCAGGAGATCTGCTTGTGTCACTGTCATGTCATATGGTTGCACGCGAATATATTCCAGTTTAAAAATAAAGGAGGAACAAAGCAAATGGACAACTTATTTTGGGACAAAATGGCAACCAAGGGTCAGGTGACACATTCTATGACTTCTACACAAAGAATAAACCCATGTCTGAGTATGCTTCCGCAAATTTCTTAAAATATAAGTGAGAGTGGGTGGGGCACCCTCGCTCAAATAGAACCACCAAGGCAAAAAGAAATTTGTAGAACTTACACCTTTGAAACAAACCACCTAGCTCAAAGTCTAGACTTGCTGACTCTCAGTTTGAAACTAAAGATAAAGAATTGAAAAGACAGAAGTTATATGTGGGTGTGAAAGTCTGCCATCAATTCTCAATGTATAGCAAAGGTGTCTAATCTCAAAACATTCTGGGTATCAATAACAGTATTGACCACAGGATCAAAACTTGTTGCAGTTGATGTATCTTATTACTCTGAGAACCAGTGGGGAACTAGGGTTTCCTCTGGAGCAACAGGATAAGAGGGATAAAGTCCACCAGCCAAAAGAACCATAGAATTGTTCCTCAATAACCAGTCAAGTCAGCTCAACCTCCAAGTAACTCATTGCCACTTGAAAAGCTTCAGCTCCATGGAAACTTGGCCATAACTTCAACTGGAAATCCTGAGACTTCCAACGTGAGTACTTTTCCAAAGGTCCACCACGTGCACCTTAAATGATGCAATCTTAATGTGAAACAAAATCAGAAGTTGCTGGCAGATTTGGCAGCATGTGTGGAGAGAGAGCAGAGTTAACATTTCGGGTCCAGTGACCCTTCCTCGGAACAGTTATGGCTGATTTCCAGCATCTGCAGTTCCTTTTTAATTCAATCTTAATGTGATTTGTTTGTTGTATTTTGTTAATAATCTAGCTGCAAGCTTTGTTCTCTGGAAACAGTATTTATTTGTGTGCGTGTGTGCGTGTGTGTGTGTGTCTGAAGGAGGGAGAACATGTATTTACATTCCAGGGCATTGTACGTTTGACTTCTGATTTGAACAGTTACCCGAAAGCCTATTTTGACTTAATTACTGACAATCACAACACCGAAGACATGAAAGGTTTCTCTAAGCGCTCATTACATTGCAGATACCCACACAAAAAAAAGAGATAGGATTTCCCACCTTCCTTTTCTCATCTACAACACTTGACACAGGGCATTATCACTCAACATGCTTTCAGGACTCCACTTTTGGCTGTATGACAATACTGTGGCTTTAAGAGGTGTATTATGTCCTTTTATCTTTGAAGAGAAGTTTTAAGGCAGATGTACCGAGCTGTCTATTGAAAGCCCATAAAGTAAACAGCTTTTGAGGCCTTGGGGTTACTTTTTGAAGCAAAACACTCACTTTATTCATAAGGTAGAGTTAAAGTACAACAGAAGAAAGAAGAAATTGGAATAACTTAACTCTATTGGAAAGCTTAACAGAATAATAGATTATTTTACTACTGAACAGTAACTGTTTCAATATAGCAACATCCCATAAATACACCCTTGGCCAAAGGCAAGTTTAGAAAACTAGATTGTCTCACAGGCAATGCTCCAGTCCAGGAGGAAAAACATCGAGAGAAATCTCTGAGACAGAGAAAGACAAGCGGGGAGAGATGTACTGCAGCAACTGCTACTGAAAAACTAAAACTTAAAATCCTGGTTCTGTTGGAGCTTGACCCCACCCTTTCAGTCTGCTTCTATTGTTCCAATTTTATGAAAGAACCTAAGACCTCAAAAGCTGTTTACTTTATGGGCTTTCAATAGACAGCTCGGTACATCTGCCTTAAAACTTCTCTTCAAAGAAAAAGGACATAATACACCTCTTAAAGCCACAGTATCGTCGCAGCCGTGATCATAGATCTGTGTCAAAATTCTGGCGTTCCTTCCCTAAGGGCATTGTGGGTTATCCTACAGCACATAGACTGCAGGTCACCACCATCTTCTCAAGGGCAATGAGGGACAGGCAAGAAATGCAGCAATGCCCATGTTCTATGAGTAAATTAAAGAAAGTCAAATCCAGCAGTTGTAGCTGCTTAAGTATTGAGAAATGTACTCCAAATAATATGTTTTGTTTGCTCAGTCTCCTGGGAATATTAAATTTTGCCTAAATCCTTTACCATTTGTTCTGAATCATTGCAACTTAAAAAAATTATGTTTATTTACATGGAATTGCAAAGGAATGGCACTGTGTATCCTTCACGTGGACAATGGTTCTCATCTCACGTTCCCACTGTTTCCATCAACTCTTTCCTTCAACCACCTACCTAGCTCATTGTGTCTTCCACCAGGACTTGAGCACAAAGGTCATGGCTGGGTCTCCAGTGCAGTACTGAGGGAGTTGCTGTACACTTGGAGGTGCTGTCTATCAGGTTGGACATCATAACCTGCCCTACCTATCTGCTCAGCTCAATATACAACATGCCAAGGCATTATTTCATGGAAGAGCAGGGACCAATATTTATACTTTATTTATCATCAAAACAATTTATCTCGTTATTATCATGTTGCTGTTTGTGGAAATATTTTCCATGCAGTTTGATAGTTGCATTTCCTGCATTAGGACCGTGACCATATTCAAATGTATTTTAATTGGTTGTAAAGCTTTTTGGGACATCAGGAAGTTGCCTGAGCATGTCATGTTCATAGAAAGCTGGACAAATCCAGTCTGCTCAGTTACTGCCCCATCAGTCTACTCTTGACCATCAGCAAAGTGAAAGAAGATGTTATTGACATGGTACTTGCTCTGCAATAATCTTCTCACTGTTGCTCCATTTGGGAACTGTTGCTCCTGACCTCACTGCAGCCTTGGTCCAAATATGGACTAAAGAGTAGAATTCCATAGGTGAGAGTGAGAGAGACTGTCCTTGACTTCAAGGTTAAACTTAATCAAGTGTGGCATCAAGGAGCCCTGGCAAAACTGGTGTCAATGGGAATCAGGGGACAAACTCTCTGCTGGTTGGACTCATACCTGACACATGGGAAGATGGTTGTGGTTGTTGAAGGTCAGTCATTTCAGCTCCAGGACACCCTTGGAGTTCCTTGGAAGATATTTTATAATCAATCTGTTCAGAGATGCTATGACACATCTCTGAAGCTGGTGGGACTGGGACTTGGGTTTCCTAGCTCAAAGATATGGACACTGCACTATGCTACAAGACCTCTCCCAGACTCCCCAGTTCCTCAGGGTAGTTTCCTAGGCCCAAAAATCTTTAGCTGCTTCATCAATGACCTCCATCACAAGATCAGAAGTGGGAATGTTCGCCGATAATCGCACAATGTTCAGCACCATTCACTCCTCAGATACTGAAGCAGTCCATGTTCAAATGCAGCAAGATCTGGGCAATATCCAGACTTGGGCTGATAAGTGGCAAACAACATTTGTGCCACAAAGATGCCAGGTAATGACCATCTCCAATGAGAGAGAATCCTTGGCATTCAATGGCATTACCATTACTTAATCCCCCATGATTAATGGGGTCGCCATTGACCGGAAACTGAACCAGACCACCTGTATAAATACAGTGACTACACGAACAGGTTAGAGGCTAGGAATTCTGTAGTGGGCAACCCATTTCCGGGACTCCGCCATCTACACCGCACAAGTCAGGAGTGTAATGGACAGCTCCTCACTTGTCTAGAAGGATGCAGCTCCAACAACACTCAAGAAGCTCAATACAGCAGCCTTCTTGCTTGGTGACCCATCTACCACCTTTAACATTCATTGTGTCCATCACTCACATGCAGTGGTAGCAGTGTGCACCATCTGTAACCTACAAGAAAGAAACTTGCCAAAGCTCCTTACACTTCACCTTCTGAAACCCACAACCTTTGAAGGATTAGACCATGCAGACAAGTTTACTTTCAGTAAAGGGATGGGCAATAAATACTGGCCCAGCCAGCGACACATAGGACCCGTAAATTAATTAAAGTTGGCTTTACCACTCTCCAAGTAAGAGTGTCTTCTGCATTATGTCCTTAGTCTCTTAAATCTGTACCCTTCTGCTTTAGACCCTTAACCACTGGGAAATCTAGTTTCCAACTTCTCTTCCCATCACTTCATCTGATGAGAACCAGCTCAGTTGCATCAGCTGTCAATCCCCCCAGTTCTTACTGAAACTCCTGGGGGAAAACACAAGGACATAGTGCAATAATGGAACCTGTAGGCTTTTGAGCGCGTGGCTTGGAAGGGCGCCTAATGTAAATGTGCCATGAGTGATTTGTACTGTAGTTGAGTTCTGTTTTGCTGATCAGATCTGTATCACTGACTGCGATTTGGTGCCAAGCTTGAAAAGCAGGTGAGGGAAAGTGACTCTAGAGAGGTAACTGTGATAACACTGTGGGTGTGCCTACACCACCTGATGCAAAAAGGCAGCTCACCACCACCTTCTCTAGGGCAATTAGGGATCGGCAATAAATGCTGGTGTTCTTAAACTGAGCAAAAAAAATTATTCCACTGAAATTTTATTTGTTCTTAAGGCAGCAATGAAATATAGGAAGCCTATAAACTATTTATAACTGGTGAAAATGTAAACAACCATGGAGTGTTAGATGGAGCATGACATTGCCTGGAATTCTTACCTCGGCTCAAGTCTGTAATATTTATAATTAGAGGTGTCTGAGGGAACTTCTGAAGATCCCATTTCTAAATTTCAAAGCATCAAATTTTAAATTGTCAATGAAATTCAGCTGAATGGATCTCTGTCTCTGTCGCCCTCATTGAACCTGACAAAAGATCTGCGTTCCTAGAACACTGGCTTTTCTACATGGGCTGAATGGGGTAATATTGAGTGGTGTCAGAAACACCTCCACACTTTCATAACTTCACATAAACTTGTGAGCAGCTCAGCAGGTTGTAGGAGCGAACCTTAGCATCTAGGTCCCCTTTCGTAGTCTCTCTGACAACGTCTATCATAGAAACACAGAAAATCGGAGCAGAAATAGGCCATTCAACCCTTCAAGCCTGTTCCCCCATTCATTATTATCACAGCTATCATCCTGTTCCTGCTTTTCCCCCCATATCCTTTGAATATCAATGCAACAGGCCACCATTGTTCAATAAAGAACTGAGACTGTAAGTGCATTTTCTCTACACATCAAGGGAATGTTGGCAGCAAACCCAGCGCCCTGTGAGATGCAGTCTTGTTTGCATATGTAACACTGGTCTTTTGCGTGCCCTCTGATGTCAGCCACCTAGGCACCATTGAATTTTGTCCCAAAACCTTTCCGACACTGTTTCCTCGCCCAGCACTGCTGACACGTGCGTGTTACGGGTATTGAGTTGGACTGGGATTACCCAGCCTTGCTGATCAGCTGCAGCATTAGTCTGGTTGGGGTACAGTGCCGCCTGAAAGAGGTGGTCGATCCAGCTTCAGCTGTCACCGCCAAAAGGGGAATTGGATGAAGACACACAGCCGGAAGATTTGGATGGGCTGCAGAGAAAGAGTGCGGCAGAAGGGGGAGCACTTTCAGAGAGCCAGCACAGGTAGTCTGGGGTGAATGGCACTTTGTATCATGCCACCTTATGTTTGGTGCCGTCTGAAACCTTTGGGGCTGGGGTAGAGGCCTCATTTGTGACTAGACCCGTGGAATCCTTACAGTGTGGAAGCAGGCCATTCGGCCCTTCGAGTCCACAATGACCCTCTGAAGAGCATACCACCCAGATCCACATCCCCGTAACCCTGCATTTCCCATGGCCAATCTTTGGACTGTGGGAGGAAACTGGAGCACCCAATGGAAACCCACGCAGACACGTGGGGAGAATGTGCAAACTCCACACAGACAGTCACCCCAGGGTGGAATCGAGCCCGCGTCCCCAGTGCCGTGAGGCAGTAGTGCCAGCCGGGGGCATCAAAGGGAGAAGGTGGGGGTGTCTGATGTTGGCTATCTCGCCTCACTCATTCACCTCAGGCACCAAGTCTGAACTTGGGCAATGCTTCTCCATGCCCCACCTAGAACCCTACCCAGCCCTTCTCTATCTCTCTCTCTCTCTCCAGGCCCCACTCATGAAATCCGAAGACCAGCTCGGCGTAATCCAGCAGTAGTGATTAGAGATGATTGATTGCGAGCCATGTTTCATTAATCAGATGTTTAAATATTGTCACTCTCCCTCCCCTCCCCCGCACTGTTGCTAAGCTTCGAGCTGCGGAAGAAATTCCACACTTGCTTATTTAACAATGCAGCAGCTTCTTAAACAGATTAGCGAGGGTCGATTAAACAGATTAAAGGGGAGTGGAGGGGTGGTGGGGGGGGAGAGGGGAGGAGGTGTAGGTCCGAAGAAGCATATTTTCTTTTTATTAAACTGGGTTTGCCGTCTCCATGGCGACGCAGCTAATAACACATGTTGGGCGAGCAGGGACTCTGTAAGGCTGCATTTTCTCCTGTCGATCTCCTGTAATTTAAATTGGACTGACATTCAGCTCTGCGGGGGAGGGGCCAGTTTAGAAGGAGCTGGTACCCTGGACCGGAACCGCATGCCGCACACTGCACACGGATAGGTATGGAAAGGTGCATCGTCAGTGCGCTGTGACACCGAGGCTCGAGTTGTGATGCTGTCTAACATCGTAGAATTTTTGCCAAATGTGGCTGAGTCATTCCCTTTTCATACAGTATGTACTGTACATGGACAGGAGCTGACACTGAGACACACACACACGCAGACACACACAGTCCCAGACAGGACTGAATCAATCCCCTTTTACCCAGTATGTACTGTACATGGACAGGAGCTGACACTGAGACACACACACACACAGACACAAGATAACAAGCATGGGGCTGGATGAACACAGCAGGTCAAGCAGCATCATAGGAGCAGGAAAACTTGACGTTTCGGGCCTAAACCCTTCATCAGAAAAGGCAGGACTGAATCAATCCCCTTTTATCCAGTATGTACTGTACATGGACAGGAGCTGTCACTGAGACACACACACACACACACACACACAGTCCCAGGCAGGACTGAATCAATCCCCTTTTATCCAGTATGTACTGTACATGGACAGGAGCTGACACTGAGACACACACACACACACACACACAGACACACACAGTCCCAGGCAGGACTGAATCAATCCCCTTTTATCCAGTATGTACTGTACATGGACAGGAGCTGACACTGAGACACACACACACACACATACACGCACAGTCCCAGACAGGACCGAATCACTCCCCTTTTATCCAGTATGTACTGTACATGGACAGGAGCTGACACTGAGACACACACACACGCACACACACACATACACACATCGTCCCTGACAGGACTGAATCAATCCCCTTTTACCCAGTATGTACTGTACATGGACAGGAGCTGACACTGAGGTAAACATAAGCTGGATGAATGCCACTTCCTTTGCAGTCTGTTGATGTTGGAGGATATATCTGATGTGAATATCTGATATGTTTGATGAGAACAACTACACTAAATATGAACACTACAAACTGTAGTTGAGACAGTGGAGAAGATTTACATTATATATGCAATCATTAGCAAAATAGTAATTACATCCTGTAAAATATTGATTTACCTGTAATAATTTAACATCAATCACTCAGGTATTGAAAGAAGCTTCTTTTAACTTGGAATCAAAAGCTGCTGTGTGTCTCTTTAATTAGAAAGGGTGTATGGAAGCACTTGTAGACTTGCAACAGGCTTGTATTTATTTTTCTGGATTCTCAAAGGTTTTCTTTTGTGTTCTTGGCTCTATTTGCGAACAGTGCAGCCATAATTCTAGGGAATGGGAACCGAGGAGTAAGCAGTATGAGTTGACCTGCGTCCGTCAGGGTGATGTGATGGTGGGGCTTGGTTTGGGGCAGACCAAGTGTGGTTAAAAAGAACTTGCTCTTCACACTGCTTAACCTGAAAGCTTTCAATCCTATCTTTGTTCTTGACTGAGTCTCCTTCTCTGTCCCAGATCTTTTTCCCATTCTTTCCCAGAGATATTGCATCTTGCTGGGACCTTTGTTTCCGTGGCTACAGACAACTCTGTAGTCTTGTTCAGTTTGCATTTCTGCATTCCATGCGCCATACTTATGACCCCGAGTAGCACCATGGCTGTTGCCCTACAGTGGCCATCTCAGACGATCCCTGTTCTTGTTCTCATCCACACACTCACCATTCTATTTGTTTCCACTGCTCCCTCTCTTGCGCATTTTCCAAGTGGTCTTCAAGGAGCAGGAATTCACGGCTGACTTCCCTCTCTTTAGATCTCACCCAACCTGCTCATTGAGATAACTCTACGCAGATTTTAACTTAGAGAATCAGAGTTAGATGGTTCAGAGACCTGATCGCTAACGTGGAGCCTTTGTAAAAATACTTTGTTAAGCAATTTATTTTCTTGGCCATGCGTCTGCAGGCAATAAATGTGAGAGCGTTAACTGCTGTCAGCGGTAGGCTATCTCACATAGTGGCACTAATCTCGAGTCTTAATTTGAGGCTTAGCTATTGTATACTCACAGCCTATAATCCTGGGATCACATGGAACATCTGCTTTCCAAATGAGACCAGCCTTTTCGCTGGTTTGGAGGAGGATAGCTAAATAGGAGACCATGAAAAGACAAAGCTACTCTGAGTTAGCAGCTGAGCAAAGTTCTGAATGGGATAGATGTTTCAGTATAACTTGTGATTGATGGGTGGGTAACAGAATGTCTTGTTATAAGTCCAGACTGGAGCAAATTTTGGATTGGATCTGCAAATTTGATTAGTGACCAGTAGCCTTCTAGTGAAAATTTGAAGTCCCAGGTACTCACCAAAAGAATAAAGCCACAAAATTCCATTGTTTTAAGGAAAAAAATGTTACTATATGCCAGCTAACAAATAAAACAAGGTCAGAATTCGCATGACACCAGGTTACAGTCCAACAGATTTATTTGAAATCACAAGCTCTTGGAGAGCTGCTGCTTTGTCAGGTGAAGTCACTTCACTGGTGTTGTGTGACCTCTGGTCTTGTCCACCCTAGTCCAAAACCAGCACCTCCACATCATAACAAATAAAGCAGTCAATTATCTGCTATCCCTCCAGAATTACCACAAAGTCAACATGGATTCACAAGGAAACTTTAGATGAACACAACACAATTCTGCACAGGTGCATCCACGGCAGATCCCATGAATCTCTCAGCAACCAATCCGGACATCAGTCTTCTCTGAGAGTTACAAAAATTTGTTACACTCCTGTCTTCCTCATGAAGAATTCTCGCTGCTCTCCTGCAAAGATCTAGTCTGATCCTTAGCTGACAGCAGTTCTGCTCTATGCATGTTCCACAGATACAAACTTAACCCAAAAGGTACACTATTCCAGATTGCTGTCAAATCTATACACAGACTCACCCCTATTGGTTTTCTATTTATTAAATTGACCTCCACCCGAGATCCCATTCCAACACGGACGCCCACCATGTTGGTCAAAGTCCCAGTTTCTAAACACACGCAAAGTCCCAACTTCTCAGATAATCTGTTATTCCTGGGCCTCTCTGATTTCTCTCTCTGTCTCTTAGAAACATTCAGTGAACATTGTCTTCCAGGACTTCTCTGTGGCCTAGACATCTTAGCAATGTAGCTATTGGCAGCGCTTCAGATGCGTGGACCCTTGAAACTGATCTGCCCATTAATACCTCCCAGCAGGTTTCCACCCCATTGTTCTGAAGGATGGTCAGATGTATCAATCCTCTGTCATTCAGCACAGAACCTGAAACATTGCAATCTCCAGTCAACCAAAGGATCATTTCTCCTTCCTCACCCACCAACAAGGTGTATAATTACTCTGGCTCCCAACACCTACCACGCACCCTCACAAATAATGCAAAATGAATAGATTTCATCTCAGCTTGGAGAACCTCATCCATTACAATTGGGATCCAATGTCATATGGACGGAGTAAGAGTGCTTGAAATACTTGGTGAGGAAAAGATGTTATCCTGTCACTGTTGAATGGGGGAGCAGTTTGCTGTAAATGTAAAGACGGATATAAGTGCTGGGACAAACACAGGGAATACTGAGAAATTCAGCAGGTCTGGCAGCAGATATGGAGAAAGAGACAGCGTTGACATTTCGAGTCCAATATGACTCTTCTTCAAAATCAGAAGCAGTTGGAAAATGGTGGGTTTTGTACTTTTGAACGAGCCGAAAGATTAAAATGGAAATCCTGTCAGAGAGAAGAGCAGGTCTTCAAGGTGGGTGTTCCTGGAAGAGAAGTGGAACTAAATGCTTGAATAAAAGCAAAATACCACGGATGCTGGAAATCTGAAACAAACACAGGGAATGCCAGAGAAGGTCAGAAGGCCTGAACAAGCATCTTTTGGCTTGTTGAAACCTACAAGAACCTACTATTTTCCAACGCTTTTGGGTTCTGAGGAAGAGTCATACAGGACTCGAAACATTAACTCTTGTTTCTCTCACTACAGTTACTGGGCTTCTCTGGCACGTTCTGTGTTTGTTTCAGATTTCCAGCATCTGTAATATTTTCTGCTTCTTTGAGTGTGTCCACCGGAGTTTTGCTTCCAGTGACTTTTGCAGTCGGAGGGGAATTGGTACCCAGCCTGTAGTAGCTGTGCGGTTGTCTTCGTAAGGAAAGAAAGTGGCTGTTTACGGGGAAAAGCTGACCAAATGGGGTCGAGGGCACAACTTTGTATTCAGTCGTGAATATAAATCTCTGCCGCTAGTCATACCGAGTGCAATATTATAGTTAACACAATATCCAAACGTTGCTGCCAATTCTCGCTGTTGATTTGCTGTCACTCATGTGGATATGTATTGGTAACCTGGGAGTGTTTATTTGCACATTCAGTGAGAGTGGAATGGTTGCCCATTATAAGCTCCTGTGTGATTGTCCTGTCTGCTAACTGCTGGTCACAAGCATAGGCCTGCGGATGCCACATCTGAACTGCCGACTTTCCATGTTAATTGTGGGATTGTTAACACGTTCGCCAGTAATTTTAGGTCTCTTTTCCCAGAGGGAAGTTGCCCACCCACTCCCACCGAAGGGCGAGAGAGGGAATCAGAGCTTGGGAGGGCAAATGAAGCAAAGATAGAGCTGGAAACAAAAAGATGAGAGAGAGAGTGAGGAGGTGAAACGAGCCGCAATCACAACATTAGAGAAGCATTGACAGTGTGAAGGGCTTGATCTGCAAGGGGTGTGAAATAGCCTCAGCATTCAATGGGATCTTTCTCTTTGTGTCTGTGCAGGCTGTTTGCAGCCAAGTGCAGTGGCTGCATGGAGGCGATCGCCCCTACGGAGTTCGTCATGAGGGCGCAGAAGAGCGTCTACCATCTGCCCTGCTTCTGCTGCTGTGTGTGCGAGCGGCAGCTCCAGAAAGGAGACGAGTTTGTGCTGAAGGAGGGCCAACTGCTCTGCAAGGGCGACTACGAGAAGGAGCAAGAGCTGCTGAGCCTGGTCAGCCCGGCCGCCTCGGACTCAGGTAACCCAAACCCACCGCCAGCGCCAGGCAGGGTCTAACAGGCCAGTGCACACGCGACGGGCCGAATGACCCGCGGGCTAGGATTCGCAGCAGGCAGGTGAAATTGACGGTGCCATGGAATGCAGTTCCTCAACATTGCTAACTGGGGAAGGCCATCTTTCTGTCCTTCCCCCTCACCCAGCGGTATCTAAAACATTTGACCCTAACCAGACTAGTTTCGTGGCATTAAATGAACTATTATTTGAATGGTAAAGAATTGCAGCGTGGTGCTTGTGCAGAGGGACTTGGGTGTCCTTGTGCATGAATCACGAAAAGTTGATCTGTAGCGATTATTAAATGGATTATTATTTAAAGGGTGAAAAATTGCAGCGTGTTGCTTGTGCAGAGGGACCTGGGTGTCTTTGTGCATGAATCATAAAAAGTTGGTCTGTATCAGGAGGCAATGGCCTAGCGGTATTATCGCTAGACCGTTAATCCAGAGACCCAGATAACATTCTGGGGACCCGGCTTCGAATCCCGCCACAGCAGATGTTAGAATTTGAATCCAATAAATATCTGGAATTAAGAATCCAATGATGACCATGAATCCACTGTCGATTGTTGGGTAAAACCCATCTGGTTCACTAATGTCCTTTAGGGAAGGAAACTGCCATCCTTACCTGGTCTGGCCTACATGTGACTCCAGACCCACAGCAATGTGGCTTACTCTGAACAATTAGGGATGAGCAATAAATGCTGCCTAGCCAGCCACACCCTCATCCTGTGAATGAAAAAAAAATCTGGAGCAGGTAATTAAGAAGGCAAATGGAATATTGTCCATCATTGCTGGAGGGATGGAGTTTAAAAACAGGGAGGTTATGTTACAGCTGTATCAGGTGCTGGTGAGGGCACACCTGGAGTACTCTGTATGGTTTTGGTCTCCTTACTTGGGAAAGGATGTGGTGCACTGGGTTGATTCCAGAGTTGAGAGGGTTGGCTTCTGAGGAGAGATTGAGTAGACTGGGACAATACTCATTAGAATTTAGAAGAATGAGTTGGCGAGGGTGGGGGGAGTCTTATCAAAACATATGAACCTATGAAGGGAATAGATAAGATAGAAACAGGGAGGTTGTTTCTACTGGCGGCTGAAACTAGAACCAGGGGGTGTTGTGTCAAAATAAGGGGGAAGCAGGTTTAGGACTGAGTTGAGGAGGAACTTCTTCGCCCAAAGGGTTGTGAACCTGTGGAATTCCCTGCCCAGTGAAGCGGTTGAGGCTACCCTTGTTGAATGTTTTTCAGGCAAAGATAGATAGATTTTTGAACAGTAAAGGAATTAAGAGTAATGGTGAGTAGGTGGGTAAGTCCGCGAGAAGGTCAGCCATGATCTTATTGAATGGTGGAGCAAGCTTGAGGGGCCAGATAGCCTACTCCTGCTCTTATTTCTTATATTCTTGTGTCCTTATCTGCTGCCACAGAGGTCTGAATCCTATGGAGAGCTGTGATCTTTTTGAGCTGCCCTGCTGGAAACAGGGTTTATGGCCAGTACCCCACTGAGGCCTATTGAAGAAATGGTGCCCATAATTTGGACAAAGACCTTGGAGATGGCCAGAAGGGCAAACTCACTTTTAAGCCTTGAGAGCATATTGCACATGTTAGGGCCTGTCCCTCTTCTACCGTGAATGTACTCGGTGGATGAGTTACTCAGCAGGTATTTCCCAACCCTAAGCCCCTTCTCATCTCAGAGTCGCAACCTGGTGGTTCAGGCCCCACTCCAGAGATGTGAACACATCGACGAGGCTGACACTACAGGGCAACACTGAGAGAGGATGACACTGCTAATGATTCCATGAGACATTAAGCCAAAAACCCTGTCTAGCTCTCACGGGGCCAGTCTATCCAAAAGAACTAAAGAGCTCCATCATAAGTATTGTTTACCCAACGACAATAACAGATTACTGGGTCATTATGTTTATGGGAGCTTGCTGTGCTTAAATTAAGCCCTACGCCTCCTTTATTACAACAGTGCAACAGTTAAAATTGATATCTGGTTGTAAGGCACGTTGGGACATACAGTTAGTGAAAGGTTCCATGTAAATACAAATCATTCTTTCTGGTACAGATATCAGCGGAGGTGCTCGAGAGCAGGCACGGTTCCAACTATGTCAGATGTTTTAAAGTAACACAGGCTGGAGGTTGCTGTATCCCAGTGCTGGCCCAGCAGATTGTGTGCTTGGAAATTCCCCTTAACATTCCTTTCCTGGCGCACACCTCAGATCGACAGAGATAAGCCTTGTCTCTTTCAAGAGAAACCACTGGTAGAACTGAATGGATCAAATGGAGGAGACAGAACTGTTGGCAGGAATATTAGAGGAAGGACCACCCTGGCACTAATTGAAAAGAATTAGCATTTTTGATTTCATGGTGCCTTTGAAGAAATCATTCCTTGGAGTACCGGTTTACAACGAGTTGGGCTGTTTCCCACAGTGAAAGGAGAGTCCATGTACCAGCTCATCATAGAATCCCCTGCAGTGTGGAAACAGGCCCTTCAGCCCAACAAGTCCACACCGACCCTCAGAGCATCCCACCCAGACCCATCCCCGTAACCCACCTAAACATCCCTGACCACTATGAGGCACTTCAGCATGGCCAATCCACCCTAACCTGCACATCTTTGGACTGTGGGAGGAAACCGGAGCACCCGGAGGGAACCCACGCAGACACAAGGAGAATGTGTAAACTCCACACAGACAGTCACCCGAGGGTGGAATCAAGCCCTGGCCCCTGGCACTGTGAGGCAGCAGTGCTAACCACTGAGCTACCGTGCTGCTGTTGGAGCAGTCCCGTTTCGTGTACCTTAATACAATTCACCCCTGCCCAGCCTCCTCCAGTTTGCACCCTTTGTAAACTCAAGCTCAACCAAAACTCTGCTACCTCCGTCTTAACTTGTACCAAGTCCCAGTTCCCCACCACCCCTGTGCTTGCTGATCGACGCTGGCTCCCATTCCAGCAATACCTGGATTCTTAAAACCCTCATCCGCATTTTCAGATCCCTTCAGGGCCTGGAACGTCTTGGAGCCTTCTCCTGCCCCCCAATCCTTTGGGATCTCCGCATTCCTACAATATTCCTACAATATCATTGGCAGCCTCAGCTACGGCTTCTCTAGCCTCAAACTCTGGAATTTCCTGCTAAAATCTTTCCACCCTCTCCATCCTCCTTTTAAAACCTGCCTCGTTCACCAAGTCTCAACTATCTCATGTGACGCGTGTCAAATTTTGTCCAACAGTGTTCCACTGAGCCTTCCACGGGGCAAATGCTGTATTAAGGTAATTTATTGTTATAAAGCGATTTCAAGGGATTTAAACTCCAAGCCCTGGTGTGAAATAAGAGAAAACATTCTTTTGATAGCTTCTTGACATGAGCACCATGGCAAGACACACAACTTGATATCTCCGAATGCACAGAACTTCTCTTGGGATGTGGAGGTGCTAATTTTTTTCTACCTGAAATGACCAGGGTAACATGTACAGAGCAGCCATGCCTATGGGTTTGTCAGTGCTTATCCTAGATTGGGAATTAATGGCAAGGACAGTGCTGGAAGCAAAAGACCCAGGATTCTGTTTTCCTGTTTTATTTTCACGGTATACATGCTGGGCCAGCATTTATTACCCATCCCTAAATGCCCTGGAGAACACAGTGATGAACCACCTCTTTGAACTGCAGCAAATCCATTTAGTTTAATGACAGGATTTGGGCAATGACAGTGAAGGAATGCAATATACTCCCAAGTTTGCGGGTTTGCGGGGAATGGGTGGTGTTTCCATGCATCTGCTGCCCTTGCCCTTCAAGACAGTCGTGGTCCCGGGTTTGGAAGGTGCTGTAAAAGGTGAATTTCTGCAATGCGTTTTGTTGATAGTAAACCTTGCTGCTATTGTTTGCCTGCGGTATCTTTAAGGTATTGGATGAGGTAGCAACTTTGCCCTGGACTGGACTGAGCTTTTTGGATGTTGTTGGACCTTCGTGTATTCACAAAAGTGGAGGGTATTTCATCACAATTCTGACTTGTCCCTTGTAGATAGTGAATAATGGACAGAGTTCTGGACCACAAGAAGTGAGTTGCTTGTCGCTGAATTCTCAGCCTCTGACCTGCTCTTGTAGCTGGTTCAATTATCAAGTCATAGAGGTTTACAGCATGGAAACAGGCCCTTCGGCCCAACTTGTCCATGCAGCCCAGTTTTCCCAATTTTATCTAGTTCCATTTGCCTGTGTTTGGTCCATATCCCTCCATACTTATTCCATCCACGTACCTGTCTAAATGTTTCTTAAATAATTAAATTGTACTCCCCTCCACCAGTACCTCGGGCAGCCTGTTGCAGACACTCACCACCCTCTGTGTGAAAGAAATTGCCCCTCTAGACCCTTTTGTATCTCTCCCCTTTCACTTTAAACTTATACCCTCTAGTTTTAGACTCCCCTACCTGGGGAAAAGCTGTCGGCTATCTGCCTTATCTATGCCTCTCATGATTTTATAGACCTGCATAGGATCGTCACCACAGTCTCCAATGCTCCAGGGATAAAGTCCCAGACTATCCAGCCTCTTCTTATAACTCTGACCTTCCAGCCCAGGTGGTATTCTTTTTCTGGTCAGTGACTCCCACAGTGGAGGGGTTCCGCTAGTATGATGCTATTGAATGCCTGGCAGAAATAGTTAGATTCTCTCTAGGCCAGTTCCTCGAGGCGGCTCTGCAATCGAATACGTTTCATGGCCGATCTATTTGGGTTTTGAATTCCACGTTCTCGTCAACTCCCTTTGATTCCATTGCCTGACAAAAATCCACACCTTAGAAGTGTCAGTGATCCCAACCCCACCACCTTCTGCGGCAGAGGGTTTCAGAGGTGCAGAAGCTTCTCAGGGAAACAAGATTCTCGTCTCTGTTCAAAAAAGGGCAGACCCCTAATTTTAAAATTCCGTCCCTTAGTTCTGGACTCACCCAAAAGAGGAAACACCTTTCTCACATCCACCTTGTCAAAGCGTTTCATGATCTAATACGATTCAGTCAAGGCATCGGTACCTTTTCTAAAGTCCAGGGGAAACAAGCCCAGTCTGTCCAACCTATCCTCATAAGTCAGCCCACTCATCCTAGTGATCAGTCTGGTAAACCTTCCCCAATGCATTTACATTCTTCCTTAAATAAGGAGACTAAAAGTGCACACAATGTTCAGGGTGTTGTCTCACCAGTGATCTGTGTAATTGAAGAATAACATCCATACTTTTCCGTTCAATTTCTCTTGTAATGCAGGATAGCATTCCCTTTGCTTCTTAATCACTTTGCTGCAGTTAAACTAACGTTTTGCAACTCACAGAGTCATAGAGATATATCATTCGGAAACAGACCCTTCAGTCCAACTTGTCCATGCTGACTGGATATCCTAAATTAATCGAGTTCCGCTTGCCAGCATTTGGCCCATATTCCTCTAAACCCTTCCTATTCATGTACCCAGATCCAGATGCATTTTAAATGTAATTGTACCAGCCTCCACCACTTCCTCTAGCAGCTCATTCCATACAGGCACCACCATCTGTGTGAAAAAGCTGCCCCTTAGGTCCCTTTTAGATCTTTCCCCTCTTACCTTAAATCTGCGCCCTCTAGTTTTGGACTCCCCACACCAGGGAAAAGACTTTGTCTTTTTATCCTAACCATGACCCTCATGATTTTATAAACCTCTATAAGGTCAATTCCCAGTCTCCGAAGTTCCAGGGAAAATTACTCCAGCCAATTCAGCCTTTCCCTGTAGCTTAAGCCCTCCAACCCTGGCAACATTCTTGTAAGTCTTTTCTGAACCCTTTCCGGTTTCACAAAATCCTTCCTATAGCACGGAGACCAGAATTGCATGCAGTATTCCAAAACTGGCCTAACCAATGTCCTGTACAGCCACAACATGACCTCCCAACTCCAATACTCAATGCACTGACCAATAAAGGCAAGCGTACCAAATACCTTCATTACTATCCTATCTGCCTGGGGCTCCACTTTCAAGGAACCATGAACCTGTACTCCAAGGTCTGTTTGTTTAGCAACACTCCCCAGGACCTTACCATTAAGTGTATAAGTCCAGCCTTGATTTGCCTTTACAAAATGCAGCACCTCACATCTATCTAAATTAAACACCATCTGCCACTCCTCGGCCCATTGGCCCATCTGATCAAGGTTCCATTACACTCTGGGGTAACCTTCTTCGCTGTCCACTACATCTACAATTTTGGTGTCATCTGCAAACTTACTAACCATACCTCCTACGTTCACATCCAAATCATTTACATAAATGACGAAAAGCAGTGGGCCCTGCAGTATAACACTTAAATCCCTCTGCACTGAGAAATTCTGCAGTTCATCTTTGTTTAAGGAATGTTCTGCTGTTTTATTCTTTATGCCAAGTTTAATAGTTTCACACATTCCCACATTCCTTGTCCAGACTATTGCCCACACACTCGAGCTATCAATATTAGCCTGCTTTCCCACCTATCTTTAAATTATCCGAACTTATAGGCACCATGCCTTTAATCCCATCGTCTCGGTTGTTGATGTAAAATATAAAATGTTGAGACTGTAGCATAGACTCCTGCAAGACCCTACTCATTGTATCCTGTCAATCATAAAAAAAGCCTATGTCTTAAATACTTTATTTTCTACCAGCCATCCAGTCTTCTATCCATGCTAACATGTTACACCCTATATCACATGCTTCTCCTTTGCTTTTTACGTGGCACCTTTTCAAATGCCTTGTAGAAATCCAAGTACAGTATGTCAATGAGCTCCCCTTATTTACAGCATGTGTTAGTCCTTTATGGACCTCCATTACATTGGTTTAACATGATTTCCATTTCATAAAACTATGCTGATTCTTCCAGTGTGTCCTATATGCACAGAGCTATCATCTCTTATCAATTCTTGCCTATTACAGATATCAAGCTAACTGGCCTATAATTTCCTAACTGTTTTAGCTCTGTCCCTACTTGAATAAGGAGGACATATTTGCTGCTTTCCAATCTGATACGACCTTTTCAGAATCAAGGGAGTTTTGGAAAATTAACTCCATTGCATCTAATATCCCAACAGCCTCAGGACCTTTTAAGACCTCAGGATGAATCTACCGGCACATGTCAGACCACATCACCATCATTTTGCTCAGTATCTCTTCCAGCAACTGATTTATAGCCATCACTGGAATGTTCTTTTCTTGTATGCTCAGTAGTAAAAACAAAAGCGAAATATTTGTTAATTTTATCTACCATTTCCGTTTTATCTTCTACTAACTCCCTATTCGGGGTGTCTAGAGGACCAACACTTACATTACTTACTCTTTACTTGTTAGATACTCGTAGAAACTTTTGGTATCATTTTTACCTCTCTAGCTTCCTGTCATACTGTTATTTCGTCCTCCTCATTTACTTTGTAATTATTCTCTTCTGTACTTTATATTCTGATCAATCATTAAACCTGCCACTCACCTATGTGTAATTATGCATTTTTTCTTTAATTTTGGTGCTTCCTTTAAGATCTCAATATAACTGCGGCTGGCCCTGCCTTTAGAACTTTTTTTTGTAGTACAAGCACATGTTACTGTCTGTCACTGCTTCTCTTTCGATCCATTCCTCAGCCTAGTGTCCAGTTCACTTCAACTAGCTCATGGTCATGCCAACATGGCTGTCCTAATTTAATTTTAAAAGTTAGTCTTCAACCCACTCTTCAAACTGGATGTAAATTTCAATTATATTGTGGTCGTTATCTCCTAGGGGTGTCTTTACTCTGAGTTCGTTAATTAATCCTATCATGTAACACAATGCCAAGTCCAATATAACCTATTCTCTGGTCAATGCCAGAAAGTGCTGCAAACAACAAATGCTGTAGATAACAGTGGGTCAGACAGCATTCATAGAGAGACAGCAGGCTAACTTTTCAAGTCTAGGTGACTTTTCATCAGAAAGTGCTGCTCCAAGTAACTGTCTGAAAAGCAATCTGTGAGCTCGTCATCCAGTCTACTGCTGCCAATCTGATTTTTCCAGCTTATATATAGGTTAAAGTCACCCCTGATTATTACCATCCATTTGTCACAAGTATCCGGTATTTATTCTTACATACTTCGTATCCTATATTGTGATTACTATTAAAGGGCTTGCAGACCATTCTCAATGATGACAACGTTTCCCTGCTATTCCTCATCTTCACCCAAACTGATTCTACATCCTGATCTCCTGATGCCATCCGAGATCAACATGCTTCCCCCCATCTTTACCTCAGTTCCTGCTCTTCTTGAATGTCATATGCCCTCTATGTTCAACCGATGACCTTATCCTTGTCATCCTGCAGCAACATCTCTGTAATGGCTCTCGAATTGTATTTATTTATTTCAATGTGTGTGATCAGTTCATTCACTTTGGGATGAATGTTCTACCCATTCTTGTACAGGGCTTTTGGCTTTGTGTTTCTGTTCAAAGTGTAGTGGAGTACAAAACCCTTTCTGCTTCACTGGTTATGTGGATTTCTAGAACAACAGCGCCCTGTATGGTTCAGGTACAGACTTTCCCAATGTTACAAATCCCACCTTCCCTGGTTCTGGTCCCAGTGCCCCATGAAATTAACCCACATTTTTTTTTACTTCATTCACAGGATGAGGGCATCGCTGGCTGTGCCAGCATCTGTTGCCCATCCGTAATTGCCCAGAGGGCAGTAGAGAATCAACGACATATTGTTGTGGGTCTGGAGTCACGTGTAGGTAAGAGTGACAGACCAGGTAAGGGTGGCAGATTTCCTTCCCTAAAGAACACTAGTGAACCTGATGGCTTTTCCCAACAATCAACAATGCATTCCTGTTCGTCATCAGACTCTTAATTCCAGATATTTATTGGATTCAAATTCCACCATCTACCGCAGTGGATTTCTAACCTGCATCCTCAGAATATTACCTGGGTGTCCGGACTAATAGTCTAGCGATAATACCATGAGGCCATTGCTTCCCACCATTGTCTCGCACAGGTCTTTGAGGCATGCATTCATATCTCTCTTCTTATTTGCCCTATGCCAATTTGCAAGTGTAGCAGTTAGAGATTATTACCTGAGGTTCTGAATTTTAATTTTGCATCTAGCTTCTCATACTCTCTATTTGCTGGTTCTACTTAAGCCAGTTTGGACCCTGAACACTGGAGCTTCCCCTCCTACTGTGAGTACTTCTCCAGCCCCGAGCAAATGTCCTGAATCCTAGCACCAGACAGAAAGCACAGTCATCCAGACCCCTCCTCTTTGCTGCAGAGAACAGTGTTGATGCCCCACCCCCACCCTTGCTAGATTGCCCCCTATTATCGCCACATTCCTTTTCGCTACCCCACTTGAACGATGTCACGGCTAGTTAACTCATTCACCCCTGCGTCCCCACTCTCATCCCAAGCAAGTTGAAAATAACCTCAGACCTGTTGGAGGTCATCATTGCTTGCCACGTGTGTGGAGTGAACGTTACTTTCTGCATAATCAACTGAATGTTGTCTGGTTTCTGCTGTGAATGGACGCATCTGAGGAGTCGTGAATGGTGCTGAACATTGTGCAATCATCGGCGAGCATCTCCACTTCTGACCTTATGATGGAGGGAAGGTCATTGATGAAGCAGCTAAAGGTGGTTGGGCCTTGGACACTATCCTGAGGAACTCCTGCAGAGATGTTCTGGAGATGAGATGATTGACCTTCTATAACCACGACCATCTTCCTATGTGTCAGGTATGACTCTAACCACCGGAGAGTTTATCCCCTGATAGCCATTGATTCCAGTTTTGTTAGGGCCCCTTGTTGCCACACTCGGTCGAATGCTAACTTGGTGTCAAGGGCTGTCACTCTCACCTCACCTCTGGAATTCAATTCTTTTGTCCATGTTTGAACCAAGGTTGTAATGAGGCCAGGAGCTGAGTGGTCCTGGCGGAACCCAAACTGGGCGTCACTGAGCAGGTTACTTCTGAGCAGGTGCTGCTTGACAGCACTGTCAATGACACCTTCCATCACTTTACTGATGATCGAGAGAAGACTGATGGGGCGGTAATTGGCTGGATTGGATTTCTTCTGCTTTTTGGATACAGGATACGCCTGGGCAATTTTCCACATTGTTGGGTAGATGCCAGATTTGCAATTTTACTGGAACTGATTCAGTTAATTCTTCAATATTAACTCTGGAATGTTGTCAGGGCCTTTGTGGTATCCAATGCTTTCAGCCGCATCTTGATGTATGGAGTGAATCAAATGAACTGAAGGCTGACATCTCTGATGCTGGGAAGCTTAGGAGGAGACTGAGATGGACCATCCATGCAGCACTTTTGGCTGAAGGCTGTTGCGAATGCCTTTCTTTTCACTGATATTTTGGATTTCCCCATTAAATAAGATGGGGATACTTGTGTGGAGCCTCCATTCATAACTGGATGTGGCAGGACTGCAGAGCTTAGATCTGATCCATTGGCTCTGGGTTCAGTGTACCACATCCTGCTTGCATTGTTTGGTTTGCAGTGTTGTAGCCTCACCACATTGACATCTCATTTTTAGAAGCGTCTGGTGCTCCTCCTGATATTCCCCTTGCGCATTTCCGTGAGCCAGGATTGTATTATTCAGTTGCAAACATGCAGCCCTACTACCTTGATGTCCCTCTTTAAGATTGCCAGACCCTCCACTGTACCTTCATGAAGCCAATTATGCACATTTTAGCGAAGCCTGGGATCCAATTGAGGACGAAGGTAACCAGGAGTTGCTTCCAGCAACCCTCCCACAACTGCAATCCCCTCCCTTCCTCCCTCCCTCCTTCTGACCCCTTCCTAAGTGTCCTTCCGCTGCCCAAAAAAACACTCTGACACATATTTTATCGGTGAGGAAATACCTACGTTCATTTCTCCTTTTGTCTTTTGTTGAAAATCATTGGAGAAATGTGCTAACTCTCTGAAAGAAATTCTCCTCTAGTCACATGTAGGAAGTACAAGGTGTTGGACAGGAAGTGTCCACACAAATACCATTCAAGCCAAATGGTAGGGTTTTGTTTCTAAACTTCCTACAAGTAATTGCTCCGTGTTTTTGTTTTGTACATGTGACATAGTAAAACTTCCCTACTTTTTAGGTCTAATTTATGTTGTCTTGTTGAAGGCAAAATGACCTCAGGAATCCCGATAAGCAACTCTGTAGAAGTATAGCCACCATTGTAATTGTCAAGGTGTCAAATTATGGAACTGTGGAGTACAGAAGAAAGCCATTTGGCCTGTCCTATCAGTGCTTGATCTCTGAAGGGGCAACTCACCAAGTCCCACTCCCCTGCCCTATCCATGTAGCACTGAGTTTTTATTCAGCTCTTCAGATAATAAACCATCTCTCTTTCCAATGCCTTGATTGCAAAAGCCTCTTTCACACTGTCAGATCCTAACCACTCGCAGCACATTGATATTTTCCCTCAAGTTGTCATTGCTTCTTTCACCAATTGCCTCAAATCTGACTCACCTGATTCTACACCACCAGTATGACCAGCTTCTCCCTTTACTAATGTGTCCAGACCCCTCATCATCTGGAACCCTTCGATCAAACCTCTCAACCTTCTCCAAGGGGGACAGCTCCACTTCTGGCGATCCAGCCACGTAACTGAACTTGCTCGTCCCTGGAAACATTCTCGTGAATCGTTTTCTCTAATAAGAGGAAAAGGAGAGCCGGAAAAGTGCCCAGCAATCTCCCACAAACAGGATTGAGATGATGAGCGGGGTTTTCGATGCTGTTTGAGGGATAAATGTCAGCTAAAGTGCTTGGGGCTACTCCCCCTCCCTGCTTGGTTTCAGAGAGGGCCAGGGGACTTTATGTCAATGCAAAGACAGACCAGGTTTTAGCTTAACCTCTCGTTCAAAGGATGGACTACACCCTTGGACTGGAGAGGAGCATGAACCCACAAACATCTGCCCACCCAGCCACCACTGACCCTTAGCGTGTGAATGGCATTTGACGATCCCGTTTGAATGAATAGCCTGAGTGACGTCAACAAAGTGTAGCCTTTCCCTACAACAGGCAGCCGAGTAACCAAAAGGGCAGTCTGAACATGAAAGGCTACAGCACACAGTGGCTCCTTGACACCATGTGCTTCAGAGACAAGCAGAGGGCCTTTTACACCCCTTTGCTAAAAGCCAAATTAAGAGCCACATGTTTTTTTGTCTGATCCTTCTCCCTCCCGCCCTGCTCTCTTTCTCTCGCTGAAACGAAGCAGAATATCAAAGAGGGTTTAGAAGTACGAGAGAGTGCGCCTCCAAGCCACTTTTTATGAGAATATAAGGGATGAGAGGTGCCTCTTTGGAGGTCCATATGCTGCCTCTAATCCTCAGATTTAATCATTGCTTTCACCCAGCATGAAGAGACAATCCTGGGTAAACAAAGGCCTACCAGGAGGAGTACAATTTCCAATTAAAGATCACTAATGCGCCCCTCTCGTTCTTAGTGATGTCTGTGAACCAAGGTCTTTATTAATTTTGGTGGGTGAGAATGGGGGCTGGGGAATGAGAGTTAGTCAATGGCTTCTTGTACTGGTCTCGGCCTTTTCTCTTCTTAGGCCTGACTAAGTAGGTTAGCGTATCAATGGCCTCTTTCCCCTCAGCGCTGCAGGGTTGGGGGGGGTGGGGGGTGCGGCTCCCAAAGACAACTTAATTAATGTTTGCGTTCTTGTCCGTCGATAGAATAAATGTTATACGCACAGCTGGTCTCCTGTTTAGCTAAACACAAGGCCTGTCACACACGAGGAGTAATCCAAACGGTGTTTACCTGCCTTTGGAAATGAAACTTCTGAACCCGCTCCCTCACTGTCATCGCCAGCTGCCCCCACCCCAACACACACCCCACCCCCCTCCACCCCCCAACCCACCCCGGCCACAGACCCCAGCAACCATTGGTTCAGTGAAGTCTGCTAAAGCTGACCTTGCCCCGTCAGGCTCACAGTCTGCATAGGTTCATTTAGCCG
Organism: Ginglymostoma cirratum; assembly: GCA_024137785.1. Taxonomy (NCBI): domain Eukaryota; kingdom Metazoa; phylum Chordata; class Chondrichthyes; order Orectolobiformes; family Ginglymostomatidae; genus Ginglymostoma; species Ginglymostoma cirratum. The sequence continues at coordinate 7,849,297 of JAHRHZ010000100.1, forward strand.
CTGCAAGTTAAAACAAGCTGGACCGTACGCTGAGGAGATTTGTTGATGTTTGGGATCGATAAGGGCTACGGATCGAACTTTGCTCAAATTCAAGTTGTGCTAATTGGACACTTGAAGCGTTCATTTTAGCCTCCCCCCCGCACCCCCCCAACGCCCCACCTCCCAATAATCTCCCGGTGCCTTCTCGTGTGGGTATGTTCGTGGAGGAACCTTCCCGTCCCTGACCCCCGAGTCTCTGTTCCCCATGTATCAGGCTGCATGCAAAATGAAAAAGAAACTTGCATTCATTGAGTCATACAGCACGGAAACAGACCCTTCGGTCCAACCTGTCCATGCCCAACATAATCCCAAACTAAACTAGTCCCACCTGCCTGCTCCTGGGCCACATCTGTGCAAACGTTTCTTATTCAAGAGCTTATCCAAATGTCTTTTAAACGTTGTAACTGTATCCGCATCTACCACTTCCTCAGGAAGTTCATTCCACACTCTCTGTGTAAAACAAATTGCCCCTCGTGTTTTTTTAAATCTTTCTCCTCTTACCTTAAAAATAAGCCTTCTAGTTTTGAAATCGCCTGTTTTTGAGTAAAGACCCTTGCAAATCACTTTATCTATGCCTGTCATGATTTTATAGACCTCTATAAGGTGACCCCTCAACCTCCTACGCTCCAGTGAAAAGAGTCCCAGTCTATCCAGCTTCTCTATAAACCCTCCATTCCCAGCAACACCTTAGTAACTCTTTTCTGAAGCCTGTCCAGTTTAATAATATGCTTCCGATAGCAGGGCGACCAGAACCGGACACAGTATTCCAGATGAGGCCTCACCAACGTCCTGTGCAACCTCAACATGACGTCCCAACTCCTATACCCAAAGGTTTGAGCAATGAAGGCAAGTGTACCAGATGCCTTCCGAACCACCCTGTCCATATGTGATGCAAACTTCAAACAGTCATATGGCAACTTCCCTAGCCACCAGATATCTCAGAGTGTTTTGCAGGAATTCATGTATGTTTGAAGGAACTTAGGAAACATGACAGCTAGTTTTTGTACAACAAGCTTACACAAACAGCAAGGCGATAGTGAGCAGCTAACCTGTTTTTGACGTTGATCAAGGGAGCAATATTGGCCAGGACACCATGGAGAACTCCCTTGCTCTTCTTTGGAATAGTGTCACAGAATCATTTGAAGAGACAGGTCAGGGCTTTGGGATAGCGCAGCATCCAAGAGGTGGTCCCTTTCTGAGAGTGTGACACACCCTCAGCACTGCAGTATCAAACTTGACTTTTAAGCTCAAGCTCTGGAAGGGGCTAGAACTCGGAATTCCAAGGCAAGAGTGCTACCGACTGAGCCATTGTGCAGTAGACGCAAATAGGTCATTCAACACTCCAGGGAGGGTTTCCTTGTTCTTCCTGCAGCTGAGCACCGCAGATGAGAATTTCCCCTGGCCCATTACCTCAGCAGCCTTACCACAAACAGAATAGGACATCGTGTCTCAAACAGAAGTGGGAAATTGCTGGAGAAACTCAGCAGGGTCTGGCAGCATCTGTGGAGACAGAATGAGAGAAACAGAGTTGACCTTTCACGCCCAATGTGACTCTTTTCAAGAACTCTTCTGGTTTTGTGTCAGATTTCCAGCTTCTGTAATATATGGATGTGCTGTACTGTATAGTATGCTATTTGCTTACAGTCGAAGGAAGTTATTACAGTTCTGCTACTTCTTGGGAAGACCACACAATGCCGTACTCTATTTTAATCACCACTCAGTAGAAGTTTGGTAGGGTACTCTCAAGCCCCCATCATAGTTTTGGCACAAATCCCTGAAAGGTTGCGTAAACAGCTGAGGGTAGGGGGCAGGGGGTAGGAGTAGGGGGTAGGGTTTGCCCACTCCTGCCACTGAAATGTACGGGATGAGGGTGGTGATCAGAAATCTCTCAAGCCCCAAGCAACGAGACCTTCATAATAGTAAAGAGGTGGCACTGAAGATTGATAAATCCTCAGGAGCAGATGAGCTTCAGTGGAGCGTTGAAGGATAGTGAATGCATCAGTGACGATCTTTCAAAGCTGAATGGATTCTGGAAAGGCTTCCATTACGGGTGGCACAGGTGGCTCAGTGGTTAGCACTACTGCCTCATAGTGCTGGGGACCCAGGTTTGATCCCACCCTCAGGTGACTGTCTGTGTGGAGTTTGCATATTCTCCCCATGTCTGTGTTGGTTTTCTCCAGGTGCTCTGGTTTCCTCCCACAGTCCAAAGATGTGCAGGGTAGGTGGATTGGCCGTGCTAAATTGCCTGTAGTGTTCAGGGATGCGTAGCTTAGGTGGGTTTGGGTGGGATGCTCCAAGGGTCAGTGTGGACTTGTTGGGCCAAAGGGCTCGTTTCCACTCTGTAGGGATTCTGTGATTCTCTGACTGGTAAGTGACAAATGTAACCTCAGAGTTCAAGGAGAATGGAGTACAGGCAACCTGTTATTTTGATGTCAGTACAAGGGAAAATGTTTGAATCTATTGTAAAGTATAAGATAACTGGATGTTTAGAAAAGGCTGATAAAATTGGATTGGGTCAACATAGATTTTTGAAAGGGAAATCATGTTTGACAAACTTGTTGAGAGGATTTTTAGTAGGTGCGGCACGGATACAGGAGGACCAGCACTTGTAGTATATTTGGATTTCCAGAAGGGTTTTGATACGGTCAGTACACCAAGGGTCAGTAAATAAACTGAGGATTGGGGGAATTTACTTGTATGGATTGAAAACTGGTTAGCAGACAGAAAACAAAGAGTGGGAATAATGGATTAGTCTAGGGACAAGAGGCTTTTATTAGTGGGGGTGCTGCAAGGGTCAGTCCTAGGTGCACAACTGTTCATAATTTATGCACACTAATTGGATGTGAGGACTGGTTCTAATGTTTCCAAATTTGCCGATGATACAAAACAGGGTGGGAGTGTAATTGTGAAAAGTATGTAAGAAGACTTCAAGAGGACTAGGACAGCACAATTGAATGGGCTAGAATATGTCAGTTGGAATATAATGCAAACAAGAGTGAAGTTATTAACTTTGACAGAAACAAAACAGATGGGCAGAGAATTTCACAAGTGACGAGAGGAACTGTAGGTGACAAAAGGGACATGAGTCTCCTTGACCACAAGCCATTAAAACCTAGCATACAGGTGTAACAATCAATGAGGAAGGTAAATGATATGTGGCTCTTTGTTGTAAAGGGATTTGACCACAGAAGTAAAAAGTTTTAATGAGTTTGTACCTGAAGTATTATGCACAGATTCAGTCCTACTGTCTAAGGAGGGATGTAGTTCCCTCAGACAGTGCAGCGGAGATTCACCAGACTAATCCCTGGGATGGACGGATTGTTTTAGGAGGAGAGATTGTCAAAACTGGCTCTGCATTCCCTGACATTTTGAATAAGAGAAGTGACTACATTGAAACTTACTCATTTCTTAAAGGGCATGACAAAGTGGGTATTCCCGAGATGTGAGTCTAGAACCAGATAAGAGACAGGCCATTTAAGACTGAGATGAGGAGGAATCTCTTCACTTCAAGGGTGGAATTCTTTGAAATTCTTTATTCGATAAGACTGTGGAAGCTCAATCCTTGAGCATGTTTAAGGCAGAAATTGATAAATCTCTTGGGTTGAATAACACCGAAGGATGTAGAGATAATTCAGGAAAGTACTATTGAGATGGATGGTCAGCCATGATCTATCTGAATGGTGGAGCAGGCTTGATGGGCTGAATGGACTTCTCTTGTTTCTATAAGAAAACAAATGCAAAATTGTATATGAAGAGATGAATGGCAAGTCTAAATCCTGACGTTTAAGTTTGAATCTAAGCAAAAGATATCTTGCGATGTCCCAATTGTGACAGCACATTTATCTCCATACAAAACATGCGGCTTCAACTGGGACCTTTGTGTGGCATTTCAGCAGATGCTCCAGTGTAGTACTGAGAGAGGTTGCATGACCGTCTTTTGAGGGAGAGATGCAAAACTGAGATCCAGCTGCCTTCTCAGGTGGGCATAAAAAGTCTTGTAGTCATACCTGAAGAAAGGCACAGGAGTTCTCTCCAGTCTCCTGGTTCAATATTTAATCCATATCGCGAGTGCGAGTTGAAGCAGGCTTCAGGATGCTGCAAGCAACAGTACTTTATTCAAGATAACAAGCGTGGGGCTGGATGAACACAGCAGGTCAAGCAGCATCATAGGAGCAGGAAAACTTGACGTCTCGGGCCGAAACCCTTCATCAGAAATGGGGGAGGGCAAGAGGGTTCTGAAATAAATAGGGAGAGAGGGGGAGGCGGATAGAGGATGGATAGAGGAGAGGATAGGTGGAGAGGAGGCAGACAAGTCGAAGAGGCGGGGATGGAGCCAGTAAAGGTGAGTGTAGGTAGGGGGGTAGGGAGGAGATAGGTCAGTCCAGGGAGGACGGACAGGTCAAGGGGGCGGGATGATGTTAGTAGATAGGAGATGGGGG
>JAHRHZ010000100.1:7859238-7876858 GCA_024137785.1 Ginglymostoma cirratum
TCATATTCAGCCTGGGAACCCTGCAGCCCAATGGCATCAATGTGGATTTCACAAGCTTCAAAATCTCCCCTCCCCCAACGGCATCCCAAAACCAGCCCAGCTCATCTCCACCTCCCTAACCTGTTTTTCCTCTCACCTCAAGCCCCACCCCCATCTACTAGCATCATCCCGCCCCCTTGACCTGTCCGTCCTCCCTGGACTGACCTATCTCCTCCCTACCCCTCTACCTACACTCACCTTTACTGGCTCCATCCCCGCCTCTTCGACTTGTCTGCCTCCTCTCCACCTATCCTCTCCTCTATCCATCCTCTATCCGCCTCCCCCTCTCTCCCTATTTATTTCAGAACCCTCTTGCCCTCCCCCATTTCTGATGAAGGGTTTCGGCCCGAGACGTCAAGTTTTCCTGCTCCTATGATGCTGCTTGACCTGCTGTGTTCATCCAGCCCCATGCTTGTTATCTCGGATTCTCCAGCATCTGCAGTACCTTTTATCTCTGAGTACTTTATTCAAAACTTTCGTTCTGCATTCAGAGAAGGATGTGAATGTGTCGGAAGAGGTTGAGAGAAGTTGGTACCTGGAGTGATCAGATTGCCCTGATGAGGAAAGGCCAGACAGGCTAAGCCTGTATTTTCCGAAGTTTCTTAGAGCTAGAGGTGACTTGATTAAAACAGATAAGACCCTGAGGGGACTTGACCAGGGGGATGTGGAAAAGATGTTTCCCTCTTGTGGTAGAATTGCCAACCGGGGTAAAGGTTAGAAGTACAGGGCACCCATTTAAAACAGAGGTGAGGAAACATTTGTTGCTCTCTGAGCATTGTGAGTCTTTGAAATTCCCTTTCTCAGAAGCCAACGGATACAGTAACTTTAGATATTTTTAAGGCAGAGGTAGGTAGATTCTTGACTACCAAATGGGGATGAAAGATTATCAGGGATATTCAGCAATGTACAGTTGGGGTTAAAATCAGATCAATCGCGATCTTATTGAATTGTGGAGCAAGCTGGAAGGGCTGAGTGGCCTGCTCTTCTTCCTTCTTCATGTGTTCATCAGGACAATTCGCGAGAATACCAACTTGAGAGGAAAACTAACATTCATATTGGTTAAATGGAGAGTGGTGATTGGTTGGTATATTGATGCGTATTGGTCAAGATGTTGCCGTGGAGAATGCGGCCCGTTAATGATAATTGACAATTAACCACAGGGCTTTGCTTGAATTTTAAACTAGGCAGGTTGACTTTTGTCAGGGCTTAAGTGACGACTCAGTGAACCAGTTCTGAAGGAGAGTCACGCCAGACTCAAAACATTAACTCTGTTTCCGTCTACGCAGATGCTGCCAGACCTATTGAGTTTCTCCAGTACTTTCTGGTTTATTTGCAGACTTCCAGCATTCATAGTATTTTCCTTTTATATAGCTGTCACCTATTTGTGAGTTGGAGCGGGCATGTTTTGTGCACATGTTCATTCTGTCTGTAACAAACAGAGGCTGGAAAATTCATATCTGTAGCTTCCAGTACACATAAGTGCGTCATATAGCGAGTGTGCTGGACCGTCATTTGAGCTCACTATTCTAACCGGATCCTGACCTCTGTTTGACTTTATTCTTATCCATATTCCATGTATGTTGGGGGGGTGTTGCTAAAATAACTTGTACCTGAGATGTAAAAAAAATGACCAAAGTTGAGAATTATGTTTGCTTTTCCAGCCTCTGGATTTGTTTGTTTTTAAAAATGCAATGGTTTGGGCGTTTTTTCTTCTTTATTCGTTATTGGGAGGAGGATGTCACTGGCTAGGCAGCATTTATTGCCCATCCCTAATTGCCCAGAAGGCTGTTCAGAGTCAACCACATTGCTGTGGGTCTGGAGTCACATGTAGGCCAGACCAGGTAAGGATGGCAGTTTCCTTCCCTAAAGGACGTTAGTGAATCTGATGGGTTTTTCCTGACAATCAGCAACGGATTCACGGTCATCATTAGATTCTTAAAAAAAGTTTAAACTCAAATTCCACCATTTGCCATGGCAGGATTTGAACCCAGGTCCCCAGAATGTTATCCAGATCTCTGGATTAACAGTCCAGCAACAATACCACTAGGCCATTGCTTCCCCTAGTGTATAGTCTGTGCCATTTGGATACAACTCTTTCGGACGCTGGCACAAATTCCAGGGTGCCTTGGAAAGGTATATAAATGTGAGTTTGTTCTTTCGTTAGCACAGATTTTGAAAGCAGCTACATATTCCTCACCCATTCCTCACCTTGCCCAACCCTGTGGCGCCCTCTCTGAAGTGTCCCACACCTCTGCAACATGCTCATTTACATTTCTGTTGGCGATCACAGCACCTCTTGGACTTCTCTGAGCTCTGAACATGTGTTCCCCTTCTACAGTGCTGGTTATAATTGCTGTGTTGTTAAATGCAGTCGACCTTTTGCATCTATTTTCCATTTTCTTGCTGCTGGCCAGCTCGTTTAATGAAGGTGGCGGCAGGGACTGGAGGAACCAGAGGGGGTGATTGCTTCAGAGGAGGAAGTTCGTAAGGGCTAAATGTTGCAGCACTCTGCCTGTTTGTCTGAGTACCGTTCTAGGCTGACCCTCCAGGGAGCTCAGATTCCTCTGGTACCTGCCACTTGTGACCCCTGACAGTGTGCAACCTACAGGTAAGGAGAGGAACCTGACTGTGAGCTGGAAGGTTCAAAGCACTGAGGGACAAAGTCCTTTAACAGCCCTTAACCTGCTAGGTGCCCCCTGCAAGCTGGTCACTCTTCAACCACTGCAGGTCACTCGTCCGAAATAGACCTGGTCTAACTTTCTGGGGTTAAATGCACAATAATAATGTTGGAAGAGACAGAGAGTTTTTTTTTTCTATTCGTTCGTGGGATGTGGGTGTTGCTGGCTGGCCAGCATTTCTTGCTCCATCCCTAGTTGCCTCTTGAGAAGGTGGTGGTGAGCTGCCTTCAGGAACTGCTGCAGTTCTCCTGCTGTGGGTTGACACATATTGCCCTTAGGGATGGAATTCCAGGATTTTGACCCAGCGACAGTGAAGGAACGGCAATATATTTCCAAGTCAGGATGGTGAGAGGCTTGGAAGGGATCTCGGGGTGGTGGTGTTCATGTCTTGATGCCCCTTGTCCTTCTAGATGGAAGTGGCCATGGGTTTGGAAGATACTGTCTGAGGATCTTTAGTGAATTTCTGAGGTGGAGTGGCGTATGTTCCAGTCTCAAGCACAGAGCAAATGGTCAAAAATCTGAATGTGATTCTCCTGATGTCCTGGCATCTTTGGGCAATGGTACTGCAGTGCCGCTTATGGGATTGTCATGTGCGCAAATCTGTCGGCATCACAGCAATATTTTCCCTGGACCATCGGAAGCTGAGGGGTGACCTTATAGAGGTTTACAAAATCATGAGGGGCATGGATAGGCTAAATAGATTGAGGCTTTTCCCTGGGATGGGGGAGTCCAAAACTAGAGGGCATAGGTTTAAGGTGAGAAGGGAAAGATTTAAAAGGGACCTAAGGTGTAACTTTTTCATGCAGAGGGTGGTGTGTGTATGGAATGAGCTGCCAGAGGAAGTGGTGGAGGCTGGTACAATTACAACATTTAACAGGCATCTGGACGGGTGCATGAACAGGGAGGGTTGAGAGGGATATGGGGCCAAAAGCTGGCAAATGGGACTAGATTAATTCAAGATATCTGGTCAGCATGGATCAAAGAGTCTGTTTCTGTGCTGTACATCTCTATGTTCCCCTGCCTCAAGAGAACTCTGTATTAATGCGGCTTCATTTAAAAGGAATGCCTCCTGCAGACGGAAAGGAATTAAAATCTGGGATGGACAACTGCTTGGCGAATGGGGAAGACATGGCAGTTGGAGGGAACCATCCACTTTGGCGATGGGTACAGCTGTACAGGCCATACAGCATGCTGCCTATGCATTTATCTTTGCAAATGGCTATTGTTTCACCAGGCATGTGGGAATGAGATGGTAGGCAGTGCAGTTTTGCATAAACCAGAGAGGATGGCCTTCCATTGTGAGCCAAACAGTATCCACAAGCAACTTCTGTTTACATCCATATTATTAGGGGAACACGTCAGTTCATGTGCATTAACAGCTGAGGAATGGCACGAGGAACACAGTGATGAAACTAACCAGACCTCAGTCAGTACCATTCTGTATAAGATTCTTCTTTTTTAACCTGAAGGAGTTCATTGGCCAATCAACCTACTGATCCCTTGCTGTGAAAGGAAAAAGGATTTATGTTTCTACAGCATCTTTGAAAACCTCACTGAGTTGGTATTCACTGAGGAGATGGACATGACGGATGTTGAGGTTAGGGATAGATGTTTGATTACTCTAGGTCAAGTCGGCATAGGAGGGGGGATGTGTTGGGTATTCTAAAAGGCATTAGGGTGGACAAGTCCCCGGATGGGATCTATCCCAGGTTACTGAGGGAAACGAGAGAGGAAATAGCTGGGGCCTTAACAGATATCTTTGCAGCATCCTTGAGCACAGGTGAGGTCCTGGAGGACTGGAGAATTGCTAAAGTTGTTCCCTTGTTTAAGAAGGGTAGCAAGGATAATCCAGGTAATTATAGACCGATGAGCCTGACGTCAGTGGTAGGGAAGCTGCTGGAGAAGATACTGAGGGATAGAATCTTTTTACATTTGGAAGAAAATGGGCTTATTAGTGATAGGCAGCATGGGTTTGTACAGGGATAGTCATGTCTTACCAACTTGATAGAATTCTTTGAGGAAGTGACAAAGTTGATCAATGAGGGAAGGGCTGTAGATGTCATATACATGGACTTCAGTAAGGCGTTTGATATGGTTCCCCATGGTAGGCTGATGGAGAAAGTGAAGTCGCATGGGGTCCAGGGTGTACCAGCTAGATGGATAGAGAACTGGCTGGGCAACAGGAGACAGAGAGTTGTAGTGGAAGGGAGTTTCTCAAAATGGAGAGCTGTGACCAATAGTGTTCCAACACGGATGTGTTGGGACCACTGTTGTTTGTGATATACATAAATGATCTGGAGGAAGGCATAGATGGTCTGATTAGCAAGTTTTCAGATGACACTAAGATTGGTGGAGTAGCAGAGAGTGAAGGGGACTGTCGGAGAATGCAGCAGAATATAGACAGATTGGAGAGTTGGGCGGAGGAAATGAAAGATGGAGTTCAATCCAGGCAAATGCGAGGTGATGCATTTTGGAAGATCCAATTCAAGAGCGAACTATACGGTAAATAGAAAAGCCCTGGGGAAAATTGATGCACAGAGAGATCTGGGTGTTCAGGTCCATTGTACCCTGAAGGTGGCAACGCAGGTCGATAGAGTGGTCAAGAAGGCACATGGCATGCTTTCATTCATCGGATAGCGTATTGAGTACAAGAGTTGGCAGGTCATGTTACAGTTGTATAGGACTTTGGTTCGACCACATTTGGAATACTGCGTACAGTTCTGGTCGGATGTGGATTCTTTGGAGAGGGTGCAGATGAGGTTCACCAGGATGTTGCCTGGTATGGAGGGCGCTAGCTATGAAGAGAGGTTGAGTAGATTAGGATTATTTACATTAAAAAGATGAATGTTGAGGGGGGACCTGATTGAGGTCTACAAAATCATGAGAGGTATAGACAGGGTGGATAGCAAGAAGCTTTTTCCCAGAGTGGGGGATTCAATTACTAGGGGTCGCGATTTCAAGGTGAGAGGGGAGATGTTTAAGGGAGATATATGTGGAAAGTTCTTTACGTAGAGGGTGGTGGGTGCCTGGAACACGTTGCCAGCGGAGGTGGTAGAGGCGGGCACGATAGCGTCATTTAAGATGTATCTGGACAGATACATGACTGGGCAGGGAGCAGAGGGATGCAGATCCTTGGAAAATAAGCGACAGGTTTAGATAGAGGATCTGGATCGGCGATCCAGAAGACCTTGGAGGGCCGAAAGGCCTGTTCCTGTGCTGTAATTTTCTTTGTTCTTGTTCTCAGGAGCTGCTTTGCAGCCAGTTAAAGACTTGATGGATTGTTCTCACCGTAACTGTGTAAGAAAAGCAGTAATCAGTTTGCACACAGTAATCTCCCACAAACAGATGTGCGATAAAGACTAAATAATCTGCTTTTATTATGCTACTGATTTAAGGATAAATATTAGCCAATGCACCAGGAAGAGCTGCCTTTCTCTTCTTGGGAACAGTGCCGTGGAAACTTTAACATTCACCCAAGCATCTCAGTTTAATGACTCAGCCGTAAGACAGCACCTTCAACAGTGTAGCACTTTGTAAAGACTACATGTACTGTTTGAAATATAAGGTGGGAAAACTGGAAATTTGGACATTGTTGTGTTGAAGAGAATGTACCAGGTGCTTTGGTTTCCCAGCTTGAAGGTCAAAAGTGGAGCTGAGTAGTGTTCACTTACTGATTTCACAAGTTTATGTAACTCTTGAAGAAGCCGCGGTTGATACTTTTGTGAGACAAGGTGCCTTTGGGCTGAAAAACTGCCCAGCAACAGTCTTTGAGTTTTAAGTTTGTCACAGACTAAAGAAGGGGCTGTTGAATATGGTCCTCCAGAAATCCTACAGGGAAAGACAGGCTCATTCTGAGAGTGGGAAAACAACACTCAAATACACTGAAAAGAAGTTCAGATTCAAGCAAAGACCTAGGTTTAACTGAGAAGCTAACAGATTGAGGATCTTCTATTACTGTGTGGTCAACAATAATGTAACCTTGTTGCCCTAATCCAAAAGAACTGAGAGAAAATCACGTCACTCCGCCATGTGATTTGGATTTTTGATCTCTGACATTTGTTCCTTTCTTTCTACATTTTCCACCCATGATATTTCTGCAGAGCTCTGTCTTTGTGTCCTATTAATGAATGAACGTGTGAGTGTTTCGGTTCAGAGGGGATGTATCTCAAGTGTGCATATTAGTAATTAAAAATCTATTACTCCAATTTTTAATGGATAAGTTTGCTTGTAGTACATACATTCTTCTGTTGGTTGTGAAAGCCAGTGTGAGTTGGTTTTTACCTAGATAGCAGTCAAACTCAGGTAAATCTTGGTGATACAATTAATCACTAATGGCAGGTCTTCATTACCCCCCTCATTAGGGATATGATAACTCACTCACTATTACATTGGCTTGTTGATCTGGATGCGTTTTTATTGATTGGTGAATATTGATAGGCCAGCATTCATTACATATTCCGACCTGAACTTGAGAAGGTAACAGTAATCTGCCTTCCTGAACTATCATGGGGACACTCGCAGTGCTGTTAGGGTAGGAATTTGACCGGTAAAGGAACAGGGATATTGTTCTGCATGAGGATGGCGAGTTGCAGGTTGTGATATTCCCGAGCATCTGCTGCCCTTGTCCTTCTCAGTAGCATGAGTCATGGGTTTGGAAGGTGCTGTCAAAGGACCCTGTATTAGTGATGGCCACAGTGATGGAGAGAGTGACTGTTGAAGATGTTGGTTGGGATGCCAATCAGGTTGACTGCTTGCTCCTGGATTAAATTGCTCATGTGTCTTGAGCTAAGATTTAACCCATGACCTTTCACCTACAAGGCGAGGCTGCCATCTACTGACCCAGGCCCCGATGGAACGGCTGCGATCCTGTGCTGGGATTCATACGGGTTAGTGCAGTGCACTTTCCACTTCCAGAACTTTGTGCCTCAAGTCGGAACACGTGGATCGCAGAGTTGAAAATGTGTGCCAGTTCATTTTCTGTTGCTGTTTAGGAGGCATCACTCTGCCAGGACTAAGCAACATCTTTAGAAAAAGAGTGAGAATTAATTTAAGGGCTGGAGGAGTTGTATGTATGTATGTTGTGACAACCAGAGAGTGGTGAATCTATGGAATTCACTGTCACAGAAGGCTGTGGAGGCCAGGTCTTTGACTACATTTAAGACTGAGATAGATAGGTTCTTGATTATCAAGGGGATCAAGTGTTGCGGGGAGAAAACAGGAGAATGGGGTTGAGAAACTTATCAGCCGTGATTGAATGGCAGAGCAGAATCGATGGGCTGAATGGCCTAATTTCTGCTCCTATGTCTTATGGTCTTATGGTCTTACTATGGGCTAAATTTATGGGTGTGGTAGCACGGGGAACTCACTCATGGCAAGAGCCTGCACATGGAGCCCTGTAACATTGCTGCAGCTATCGCAGGGTGACAGCAGACTTTCCTACTCTTACTGCTTGCCACCAGTGTATTGGGAGGACTTAGAAAGTCAACTTGTCCATAAGGACTCTCATCACCTTTATAGGTGCACTGAAAGCATTCTATGTGGATGCATCATGGCTTGGTACAGCAACTGCTCTGCCCAGGACCGTAAGAGACTACAGAGGGTTGTGACACAGCCCAGGCCATCATGCAAGGCAACATTCCATCCATTGACTCCATAAACACACGTATCACAGGTTCAAGAACAGCTTCTTCCCCGCTGTTGTTAGACTTCTGAAAGGGGCTCTGAAATTTCAAATCCTATGTTGATCTTGGCTTTTCATGCACTTTCTCTGCAGCCATAACTTTGTATTCCCTGCTCTGTTCCATCGCCCTATGGTCTTTGTATGTTATGATCTGCCTGTACTGCATGTAAGAACTTTTCACTGGACCTAGGTACGTGTGACGATAATAAATCAAGCCACGTAGAGACTGATAATCTGTTTGGCTAAATTATGATACACTTTCAGTGGCCTCCAGTTCCCTGAGGTGGGATTTGAAGCTGGAATCTCGGGACCAGAGGTAAGGAATGCTGTGCTGAAGGCCCTGTATGGACCATACAAGCATGCAGTTGTAAAGAGAGCATGCATAGCTGGGAAAACCTGAGGGAGAATAAGACGCCAACTGTTAGCGCACTCCCACTCTTCCAGCTGGTTCACCAATGGTGCCAAGAATATGATACATGTGGAGTTTGACTTTCCTCAGCTTCACTTGATTTTAACTGTTTCCCATTTGCTTTCCTTTTATCAGAGCTGTCCGCTGTCGAGGGTGAAAGGAGATTAACAATGGGGGGTGGGAATGAGATGACAGAACGTATCACGTCGACGTTACTCACACTTCACCCACTCGCTCAGGCCGCCAAAGCTTGACGCGTTGCACGAGTCCAGTTTTCCAAAACTGAACGTGAACCTCTGTAACTTTGACATGCCAAAGCAAATTCCGACCTCCGTCCCTCCCTCCCTCCCCCAAAGACGCTGGTAGCTGAGCAGCTGGCTGTGTGAACAATGATGACTGTCTTCAGAGCAAAGCATCCCAACATTTGCCTCCTTCCGTTCCTGAAGATATTGACTTTGGCTCTGAGACAGTTCCACGCCCAGTTGTAAGATGATCAAAGCAATACTGGTGTTTCATTTTAAGGTTACATATTGCCCCAAGGTGCTGTTCAGATACAGTATCGGGAAGAAGTAGGACACTGCATCAAAGTAGAAGATATTAAAGAGTGAGAGGAATTTGTGATCCTCTCTTAAATATCCAAGCTGGCATGTCTGCAGGAAGTGTGTTTGGTTGCGAATCCCGTCAAATCGCATGGATCGGTTGGAGTGGCAGTAAAAGGCAATGAGAAATTTACAGGAGCTGGGGGTGTGATGGATGGAAGTTGCAGGGAGGGAGATAAACCACAGATACAGTCAGGTAGATGGGTGGCCTCCAGGAAAGGTAGGAGAGGGAGGTAAATAGTGTAGGAATCTCCTGTGGCTATCCCCATCTCAAACAAATACGCTGTTTTGGAAAATGTAGGGGGTGATGGACTCTGAGGGGAATGTAGCACTGATAGCCAGGTTTCTGGTACCGAGACTGGCTCTAATGTAGCGAGGGGTACGTCAGGTTCCAAGCGATTGACTGAGATAGGGGACTGTTTAGTCAGAGGCACAGATAGACGTTTCTGAGGCCGACAGTGATATATCAGAATGGTGTGTTGCCTCCCTGGTGCCAGGATCAAGGATATCTCAGAGAAGGTGCAGAATATTCTCCAAGTGGGAGAGGGACCAGCAGGAGGTCAATGTACACTTTGGACCTAATGATATAGGATGTGAAAAGGAGGAGATTTTGAGGAAAGAATATGGGAAGTTAGGCAGGAATTTAAAAAGGAGGTCCTCGAGGGTAGTAATATCTGGATTACTCCCAGTGCCACGAGCTGGTGAGGGTAGGAATTGGAGGATAGAGCAGATGAATGTGTGGCTGAGAAGCTGGTGCAGCGGAGAAGGATTCACATTTTTGGATCATTGGAATGTCTTCTAGGGCAGAAGTGGCCTGTATAAGAAGGACAGATTGCACCTGAATTGGAAGGGGATTAATATACTGGCAGGGAGATTTGCTAGAGCTGCTCAGAAGGATTTAAACTAGTAAGGGGCATGGAGGTGGTGGGGCGCAGGGAAATATTGAGGAAAGAGATCAGTCTGAGACTGGTACAGTTGGGAAAAGGAGCAAGTCAAACAGACTGGGCAGGCAGGAACAAAGCAGAGAATGAGGCAGGACTGATAAAACAAACAGCATTTATTTCAATGCAAGAGGCCTAACAGATAAGGCACATGAACCCAGGGCATGGATAGGAACATGGGACTGGGATATCATAGCTATTACAGAGGTGTGGCTCAGGGATGGACAGGACTGGCAGCTCAATATTGCAGGGTATAGATGCTATGGGAAGGATCGAAAGGTGGGCGAGAGAGGAGGGGGAGTGGTGTTTTTGATTAGGGATAACATTACGGCTGTGTTTAGGGAGAATATTCCTGGGAATACATCCAGATAAGTTATTTGGGTGGAACTGAGAAATAACAAGGGGATGATCACTTTATTGGGATTGTACTGTAGAATCCCCCAGTAGTCATTGGGAAATTGAGAAATTTGTAAGGAGATCTCAGTCATCTGTAAGAATAATAGGGTGGTTGTGGTAGGGGCCTTTAACTTTCCAGACATACACTGGGACTGTCATGTAGTGTTAAGGGCTTGGATAGAGAGGAATTTGTTAAATGTGTACAAGAAAAGTTTCTGATTCAGTATGTGGAATTATCTACTACAGAACGTGCAAAACTTGTCCTACTCTTGGGAAGTAAGGCAGGGCAGGTAACTGAGGTGTCAGTGGGGGATCACTTTGGGGCCAGTGAGCATAATTCTATTAGTTTTTTTAAAATGACAGAAAAGGATAGACTGGATCTGAATGTCAAAGTTCTAAATTAGAGGAAGGCCAATGTTGACAGTATTAGGCAAGAAATTCAGAAGTTGATTTGGGGGCGGATGTTTGCGGGTAAAGGAATGGCTGGAAAATGGGAAGCCTTCAAAAATGAGATAACGAGAGTTCAGTGACAGTATGTTCCTGTTAGGGTGAAGGGCAAGGCTGGTAGGTGTAGGGAATGCCAGATGATTAGAGAAATTGAGGTTATGATCAAGAATAAGAAGGAAATATATGTCGGGTATAGATCGCAGAGGTCGCGTGAATCCTGAGAAGAGTATAAAGGCAGTAAGGGTATACTAAAGAGGGAAATTGGGAGGGCAAAATGGGGACATGAGATAGCTTTAGCAAATGGGTTAAGGGAAATTCAAAGGGATTCTACAAATATATTAGGACAAAAGGGTAACTAGGGAGAGAGTAGGGCCACTTAAAGATCAGCAAGGTCACCTATTTGTTGATGCGCAGGAGAAATGGGGGATTCTGAACGAGTATTTTGCATCAGCGTTTACTGCGGAGAAGCGTATTGAAGATAGAGAATGTGTGGAAATAAATAGCAACATCTTGAAAAATATCCATACTACAGAGGAGGAGGTGCTGGACGTCTTAAAACACACAAAGGTGGATAATTCCCTGGCTCCTGATCAGGTATACCCATGAACTTTATGGGAAGCTAGGGAAGTGATTTCTGGGCCCCTTGCTCGATAGCCACAGATGAGGTGCTGGAAGGCTGGTATGACATGGTGACCAGTTATCAATGACAAAGACCTCTTGCACATCAACAGCTTTGCGACTGGCTCACAAAGGGGTGTGAATATTCGGGCCAGAAGCTATCAGATCTCTGGAAGAGAAGGAAGTGTCGTTGCTCTGCAGCAGAAAGCAATTCAAGCTGAAGATAGCCAGTTTATTTCCCCTCCTCAGTTGCAAGCTGTGTCTTTTAGTTAACAAGTGAGAGACTTTTATAAGTATGAACCAGTCACCCAGTGCCTCCTGCAGACAAGTGAAAGCATCTGGAGAAGGAAGATCGAGAAACAGCGTTCTGATCAGCAGAAGGATCACCTCAGCATACCGTGTGGACAGGACGACTGCCTTCCCAGCCATTCCATCCACCTGTAACACCCATGTTTTGTTTTGTTTTGGTCTATGCGTGTGTGCAGAGGGGGAATTTTATAAGTGGGTTACGGTTTTAACTAATAGAGCTATATGTGTTGATGGTTCATAATTGTTCACTTGTAGTTCGAATTAATAGTCATTCGTGTTAAGTACAGGAACCTGGTGCGTGCTTTCTGTCAACCTGAGTCTGAAATACAGGGAAATTGGGGAGCTCTTCTTATGTTGCAATATCTTTAACTTTTGTGATGACTCCGGGAACAGCGGGGGCAGGTGGGGGGTTGATTTCCAGCATGTTCCCCCAGTGCACTGCAATAGACTTCACAGCCAGTTTTCAAAGATAATCTCTTTAGAGAGGGAGACAGCACTATATGGATAACGTCACTGGTTTAATAACGCTGAGGCTCCAGGCTAACGTTGAACTTTTAACTTCATTCCTTTTATTTTTCTAGTTTACACTAAAAAGCACTTTAATGTAAACTATTACTCTGTTTGTTTATTCTCCCACATGTTTGATGAAGGTAAGTTATGCAACTTTTTAAACTCTGTTTCTTTTTCTACTCTCTCCCTAGGTTTTTTGTACCTAGAGGTGCCTTTGTTGCTAAGAGTGGCGACGTAATACACTTTTCGCTGTACTCCTGTATTTGAGTACATGTGCCAATAAAATCTGAAACCAAATCTAATGCTATGGGGACACAAGTTCAAATGCCACCACAGTGACTAGTGGAAGTTAGGTTTGAGTGATAAACGTGGAATGCTGCTGCTCAGTTCGGGAATGAAATCTGCTGTCCTCACCTGCATGTGACTCCAGACCCATGGCCATGTGTTTGGCTCTTGACCACCCTCTGAAATAGCTCAGAGAGCCACTCAGTCCAAGGGGGTGATTAGGAAAGGACAACAAATGCCGGCCTTGCTAGTGAGGTCTACGCTTCCACTTGTAGGGATAGGTATCTGCAAAGTCACAAGGGGGATCTCCCCGAATCTGCTTTGAAATGGGGCCAAGGGGATTGCCCTGAGAGGGCAGACATTGACCTTGGGTTAGAATCCCATCTGAAAGACAACACCCCGTCACTACTTCATTGGTAGTGTCCACCTGGATTATGTGTTCAGGACTCTGGAGTGAAACTTGAGCCCAAAACCTTCTGACTAGTAGCTTTGCTGCCCACAGAGACACCAGAGCCAATCCTAGGGCTGTTCTCATCCCAGCATTCACTGGTGCTTCCCAATGGGAGCCGACTGATAGCCACCTAGTCATTCCTAACTTGACCCCACTCCTGATGATTGCTGGGAGGCTAAGGTAGCAACGCCCTCATCTTCCCAGTCTGCTCCATTCTTGAGCCGCTGGCTTACCTGAGGGCAGTTAACTCACGACCGGTTTGGGAACCCCAATCCAATGTCTTTCTGGTGTGCGTTAGAGAGAGGACAGCTCTGTGTGCGTGTGTGTGTGTGTGTGTCGCCACGCGCGTGCAGTAATTGGATGTGGGAACAGCCTCATGCCCTGGGGGTGTTGTTATTTCTCCTTCTGACATGACAGCTCTTGCAGTCAGGGCCTGTGAGGCAGGTGTGATAATAAATGATATCACAGGGAGATTGCTCTCTTCGCATTTTGCAAGATCACTGGCTTGCGTGCTTTCTCTATCAAAATCTTCGCTTGGCTTTTGCAGCTGCCCTGAAAAAGGGGAAGTGTTACAGATCGTGCAGAAGCCTGGGGCTGTGGGCAAGGGCTCAGGGCTTTGATGAGATGCCGTGCAGCAAGGCTGTGCCACTGCCCTGCTTGAAGGATGCCAATTCTGATTGGCTGCATCCCCAGAGCTCCCATCACATAACTGCCAGTCTGTCTCCTGCCATACGTTGCCCATCATGCCCACCCTGGCAGTGCCCTGTCTTTACCAACGCTGTTCTGAAAGCCATTCGGATGGCTCTTGACTGCCAGTTTGGGAATACCTTCTGCATGAGCCGTTTTCAACACTTTCAAAGCTATTCGTGGAAAGTGTTGAAAGAACACAGTAGTGCGGGCAAGTTTTTTTTTCTGGTGAACCCTTCAATTTTTATTGCGTCTCTCAGGTTGCTCGCAGTATAAGCCATGGAGAGTACTTTTCAACTTCTGGAGAGTTGGCAGATCTAACCTGGTTGGGAACCAGGTTAATCAGACCTACTCCCCTACCCTGTCCCTGTTACCCTGCATTTCCCATGGTCGACACATCCCTGGATGCTATGGGGCAATTTAGCCTGGCCAACCCACCACATCTTTGGACTGTGGGAGGAAACCCATACAGACACAGGGAGAACACACAAAATACACACAGATAGTCACCTGAGCCTGGAATCGAACTGACGTCCCAAGCACCCCAAGGCAGCAGTGCTAACCACTGAGCCACCGTGCCACCCCATGGTAAGCATCAAGTATGCGCAGTTCAAGCTTTCACCTCTACTGTGAAGCTGCCAGAGGCTACGAGATGGGGAGCAACACCTTCACTCAGAGGCTGGTGAATATTTGGATTCTGCACTCCTCAGGACTGTGGAAGCTCAATCCCTGAGCAGGTTCGAGACAGAAATCGATAGACTTCTGGAGACTAATGTCATTAAGGCATATTCAGGGGTAAGTGTCCATCCATTGACTCTGTGTACACTTCCTGCTGCCTCAGGAAAGTAGCCAGCATAATCCTACCCCAGTTATACTCTGTTCCAACCTCTTCTGTCTGGCAGAAGATACAAAAGTTTGAAAACACGTACCAACAGATTCAAGGACTGCTTCTTCCCCATCGTTATCAGACTTATGAAAAGACCTCACATATATTAAAGCTGGTCTTTCTCCGTGTCTTCTCTGCAGCTGTAACATTGTAGTCCACGTTCTGTTCTATTGTCCTGATGTACTTACGTCAGGTATGACTTGCCTGGATAGCACACAAAACAGTAATTTACACTGTATCTCGGTACATGTGTCAATAGTAAATCATATCCAGTTAAATCAAATAATTCAAAGATAATGGGGAACATTGCACCAAGGGGATGATTAGCTAGGATCTCGAATAGCAGGGCAGGCTCAATGGGCTGAATGGCCTACTCTAGTTCCTTTGTGATTTTCCCGTCTGTCCCCAGTGTGCCGTGAATGGTTATATTTTCATATTCACGTTAGTCCTTTGCATCACATTAACTAGAAGACAAAGGCAGGATTTACCCTAGTGTTTAATGCCCTGCAGTACGTACAAGGTGTGAAGAGAAGGATGGTTTACATTGCCTGAGTAAGCTGCCACACAGAGGCACAACTGGGTAATTTGTGGTGAGGGCATGGAATGCACTGCAGGGGTGGTAGTAAAGTCGGATGCATTAGATACATTTAAGCGACTCTTGGATAGGCACATGGATGATAGTAAAATGAATGGTATGCAGGTTAGTTTTGATCTTAGAGTAGGATAATAGGTCGGCACAACATCGTGGGCCGAAGGGCCTGTGCTGTGCTGTACAGTTCTATGTTCTAATTTTTATTATGGACGAATGGGACTCAAAGTGAGCAGCACAGATCTGCGTACCCGTCTGGGACTGCTGCTGTTGTCTGTGAATAAACGCGAGCCCGTTCTGGTACCAGGGAAGGGCGTTGATGTGCGCGGGTAGCACAGATTGTGTGGATCACTCACTCGGCGTGCCTACCTTCTGTCCCCTACAGCTAAAAGCGATGACGAAGACTGCATCGGCAAACTGGAGCAGTTGCAGTGCAAGGGAGGGGATGACTCCAAAGATCCCAAGCGACCGAAGAGACCTCGGACTATTCTGACCACGCAACAGAGGCGTGCTTTCAAGGCATCTTTTGAGGTGTCTTCCAAACCCTGCAGAAAGGTGAGGGACAGACACAGTATGGGGTTGGGGGGCAGTGAGGGGGGTGGGGGATGTCCGGTGGTCCTGCTGGGTATTACCAGCCCAGCCACCTTGTAACCTGGGCAGATGGCACAGTCTTCCTGCCCATCTCGGGGCCAGAGGGCAGCCACAGTTGTAGTAACCACCTCCTGCACGGCAGGTGCCCCCCTTGGTGCCCCCCTCCCCACCCACTGCACCAAGTTAAAGTTAGCGGATGGTTTCGGAACACCCTGGGGGCGGGGGGGTGGGGGGGGGAGCGGTGACGGATGCCCATGTGACCTGATCCTGACCTCAGTGCCAGTGACCTCAAGTGCCACACAGACACACCTCCCCTTGGCCAAAGCTCTCCGCGACTCTGTGACGTGTCAGCTAAGGTCGGGGGTTGTGGAGCTTCTGTGAAGGTCTGGCAGAGGAAGGAATCGCTCAGTACAGAGTCGACGGGCTGAATGGCCTCCTTCCATGCCTTCGTGACTCTCTTAGGGGAGGGGGAGATGGATGGGCGGAGGAAATAAAGCAGATCCAAAGCTACATTTGGTCACTTATGTTCTGGCTTGGATTTGTTAACACTCGGTTGTTATCGGGCTGAGGGAATCGGTGAGGGAGGATCAACACTGACTGTGTGGCAGGATTACCTCATGATGAGACTGGGCTTGAATCCATTGGAATCAGAAGTGATCTGATTGAAAACTGAAGGAGACATGACAGAGTAGATTGATCCTCTGTGGGAGAGACTAGGGCAGGCAATTTAAAATTACGGGGTCTCCTGTTTAAGACGAAGAAGAGGATGATTTTATTTTCCTCCGAGGGTCTTGGGGCACTGTTCACCGGAGACCGATGGAGGCCAGTTCGTAGAATGTATTTGAGGCAGAGGCAAACTTTTTTGGCTATCTCTGTGGGGGGGGGGAGGTCAAAGGTTATCAAGGCGAGGCAGAAGCATGGAGTTGATGCCACAGTCAGATATGCCTTGAATAGAGGAGCAGGTTCCAAGGGCCGAATGGCCTACTCTTGCCCCCGAAACTGTATGTTTGTGTATTCATAAAGACTCTTCCTTTCTTTCGAAGGTGAGGGAGACTCTTGCAGCTGAAACAGGTCTGAGTGTCCGTGTTGTGCAAGTCTGGTTCCAGAATCAGAGAGCCAAGGTAAGTCAGGGGCAGGTAGGACTTAAACCAAGTTGTTGGAAAAGCTCAGCAGGCCTGGCAGCATCTGTGAAGGAGAAAAACAGAGTTAACGTTTCGGGTGACTGTATCTCTCCCACATCGAACCGTGGTTCTGAGGAAGGGTCGCCGGACCCAAAACGTTAGCTCTGTTTTATTCCTTCACAGGTGCTGTCAGACCTGCTGAGCATTTCCAGCAACTTCTGGTTTTGTGCAGGCAGGACTAAACTGGGGCAAGATCTTGTCCCAAGGCTGCTAGCAATTAGTGTCCAGGAAGCTGTGATGAAGGAGTTACTTGATGAGGTACAGTAATTGGACGGTTCTGTGGGAGGGACACAGTGACCCCTCGCTGTGGGAGGGACAGATAGA
>JAHRHZ010000100.1:7880892-7942328 GCA_024137785.1 Ginglymostoma cirratum
TTCATCCAGCTCCACACTGTGTTGTCTCTGACTGCAGCATCTGCGGTTCTTGTTATCTCCATGAGCATGTTCTTTGATGTTTTATGGACCAGATCGAACCTCCTCAATATATTGAAAAGATAGTCTAACCTTTTCTTATTTTAAAGGTAAATGCAAGGAGTTGCATCCCAGATGCAGTTCAATTGGTCAAACGACTGGATTTAAAGCAAAACACACTATATTCATCCACTATGGTTAAAATATAACAAAAGAAAGAAGGATTTAGAATAACATTACTGATGCAGTAACTGTTACCAATTAACTGTTCCAATAGAGTTAACATCCCATAAATACACACTTGACAAAGGGCAAATTCATAAAACAAATTGTCTCACATGCAACTCCAGCAGCCTAGGAGGAAGACAAAATCGAGAAAGTTCTGAGAGAGCGTAGCAGCCGGGAGAGATTTAGTGCAGCTTCCAACTCTGCTGAGATCCTAGCAACTACTACTGCTTCTGAAAACTAAAAAGCAAAACTGAAAATCCTGGTTCTCTGAGAGTTTGACCACACCCGTTCAGGCTGTCTCTATTGTTCCAACTTATTAAAAAAAATCAAGGCCTCACAAGCTGTTTACACTGGGACTTTGGTCAACTGCTTAAATCCTCTGCCTTAAAAAACTCTCTTCCAAAAATAAAGGACAATATACACCTCTTAAATCCGTAGTATCATCCCAGATGATGTAAATGTGAGGTTTGACGAGGGTAGTGCAGTTGATGTTGTGTATGTGGTCTTTTGAAAGACGTTTCACAAAATGACACATAATCAGCTCGTTTGCATCAGCATAGCCCCATTATTAACGCAGAAGATGAAAAGCTCAAATCAATATTTAGGACGGGATGCAAAGCAAAGAGTTGCTTTTGAAAATTGAGGGGGGTACACAGGGCTGTTACCTACATGCCTACTGTACTTTACCTCTCTGAGCAAATGACATCAACGTTTTGGGGCAGCGTTTCAAAGTTTGCAGATGCCTCAAAGCTTGAAAATATAGTAAACGTTGAGCAGACGTAGCAGATACAAAGCCAATATGTACAAGGGAATGGGTGGCAGGCCCAGGGCCTGATTAGTTTACTGGAGGGGAATATGAAGTGGTGCATTTTGAGGGTATGAGGGGACGTGTGATGGATAAAATGGTGCAATTTTAAAAGGAGGGCTACAGGAACAGAGAATACATTCAAGGAGGATCTCTAAGAATGAGGCACCGAGTCTGGAGCTGGAGTGAAAGGGATGGTGATAGGCTGGTGGAGTCTTGCTGCCTTTTGCATGGGGGGAAGCCAGTCTATGTAAGGAAAGAACGGCAAGTCCAGAGCGTTGTGTACACACGTCTTTAATAGTGACAAGAGCAGTTAAAAGGCTTTGAAAAGTCAAACTCCCTTGTTTTTGTGTCTCCCTTCCGCTCGCACCATTCCCCTGCCATCAATTTATTTTCTCAATTCCCTTTTGAAAGTTATATTGAACATGTTTGCAACCGTATCCATTCCAGATTGCACCATCTCACTGCGGGAATGATCTCTTTGCCCATGTTACAGCAAGAGAGAGAGAGAGAGACAGAGTGTCAAGAAGGGGCCAGGATTTCAGTCCTGCGGAGGGTCCGTTCCCCAATGAACTGAGAAAGTTAAGAGGAAGTTGGGTCGAGGTGTTAAATCACAAGAAAGCTTTTGGTCAAGTAAATCAGAGGGGAGGCGATGGCCTAGTGGTATATTATTGCTGGACTGTTAGTTCTGAGAGACTCAGACAATGTTCTAGGTAAGCAGGTTCAAATCCTGCTACGGCCGATGGTGGAATATGAATTCAATAAAAATATCTGAAATTACAAATCTAATGATGACCATGAATCTGTTGTGGATTGTCAGGAAATATCCCATCTTGGTTCACTGATGTCCTTCAGGGAAGGAAACTGCCATCCTTACTTGGTCTGGCCTACATGTGACTCCAGACCCACAGCAATGTGGTTGAGTCTTAACTGCCCTCTGGGCAATTAAGGATGGGCAAGAAATGCTGGCTTAGCCAGTGATACCCTCATCTTGTGAATGAATAAAGGGGGAAATGGAAAATCAGGGTAAAACTCTTTCTAATGGCAGAGATTGGCTTTTGGAAGGTGCAGATAATTAGCAAACGAACCAGAGGGGAGGGGAAAAAAAAATGTGAGAGCTGTTATCATCTTATGTTATAATTAATAACCTTCAAACAGGAAATCAATCGGTTGTGGGAAGAATATGTTCAGGGGTATGGGATAAAACAGGGACTAATTGGAGCGCCAGTACAGTCACAATGGGCTGAAGGGGCTCCTCACTTACTCTATCACTCTAATTCAGTGACTGCTCATTACCATAAATCTGTGTCACCTTGTGATCAGCCAGAGGAAAGAGTTGCTGTTTGTTTTGTTCTGTCCATTCAGCTTTCTTCGCTCAACAGCCCCCAAATACTCAGATTTCACCTTGTAGCTGAAGTCCGTGGTCCCAGTCCTGTGTGCCCTCCATGACATCTCGTCTGAAGTGATGCCCAGAGCCCGATACTGGCCTTCAGAGGAGGCCTAGACTAGCGATGTTGAAAACAGAAAGGTTTATCAGGACTTCCTCGTACAAGCGTGGAGCTGGATAGAATGTACTGCTGTGTGACAATCATTTCACTTTATTTCTTTTTCTTGTGCAGTCCCAGCGAACAGTTCCAATAACCCTGGAATGGAAACGATGATGAACCCTTATACAAGCCTGCCTCCACAGCAGCTCCTGGCTATTGAACAGAATGGATATAGCACCGATCCTTTTCGACAAGGCCTCACTCCTCCTCAGATGCCGGGAGACCATATGCACCCTTATGGTGACTGCTTCTTTCTCCTTGAGATTTCAGCCAATTTTTTTTTTCCGAAAAAGCAAAAGCTTCGTATTGAATCCCGGAATAACAGACCAACCATTCCAAGTCATGGCAGCACCTTCAGTGGAATCTTTGTCCCCGCTTTTCCAGCCCTTCCTCTGATAGGAAGGACTGTTCCTATCTATTTTGCCCTGACCCCCTTGCGATTTTGAACATCTCTGTTCAACCCTCCTTTTCTCCAGGAGCGACAGCCTCCCTGCTGCTGACCTATCCACGTAACTGAAGTTCCTCACCCTGGAACCAATCTCTTCCAACTTTTCTGCACTGTCTCCAACAGCTTCCCCAGCGCAGTGCCAGAACTGGAGGCAAAACTCTAGTCGAGGCCTACATTTTTACAAAGGTTTATCAGAACACCCTTGTTTTTGTACTCTCTACCCTGATTTCTAAAGCCCAGGACCCCTTGTGCTTCAGTGGTTTCTTAAACCTGCCCCCTGCCATCTGAAACAGATTGTGTTCCTATACGCTGCCAGATCCCTGTATCCCCTTTAGAATTGTACTCTTCATTTTGTACTGCGTTTCATTGCCTTTCCCATTAAAATGGATCATTTTATGTTCCTCCATATTAACTTTCATCTGCCATATATCCACCCATTCTACCAGCCTATCTATGTCCTCTCAGAGCCTTTCATTACCCACCTCATAGTGCCAGTCCTTGTGAAGATGTGGTGCCCAGAACTGGAGTAATTGCTCAGATCTAACTAGTGACTGCTTAGCTTAGCTTCTTCAAAGAGGAGTTGGACAGACTGCTGTCTGAGGACGGGTTTGAAGATTACAGGGATCGGTTTAGTTTGACATGTCCAAGTAATAATGAGTTTTTTGACACTAGGCCTGAGTAAGGAAGGGAGGTTTATCCAAAACAACAAAGGTTGAACTTTGGAGCTATGAAGGGAGGTAAATACTTTGAAGTATTGTTTCACAATCTTTGAAGATCTAGGCACGTCTGAAGACTACTTGCCTTCCAATTGGGGTGCTGGTAGTTTGCAAAGTACACTGAGAGGAATTTTCATTCTCAACAAAAAGGCTGCTCAGCCCTTAGGGGAAGTAATGACTTTGAGTTGTAATTACGAGACTGTTAATCCAGAGACTAAGGTATTGTTCTGGGGACCCAGGTTCAAATCCCGCCACAGCAGATGGTAGAATTTGAATTCAATAAACATCTGGAATTAAGAGTCTAATGATGACCGTGAATCCATTGTTGATTTTCAGGAAAAACCCATCTGGTTGACTAATATCCTTTAGGGAAGGAAACTGCCATCCTTACCTGGTCTGGCCTACATGTGACTCTTTCTGGACAATTAGGAACGGGGAATAGCCTAGCCAGTGACACTCTCATCCTGTGAATGAATTTTGAAAAAAAACACAGGTGGGATGTAATATGTTAAAAGTCTCCAAACCCTAACTGACACTGTGAAATTGGAGTTGACCAATTTTGGATTTAATGGAATAGAATTGGTTGGCTGAAGGGCTGGCAAGCAAAACCCATCCCCTGCATTTAGATCGCTCATTTGAATATTTTAATAAGGGTCGGGTGCCCCACATTTTAGCTCCGTCTTCAACTTAATGTCGGACCCTTGTGTTTCCCAGAAAACCTGAGGCAATGGGGAGGAAAACTGAAGAGTTATATGGTTTTGCAACACTGCATGTGGGCCAAGAGGAAACAGAAATATTTCTTGCAGCTTCCAGACTAGCTGGCCCTCCACTGCAAATAGACCCCCAGCTCACAAAACGGCGTAAAAAAAAGTCCCCATGTCCGTTTTAAATCTATCTTCTCTCACCTTGAAAATATGCTCCCTAATACCCCCGAGAGAAAAGACACCTGCCAGTCATCTTATTTATATCCCACATTATTTTACAAACCTCTATAAGGTCACCCCTCAACCTCCTACGCTCCAGTAAAAAAATTCCCAGCCTCTCCTTATAACTCAAACCCTCTATTCCCGGCAACATCCTGGTAAATCTCTTCTGTGTCCTCTTCAGGTTAATAATATCCTTCCTGTAACAGGGCAACCAGAACTGGACACAGAAGAGGCCTCACTAACGTCCTATACAACCTCAACATTACACCCCAACTCCTATAGTTAAAGGACTGAGCAATGAAGGAAAACAACGTCTCCCAGGAACCACCAACTCCTTCCATTGATCACCGAATTCCAGGAAATATTCATTGAACACCTGCCATTGGCAACCCTGTCCCTTGTCCATTTCCGATCTGTGGCGAGCATACCGTTTACAGACCCCCACCACCGGCCCCATCTTTTCCATATATTGTTAATCCTCTTCAATAGATCTGAAATTCCCATTTGAATAAGAGGTGGAAAAATTCTGCTCCCCCTCCCACCCCAACACACACCTTATCCCTGCACAATATTTACCCCTCGACCAAGATGACTAAACTAGATGATTCAGTTTGTGGAATCTTACTGTGCACAGTTTGGTTTTTTTTGTCAGTAACTGCATTTCGCTCTGTGGACTGCAAAACGCTCTGGGGCAATCTCAAGGATGAGACAGGCGTTATCAAAAGGTAGCCCATGACATCACCGAGGGTGACTTTTCTGGAGTACCGAGGGCCTTTTTCCAAAGTACACATTTCACCAAGACGAAGGTGTAGAGGGTAGGGGCTTGGCAGTACCTGATGAGGAACAGAGAACTCTCCCCAGCACAGTGCCCAACAGTTACCACTTAGCTTAGATTGCTGGAGATGAGCCAGGCACTGCCCAAGATGGCCATTGGTATTTCCCTGAGAAAATTTTTCTTCTTTTCCCCCCTCCCAACATTAGAATCCCTACAGTGTGGAAACAGGCCCTTCAGCCCAACAAGTCCACACTGACCTCAGAGCATCCCACCCAGAACCATTCCCCTATAACCCACCTAATCTACACATCCCTTGAACACTATGGGCAACTTAGCATGGCCAAGCTACCTAGCATGCCCACCTTTGGGTTGTGGGAGGAAACTGGAGCACCCAGAGGAAACCCCACACAGAAACAGGGAGGATGTGCAAACTCCACACAGTCACCCACGGGTGGAATTGAACCCAGGTCCCCAGCGCTGCGAGGCAGCAGTGTTAACCACTGAGCCACTGTGCCACCCAATGATGACACTTTTTCTGAAAAAAGTAACAAATTGATCATGAAACTGCAGCCTCTCAAGAAAGCAGTTCAGGGGGCAATTAGGATGGGCAATAAACACGCTGAGCCAGCGACTCTTGTGAAAGAATTAAAAAAAAAATACACTGCCAGGCAACTTGAGAATGTACTAATTAGCTCCTTGTTCCCTTTTTCAAATGATGAGGTGGATTGAGTCCAGAATAAACCTATAGAAACCTATAATCTATAGAAACAGATAAAATTGCAACAGGTTAGGATGTTCACAAAGACCAAGGAATCCAGAACCTGAGTGTCACAGTCTAAGGATATGGGGTCGGCCATTTTGGACTGAACTAGGGACAAATGTCTTCACCCAGACAGTAGTGAGCCTGTTGGAATTCTCTGCTTCAGTGGTTAGCAATGCTACCTCACAGCGTCAGGGACCCGGGTTCGATTCCACCCTCGGGCAACTGTCTGTGTGGAGTTTGCATGTTCTCCCAGTGTCTGCGTGGGTTTGCTCTGGTTTCCTCCCACAGTCCAACAATGTGCAGGCTGGGTGGATGGGCCAGGCTGAATTGCCCCGTAGTGTTCAAGGTATGCCTAGATTAGAGGGGTTAAAAGGGGGATGGGTCTGGGTGGGATGCTCTGAGGGTCGGTGTGGACTTGTTGGGCCGAAAGGCCTGTTTCCACACTGTGATGATTCTATGAAACTGTTGAGGCCATAACATTGAATATTTTCAAGAAGATTTGATGTCGTTTTTAAGGCTAAAAGGAGTCAGAGGGTATGAGGAGAAAGTGGGAGCAGGTGTTGTGTTCATATAGAATAGTGAGCAGATTCAAAAGAGCTGAACGGCCTAGTCCCTCTCCTATTTTCTGGCCGGCCAGGCCTGTTTCTGCAGCTAATGCTTTTGCCTCTGAGTTAGACAGGGTTGTGAGTTCGATTTTCACTCCAGGACTGAGCGTGCAATGCAGGATGACAGCCCAGCGCATTGCTGAGGGAGCGCAGCATATGTGCTTTCAGGCAAGATATTAACACAAGGCCTTTTCTGATGAAGGGGTCTAGGCCCAAAACGTCAAGCTTTCCCGCTCCTATGATGCTGCTTGGTCTGCTGTGTTCATCCAGCCCCACACCTTGTTATCTCAGCTTCTCCAGCATCTGCAGTACCTTTTATCTCCGCCTCATCTGCCCCGTCAGGTGGACATGGCACTAACCAAAGGAGAGTTTTCCTCGGAGTCCTGGCAAATAATTCTCCCTCAAACCACTTCCCTTCCAAAGGGAGTGGGGTAACCATCATACTGGGCTAGCAATCCATGGCCACAGGCTAATGTTCTGGGAATATGGGTTTGCTTCCAACCGGGGCAGATAGCGAAATCTAAATTCAATGAATAATTGGCCTAATGGTGACCATATGACCTCTGATGATCGTTGTAAGAACCTATGTGGTTTACCAACGTCATCTGGGAAATGAAATATCCCATCCTTACCTGCTCTAGCTTAGGTTGGACTCCAGAGCCACAGCAATATGGTTGACCCTTAACTGGAGAGTGAGGCCAGGGAAATAAATGCTGGCCAAGTGAGCAATACCCTTCTCCCTTGGACACATGAAAGAAAAGACAGATTAACAGACAGGTCGCCATTTGCGGGATCATAGTTTGCTGCTGCGTTGCAACAGTGACTGTCCTCTTGGGAGGTATTTCACTGGCTGTATTAACAGGTCTTGAGGTTTAGGAAATCACTCTACGACTGCAAGCCTTTCCTTTTTGCTGTCAATCCTGGGTGTGGATGGAGGTTGGCGATGGGCTGCATTTCCCATTTCAGAGGGCTGTCCTTCCTGTGCCTTCCACTCCTGGTCACTCAGATGTTGAGATGTTGTCCTCTCTTCTCTCCTCAGGCAACGAGACCCTTTTCCATGACATGGACAGCGACACATCGCTCAACAGTCTAGGTGACTGCCTCCTGGCAACCAACGAAGCAAGCTCCATGCAGGCTCGGATAGGAAACCCCATAGATCGGCTCTACTCCATGCAGAATTCCTACTTTACCTCATGAGGTAGAGCTCACAGTCAACGCCGGAAAGAGCAGAGCTGCCCAGGGCCCCTACAGCCAATAGTTGAATATCATTCCACAGCTCTACTCAACGTCACTGAAAGCAACAGACAAAACCTGGGGTCCTACAAGCGCTTGGACTGCGATAATCATTGATAAACCACCCCCTCCCCATTACCGCCACTTGCTATCAGTTAGTCGTGCTGAATGTTTTAGACTGTTGTGGTTAGCCACGTCGCTGTGCTCCGAATGGTCCATCGTTATCGATGCGAGTAAAATAATGCTCACTCATTTCAGAAGCCTGATGGCTCCTTACAGATGACTCGCACTTAGTCCTCCCCGACCCCGCCTCTTGGAAAATCCGAACCTGTCTCAGTTCCAGCGATGGATTGTGCATTCGGCGTCAAAAACGCAAGACCCAGACCGGGGGAATCGGAACACCACGCATCCCTCGCAAAACTGTGGCCTTTAGCTCACCGGGTGCAGAAGTGCCACCCCCCCTCCACCCCCCGGCCCCCGCTCTCTGCCCCCCTCCCCCTGGTGTTTCACTCCTTACCACCCCAACCGAACCAGTGTCAAATCTCTCAACGCAAAGGGTGAAACCGGGCAGACGCAGGTTAAAACTTTTCGACTGGGGCCAGGGTTTGGCGTTTCGCGCATGGAGGCTAAGGGCAGTAGAGTGCAGACATTCTGCGCCCACCAGACACTGGGTTTCATGCCCCAGGAAACCCGAATCCAGAACTTTACCGGCCCGATCAGAATGACTTTATAAAAGGTGGCTTCCGTTCTCCAGCTTTCACTATTTAATGAAGCACTCGGTGCACTTAAGTTATGAACCGTCCTATTCATTAGCCTTCCTCGTTTGTATCTTGTGTAAGGACGAGTCCTGATTTTTGAGTTCTCATCGCCACTTGCAGTTAAT
This sequence comes from Ginglymostoma cirratum, assembly GCA_024137785.1. Lineage (NCBI taxonomy): Eukaryota > Metazoa > Chordata > Chondrichthyes > Orectolobiformes > Ginglymostomatidae > Ginglymostoma > Ginglymostoma cirratum. Next base: position 7,889,858 of record JAHRHZ010000100.1, read on the forward strand.
TTAGCAATTAGCTGAAACCCATGTGAACTGTTGTCAAGTCTTGAAAGCCCAGCCTGAGGAGGCTTATGTTGTAAATAACTGCTGTTTTAAGAACTTGTGTTTTTTTTTCAAAGTGCTGGTTATTTAACTGTGAAAGATAAAAAAAAAGCTGTGATAATGTATTGACTGAAGATCACCCTCCACATTGGCATTGTCACTGCAACCAACCAGGCCTCTCAAATAGAGGCACATAGAAAAGTTCTCAGGCTATAGGTCAAAGGTCTCTTCATTGTATGCTGTTAGTAGACACTGAATATGTATTGTGAACCCGTTTATTCAAGTGACGTTATTCGTGTTTGAGAGACCCTTCTCGCCTTTTTGTAGGTTCGCGGCCCAAGACAAGGTTGGACTAGAATCTCACAGACACACCTCACCCCTTGTAGCTCAACACAGGCTCTGAGGTAGAAACATCGAACCTTTCTGGATAGAGGATAAACTGCTGTTGTCAATCTCATCTTTAGAGGCTCGTTTGCTCAGATCAGTCACAGACTGCACTGGGAGAAGTAATTCTCCTCTTTTACGTGATAATATTTGGGCAGTGCTTCAAGTTCAAGACCCCAACCCCCACCCCCCACAAGTCTCTTGGCTGAAGTTTGCTGCGTTGGTAGTTAGGCTGCAACTGTGTCCCGGGCCTACAGGCCAAAGTGAGCAGCGTTCCAGCAGCTGCTCGGAACTCTCACCAGAAGCTACAGGACTGAGATGGCCTATAACCCCAACCCCTAGCGCTCCCCCCACCACCAAACACCACCTCACCTCTCCCCGCTGAAGGAAAAACACTTTGTGTGAGATCCAGAAAGCCATCTCCAGGAATGCGAGAACGCAGGTGTCCAGGAGAGCGCCCTCCCAAACTGGGAGTTGAGGGGAGGATTATTATTTGGAGTGAGCTTTGCAACCATGTCTGCCCCAAGCGTCTGAAATTGCAGGCACCAGAAGTTTGGGACGAAGGGAGACCTCAGGGGTCTTTCCACAAGCTTGTGTTGTGTTGGCAGCCATTTTGTTGTGAGTAAGCCCCGGTAGATACCGTACAGTAGCGTCGGGCACAAAGCAGGCTGGTGGCATCGGCTGGAGAAAGCGATTGGAGTCTGGGTGCCCCGACTCGTTCCCGCGCCCACGTCCGCCAACGAACAGTGACTCCCTCCCCCAGCAATGCACCCCAGCCCATTTCTTCACATAGTTCGGCGACAAATCCGAAATTGCGAATCTTCTCCTAGCTCCGTGCTGAAAATGAGGTGCGATCTTTTCTTTTCTCGGGGGTGGGTGTGTTGCTGCCGAGCGGAGAGAAAGACACCGAGGTTGTTGGGGGTGGGTTTGTCACTTTGGGAACACTGTCCACACCTGGAGGAGGCCTGGTTAACTGCCCAGAACGTTAACCAGTGCAAAGCAACTGTGGGTCAAGTGCCCATGAAGCTGAAGATGACACATTGACCGAAGAATGATAGTAGGTAGGAGGGGGAAAGGGGCCCGGCCTACCAGCAGAAAGGGAGAGGGCTCATAATGCCATGAAGTCAGGAGCAATGTCGGACACAGTGGCTCACTCACCTATGCTCCCCACACCCCCACCCCCGACTGGCAGCTTTGGTGCGTAAGCTGTCTGGTTTAGATGGGCTGATTCGATCTTTCCCAGCTCTCCCTTCCATCCACTTCACAGCTGGCCATAGCTGACCTCAACCCAACTCCATTTTCCTGCTTTCTCCCCATAATCCTTACTGATCGCAAATATGTTTATGTCAGCTTTGAACATACTTAACGACTCAGCCTTGACAACCCTCAGCAGTCAAGAATTCCAAACATTCACTACCCCCTGAGAGAGGAAATTCCTCTTCACCATTGTCCTACATGCTGTAACCTCCTTATACTGGAATGATGCCCTCTGGTCCTAGACTCTCCCACAAGGAGGAACAGCCTCGCCGCATCTAGCCTGCCAAGTGCCCTAAGGATCTTACTAAAACAAAAAGCACGCTGAAGACCTGAAACAAAACAGAATTTGCTGAAGGAGCTCATCTGGTGTGGCAGCACCCTTGGGGGGAAAATCCTCACCCTAAGAATCTCGTACATTTCAATAAAGTCACCTGTCAGTCTTGTAATTTCCTCAGCAAGTGTGTGTGTGTGTGTGTGTGTGTGTGTGCGTCTGTGTGTGCGTGCACTTGGGTGAACGTCTGCGTGTGTGTGCACGTCTGTGTGTGTCTGTGTGTGTGTGCGTGCATGTGCGTGTGTGCGTGTCTGTGTGTGTGCGTCTGTGTGTGTGTGTGTGTGCGTGTGTATGTGTGTGTCTGTGTGTGTGTGTGTCTGTGTGAGTGTGTATGCGTGTGTGTGTGTGTGTGTGCGCACGTGCGCGTGCAGTGGACATCTGGAGCAGTTTCTTGCTTGTCAGCCTCAAAGCCTGACCAGGGAAACACCGGAGTTTGGGGGGAGGGGGCAATAAACGCAGGCATGTGCTCGGATGTTAGCACCAATGCACCCTCCATAGAACAAAGGCTAGGGTCCCTGGTATAACTACATTCCTGTCAATCCTCATTCCCAGCGCTGGTACAGCCCTGTAGGAAGTGACTGTTGATGAGGAGTGTGTTTGTCACTCTACTGTTTGAGGAGAAAGCAGCCTTGTATGTTTGACTTCAATGGACTTTAGGAGGTATGGCTATGTTACTGACCAAGTTGTCTTGAGACCTGGTAATCCAGAGTTCAGATCCTGCCAGACAAGAGATCTGCTCCCATGATCCAGAGTTCAGATCCTGATAGGAGAGAGATCTGCTGCTATAATCCAGAGTTCAGATCCGGCCAGGACAGAGATCTGCTCCCATGATCCAGAGTTTATATCCTGCCAGGGCAGAGATCTGGTCCCGTAATCCAGAGTTCAGATCCTGCCAGGGGAGAGATCTGCTCCTGTAATCCAGAGTTCAGATCCTGCCAGGGGAGAAATCTGCTGCTGTAATCCCAGAGTTCAGATCCTACCAGGCGAGAGATCTGCTCCCATAATCCAGAGTTTAGATCCCATCGAGGTGTTTTGATTGTTTGAACTCAGCCCCTGAAACCCCGGAGAAACAAGCCCGATTTCAGTAAAAGATTCTGAGCCTGTTCACTGAGGTCCTTGAATTTGCTGTCCTTCCCCAGCCCAGTGTATACACATGCGCCAGTCCTCCATACCTACATGGCCAACCCTTCATTGGCCTCAGAAAGGATCGAATGAACTGCTCCTTTCTAGAGGATGGGCATTCGAGGCTAATTTTGCCATTAATGCCTGTATCTCGAAAGGGATTTCTTTTGTAAACTTAGATGCCATTCGCTGTGTCTGTAGTTGTCTTAAGAAACTACCGGCTGCCTGTTTTTCCACCCCTCCTTGGGCTCTGGCTCAGAGTCCGAAACCATTGCTGGATGCTACAGTCATCCCTACACAACAAGAGTTAGCCCATCCTCATTGGTCTGTGGTGACACCTTCTCTAATTGGCCCAGCTGGAGTGGAAACAGCCAGCACTGAGATTTCTGGCTCCTCATCTCTTGTCTTGTGACCCACATCCCCTCCCTCACCCTCTAAACACCACCTTCCACTCCTTCCTCCCTCCCTCCTTTCCTATTTTCCTGCCCTCTCTCCTCTCCCTCTCCCTCTCCTCACTCTTCCACCCCCGTTCCCTCGTCGCCCACTCCTCCACCTTCCTCAATTCCACGTCCTCCCTTTGGACCACCCCACCCCATTACCCTTTCCTCCCATTGCCCTCCCCTCTCCTTCCCTCTTCTCTCCCCACTGACCCCTCCCGTGTGTCGCAAAGCTCTGTTTAGCACCAAGCAGCTGGGCCGAAGGGCCAGTTTCCGTGCCGTGTGACTCTGTGACTGTAACCCAACGATGGGAGGCACTTGAAGGGGAGCTGGGGAGGGAGGTCCTGTAAATCAGAGAATGGGGGTGCAACAAGAGTGTTCATTTGCAGCACATCTCTTCGAGAAAAGAGGTTTCAACTGGAATGAAAAAAAAATGCTATCTGAAAGCTAATGTTAACATGGTTAGAGTGATTGTGCAGTGGGTGAGAGAACGGTGTAACTTCATAGAATATAGTCAACTTTTACCGTGTGATTCCTCCTGTCATTGTAAATATCCCACCGTTTTAGTCATTGTCATGTTTACGTAATGCTGTATTAATAAATTTTTTCAATCTGTGAGGATAACCTCCATAATGTGTGTACCGACATCTCTCAGTGTTTCATGCGACGAGGAATCCTTCAGCTCATGGAAAGTTCCAGAAACCAAGGGATGTCTTTCTCAGCAACATATTTAATGTAAGGGACTGTCACGTGGCTTGTAGAAAGAATATCTTCTGTACACCATAAAGAAATATAAATGAATCTCGGTGGATCTCTGTTTCTTTTCATTAAACTCATCCCTCTTTTCTCCCGAGCAAGGGCTAGGAGTTACTAACTGCATGAGCGAGTAAGATCTGGGGTGGGTCCACTAGGGAATCGGATCTCTAGTGAGTCCGTCAGCGAGCTGGTGAGGTCTCAACTGAGTCAGAGGTGGTTAGAGTCTGGTTACAAAGGGGAATCCAAGGCTATCAGGGGTAGGTGGGAATGTGGGATTGGAAACACAAAACAAATCATCCTTGATCTTATTGAATGACAAAACAGGCTTGAAGGTGAGAATGGTCTACTTTTGCTCCTCAGGTATGTGTTTGTATGTTCATACCATGTGAGTGAAAACTGGATAGGGTCTATCAGTAAAATTATGAGGGAAGTCTGTCAGTACGTGAGTGCATTCTTCAGTCCTTCTGTGACTGTAATCTTGAGGATATCAGTGAAATCTCGAGTAAGTCTGTCAGAGAGTGAGTGAAATCTCGAGTCTGTCAGTGAGTGAGTAAAATCTCGAGTGAGCCTGTCAGTGAGTGAGTGTAATCTCGCGTGAGTTTGTCAGTGAGTGAGTGAAATCTTGAGTACATCAGTGTGAGTGAAATCTCGAGTCTGTCAGTGAGTGAGTGTAATCTCGAGTGAGTCTATCAGTGAGTGAGTGAAATCTGAAGTGAGTCTGTCAGTGAGTGAACGTATTCTCAAGTGGGTCTGTCAGTGAGTGAGCAAAATCTCATGAAAACTGAAAGAACCGTGGATGCTGTAAATCAGGAACAAAAAACAGAAGTTGCTGGAAAAGCTCAGCAGGTCTGGCAGCATCTCTGAAGAAAAAGTTAATATTTCGGGTCCGGTGACCCTTCCTCAGAACGCGAGAGTCTGTCAGTGAGTGAGCAAAATCTTGAGTGAGTCTCTGAGTGAGTGTAATCTGTAGGATGTCAGCGAAATCTTGAGTGAATCTATCAGTGAGCGAGTGAAATCTTGAGGACATTAATGTTTGAATGTTTGAATTTTTGATTCTGAATGAACATCCCCAAATTCTCCTCATGTCTAAGCCACACAGTAGCATTTGTCTCTAAATTCTCCTCACTGACTTCAACTCGTCCACGAGACCTACCTCAACCCTGCTCCCTCTGAATTGTAAACCAGGTGATTTCCCTTCCTGACCCCTTTGTTAACTTCTTCCCATTCCTCAAGTAGCTCACTCCCCTTCTGCTTCTGCCAACCTTTCACATCGGCTGTTCTCACCCCTGTTCACGACAAACAATCCCCTTGCCCTAGCGTCTGTCCTCACAAGCATCTTCAGTTCATCCACCGCTGAGGGCCTCATGCATTTCTTGCTTTTTGATAGGTTTGACTATTCCAATGGTCTCCTGACCCATTTCCCGTCTCACTCTCTTCCAATCTGAGTTTATCCAAAACTCGACAGCCTGCATCTTAACGCCCTTGGCTGCCCATCCAGCGACCCATTGATTTTACGATTCTCCTCCTTGCTTTCGAGTCTCAAGTGGTCTCGTTTCTTTAACTTTCCCCCCTCTCCAACTCTGCGGTCCTTTATGAGTCTCCACCACTTTCGTTGCTCCACTGCTGAGGGCTATTCTGTCAGCTTCTGAAACTCTCTTCCCTAAATCAGTCTACCTCACTTTTCTCCTTTAATTCTCCCGTTAAAATTTATCTCTTCATCCCAACCTTTGCTCGTTCACCCTCATATTAGCTTCTGGGGCTTGGTGTTAACATTTTCTCCGAAAACACCTCCAGAAAGTGCATTAAATGGTGCTATTTCAATGCAAGTTGAACTGTTAGTATTACAACCGATGAGTAAGGCCACAAATACATTGGTCAGCGAATGAGATCAGCGCACTAGTGTAGGGGTCTGGAAAGGTTCTGTCAGGAGGTGGCTGAGATTTCAAGAGAGTGAGTGTGTGAGTGCACAAGTGAGTCAGTGAATGTGTGAGAGTGTGAAATTGTGTGAGAATGTGAGTGAGCAATTCAGAGAGTGAGTGCGTGTGAATAAGCAAGTGTGAGTGAGAGGGTGTGAATTAGCGAATGTGTGCGTGTGTGAGTGTAAATTAACGAGTGTGTGTGGGATGGTGACTGTGAGTGAGTGTGATTAAGTGAATGTGTGTGTGTAAGTGAGTGTAAATTAGCAAGTGTGTGTGAGATAGTAACTGTGAGTGAATGTGAATTAATGAATATGTGTGAGAGAGTGTGTGAGTGTGAATAAGTGTGTGTGAGAGAGGGTGACTGTGAGTGAATGTGAATTAGCGAGTGTGCGTGAGAGTATGACTGAGTGTGAATTAGTGAATGTGTGTGAGTGAGTGATAGTGTCAGTGAGTGTGAATTAGTGAGTGAGTGTGGAGTAGTGAGCATTTGTGAGCAACTGACTGAGTGTGAATTAGTGAGTATGTGAATGAGTGACAGTGTGAGTGCAAACTAGCGAGGGTGTTTGTGTATGCGTTTGTATTAATGAGTATGAGTGACTGACTGTGCAAGTGTGTGTGGGTGTGAATAAGGGAGCGGATGTGAGGGATTGTGTGTGGCAGAGTGACTGTGTAAGTGAGAGTGAATAAGTGAGTGTGAGAGAGTGACCATGTGAGTGAGTGTGAATAAGTGAGGGTGTGACAGAGTGATTGAATGAGTGAGTGTGAATGAGTGAGTGTGTGACTGAGTGAGCACGTGTGAAAAGGTGAGTGTGTGCATGAGTGACAGACCAAGTGAGTGTGAATAAGTGAGTGTGTGTGAGAGAGTGACTGATTGAGTGAGTGTGTGTGTGACTGAGTGAGTGAATGTGAATAAGTGAGTGTGTGTGACAGAGTAACTTAATGAGTGAGTGTGAAGAAGTGGGCGAGTGTGAATAAGTGAGTGTGAGTGACTGAGTGAGCGAGTGTGAATAAGTGAGTGTGTGTGAGTGACTGTGTGAGCGAGTGTGAATAATTGAGTGTGTGTGACAGAGTAACTTAATGAGCGAGTGTGAAGAAGTGAGCGAGTGTGAATAAGTGAGCGAGTGTGAATACGTGAGTGAGAATGATTGAGATAGTCAGTGAGTGAGGCAGGTTTTGAGTTCTGAAAGGAGTCAATGGGATAAGGTTTTCCAGACCCCTTGGGATGGGATCGGGCAGAATATCAGGCCGGGGCGCTCGGCGGCCGCCCCCCCCCCCCTAGTTGCGCAGCATAATGGAATCTTGCAGTCGTCACGTTGGGATCAGATACCAGCCAATGTGGTGAGATGTAACTGTATTTGAATATCGCAGGAACAGAATTAAACCCAATTATTTGTCAATTGGCAGCCATTTTATAGGGACCATTGAATAGTCCAATAATTTGTATATATTTCAGCTCAGCGCACTGCAGAGCTGGTAATTATTGGTAAACAATACTTTAAAATGCCTGCTCAATGCTGTAGTTCTGGCTTCCAGCTTTTTGATTCTCTCGCAGTTCTCACCCAGGCTTAACCAATTGAGCACAGTGAGGATCAATAGTAAACAGGCCCTCATAATCAAAGACAGAACTACAGGACGCAATCATAACTATGGGCCCTAGAGTCTTACTCAGAAAGGGGAGCTTCAAGTCCTTGTGAGCTCAGGGCTAGCTGTGCCTGGCAGCCACGGATAGCATGCCAGTGAGGGAGCAACTCAGGCCCTGGCAGGAAAACTGGGTCGGCTCTCTGGATTTTCTACCAGAGTCTCATCTGAGAGACGCCAAGAGTTCACCCATTCTGGCTTTCATTTACTCAACACTCCCGTGTGAGGGAGGTGGAGGGGACAGATTTCAGAGGCAGTGGGGTGAGGACACAGGAGAAGGGCATGAGAACAGGATCCCCTCCAGAGGGGCTGCACTGTGAGCGGCACAGCTGCCCTCAGTGTCTCTGGGCACTGTATCTCTGCAAAGAGGGTGTTGTTGGCTGAGCTGTACCCCAAGGGTAGCGAAGTGCCTGTGATCCAGGAGGCCACTGAGATACTGATCCCCTGGGATCCAGTGGGTGTGCATATGGAATCTACTGCCCAGCGGTGCATCAAAGCGGATATTCAGTGAGCAAGTGGGTGTCTTTGGAGATCCACACTGAGAGAGCTACAGGGTTTAGAGACATCTCTAGATTGAGACGTAAATAAGCATACAAAACACAAAGAAGTGACCGTGTGTAAGTCTGGGATCCTATATCTGTGCCTATGGTGTTGTTAGCAAACTTCAAGGCATCTGTCACATAAAAGGACCCAGTCTTTGTGGTATATGTTACAGTTCTATAGGGCTAGATATGGACCACTCAGGGGCAATCACTAACAGCAGCACTCCCACTCACCCTCTGTCCAACTTCTCCTGGGAAGGTGCAGACTTTTTTCAGGAATAGCTTTCCTATTCGCCACCTCACACTCTCGGGGGCAGGTGCTTGGGGGCAAAAGCAGCCCACTGAGCGCATAACGATACCCTGTGTGTGAGGAACCCATGCATGGAGACAGCGTAGGTGTCCAGCACCTGCCTTAAGTAGGCCATCAGTTAGGTGCCTTGGCTCAATCCGGCGGAGATTTTCAGCGAGGCTCTGATTTGATTTGATTGTCGTCACATGTGCCTAAGCACAGTGAGAAGTTTTGTTTTGTGAACCATACAGCAAGCAACGAGTGAGACTTGGCACCCAGGAACGAACAAGGACTTCAGACAACTTGTTGGTCCCACATTGATAAAGGTTTACCTCTCGCATGGTCTACTGTCACCTCCCAAATTTGTCATCCCATCGCCCTGCGCATGGTGTCAAGGGTGAAACATTGACCCCACACAGTGTGGGTACTGACGAGCAGCCCCTGGAGGGAGTTAGCCCCATTGGACTCCAAAAGGAGTTAGGGGCATGCAGTCATTCATTGGAACCAATATGTAACTTCACAGTTTGATTCTCTCTTTGCCCCTGAGCCTCAATGCTCCTTTTTAATCACTTCCACATGCTCTGACATGCATCGGTGTCCCTGGCACAGGAGCTGGGGTCTACGGCAGGGAAGGGTGAGCTCCAGAATACAGGCGTCGTGGGCATCCGAAGAACGGCCAGAGATGTAGCAGAATCTGTCCGGGTGGGGTCTGTGGGATGGGTGTTTACCCTATGGAAGGTTCCTCCACCTTAGAGTGAGCCTTTCAGTCATCTTCACCCACTTCCTTCAGGCAACTCCTTCATTGAGTGGACCGAGGTGGAACTCATCCCAGTTTGGAAAAACAAGAGGGGAACTTCCCAAAATGGATAAGATTCCGAGCGACATTGACAGGGTAGATGCTGAGAGAACAGCTTCTCTCATGTGGCAATCTAGAACTGGGGAGGGGGACACAGTTTCCAAACAAGGGATCTTGAATTTAAGATGGAGATGAGGTGGAATTTCTTCGCTCAGAGCTTCGGCACACTTTGTAATTCTCTTTATGAGCCAGCTGAAGCTGGTTCTTTTGAAAGTATATCTAGATGGGCTGTTATTTCACCTTCAAGAGAGCCAAGGTTTATAGGGACAATGGGCTAAAACCCATAATCCCATGAACACCTTGAACTGATTGAATGTTGGAGTAGACTTGAGGGGCCAAGTCTTCCTTCTTATATTCTTGTGTTTTGAAACCTGGCCATGAAACTAACAGTAAAGGAGATGACTAGACAAATTTATGTCAATCAGACAGGAAGCTTTGAGACTGGAGACTGGCTAAGCATGTTTTCTTTTTGGAAGGCTCCTGAATCCTTTACTGGTTGTCCTATGTACTAATAGTTTCGACCTTGCAATGAATCTCTACACATTTCCATTATAGGCAGCAGAAGTGGCAAGAGGGAGGGACAAGGCCTCAGCAGGTTTGAAGGGTTTGGAACAGCGATCAAACTGGACCAGTTAGTGGTGGTAACTGTTAAATAAGGAAGAAAAACCGGAATTGTGAACGGAAGAAACTAAGATGGAAATTTGCGTTGAATGGAAGAGAATGAATGTTGTTTGGTGACAGGGTTTCAGTTGAGAGTGAGGAAGCCCTCAGCAAGTGTGTAGCCAAAATAGTTGGAAACTTGCTGTGTGAAAAATGTCCCATTTCAACGGAGGACTATGCAATTTTGGAGTAAGCATGCTCTTGGCCTTCCTGAGGCATTGGATGACAAAAATCGGAATTATATTTCCTTATGATTCACCTGTATTAAACAGATAAATAATAGGAAGTGGCTGATATTATCAGAGGGATAGAATGCAGATCAAACAGTTTGTTCTTGTATGTGTATGAGTTCCAATTTGTGCCTTGTGAATAAGGTAGACACCCACCACTCCACTCCGCTTCCAGGATTGGATTCTCCAGAGATGATTGATTAATCTCCTGAATGTCATGGGTGTTTCCTAGTTTGTTTGAACACCATCATTAATTATCTCTAAGACCACTGGAGATTTAGAAGAGTCTGTGACTCAAGGGTCGGTTAGATGCAGGAGGTCTTGTGCATGGAGCCTCCAGGAATATATCCAGCTTGAGTCATAACCCTATGTGCATAGTTTTGCTGACCTAATTACAGTCAGGATATTCTCATTTTCCAAGGATCCAGATAGAACCACGGCTTCAGAACCAATCTTCAATAATTAGTGGGGTAATGTGACAATGCTGCGGCATATTTTGGCCTTTTTTTTTTGAAGAGAGGTTTTAAGGTAGAGATAGTGAGCTGTCTACCAGAGCCACTGGAGTAAACAGCTTGTGAGGCCTTGGGAGTTCTTTTTTTTAAATGTTAAAACAATAGAAGCAGCCTGAATGGGTGGGGTCAAGCTCCCACAGAACAAAGATTTTTAGTTTTAAGCTTTCAGCGGTTGCTGTTGGGGTCTTGAAGCAGTGGAAGCTATTTTTTTTCCCTCTCTTGGTTATAGCCAAAAGCTGAGGTTTCTCTTCCTGCTGCTGAAGTTGTATGTGAGACAATCATTTTTCTGAATTTCTTGCCACAGGTGTGTTTAAGGGATGCTACTATATTGGAACAGTTCATTAGTCGTCGTCACTACATCTATTGTTATGTTAAGTTTTCTAATAATGTTATTGCAATTCCTTCTTCCTTTGGTTGTATTTTAACAATAGTGGATGAATAGAAAGTGTGTTTTGTTTTTAACCCCGTGGTTTGATCAATTAAATTGCATCTGGAACGCAACACCTTACATTTACCTTTATAACAAAAAGTTAGGGTCCAGACTGTCCTCTGACTACTTTGAGGAAGGTTTGGTTTGGTCCTTAGCAGGTGGAAGAGAGCTGATTGGTAGGATGGTATTCCCTTGATTTGAGCTGGGGACAGTGCCCTGGTGAGTTCAATGGCTCAGAAGTATTTAAATTAGAGGCAGAGAGTTCAAGAGAGGGGGAGCATAGGCTAAGAAAGCAAACAGATGAGGTAGTTATCCAGGGCAGCTATTTAACTGGTCAAATAACATGAGTAGTTTGGGACCCCATATCTAAGGAAAGATATACTGGCTTTTGGGACTGTCCAGAGACTATTCATTAGACTGATATTAGGTCTGGAGGGACTGTGTTATGAAGAGAGATTCAGTGAATTGGGTTTGTACTGAGTCTAGGTTATCATAGAACCCCTACAGTATGGATACAGGCCCTTCGGCCCAACAAGTTCACACTGACCCTCAGAGCATCCCACCCAGACCTATCCACCTATAACCCATCTAATTTATACATCCCTGAACACTATGGACAATTTAACATAGCCAATCTCCCCAGCCTGCACGTCTTTGGACTGTGGGAGGAAACCGGAGTACCTGAAGGGAACCCATGCAGACGTGGGGAGAATGTGCAAACTCCACACAAACACACAGTTGCCTGAGGGTGGAATTGAACCCGGGTCCCTGGCGCTGTGAGGCAGCAATGTTAACTACTGAACCGCCGTGCCACCCTACAGAAAAAGCAAATACTACAAACTTGACTTTGCAGGGTCCTGCCAAGGGTATATCACACGCAAGTCTGGTAGCGGTGGGATTCGAACCCATGACTCAATAGAGACTGGAGCTTAAATCTAGAAAAATGGGAGGTAACCTTACTAAAACACAAGATTCTTAGTGGATTTGACAGGGAGAGGTTGTTTCGCCTTGTGGGAGAGTTTAGGATGCAGTGGGCTATCAAAGCTGGGTTGTTGAGTATATTCAAGACTGAATTAGAAAGATTTTTAATCAATAAAGGAATCGAGGGGTTCTGGGGGAAAGGCAGAAAAATGAAGTTGAAGATTATCAGATCAGCCATGGTCTCATCGAATGGTGCAGTGGACTCGTTGGGCTGAATGGCCTACTGCTTCTCCTTCATCTTATAGAAATAGCAAATATTGTTCCAGGTGTTTCAAGGCGTTAAAGAAATGTTATTAAAGCTTTCACCGGTTGATTTGGAAAATGGATGTTCTCCCCATTGATGTTACAAACAGAATTAATCAAGACACCTAAGGATTCAAACAGCTGGGACCGAGACATGAGGAATGAAGAGCAATCCTGGGAAAAGTTTCAGCATAGGAGCAGTCAGATTGTGGGATCAGTCACTTTTGTAGCTACTGTAAACTGAGAGCACCAAAAGGGGCTTCAGCTAACTCTGCAGATCGAGGGAAACAGTGAAGCGTGCAGAGAGGGCTTCAATCGAACTCTGAAACCCTCAACTCATTGCAGGCGATGGTCTTTTTGTATTGTTCATTCTATTCCCAGATCCAATGGGTTACGAAGGAGAAAATGCCGAGAGAAGGAAAAGACTTAGACAGAATGCGAAGAGCCCTGAGTGTAAAACTTCAATACAAGCTGAAAACTCAGAAGAAATCTAACCTGGCTGTCACACCATGGGATGAGCAAACTGAAAAAGAAACTGCAGTCCATGAAATAAAACCATGAAAGCACAAAACCAGAAACAACAGGTAACGTCACTCATGCCTGTCGAGATCAATGATGCCTCTTGGAAAAGTCTCTTTCATGAAATCTGGATGTTTCAACAAATTACCTACACAATATTGAGACTCATAGGCTTATTGCTTATTGTAGACAGTTAAATTTTCTTTTTGGAAAGGAGGGGAATGTTCTATGTGTACTTTGCCTTTACGAAAGCTCTCCTTTAAGTATTCCAATGTACTCTGTGTGTACAATGCTGTGACTGTGAGCTACATGAGGCAGACTGTACACACATTTGGTTTTCTGTAATGTCTGCTTCACAATGTATAACGTGCTTTACTGTGTTAAATAAACTAACCCAGAGAATTGATCAATCCCTGAAAAACAATTGATCATTAGACCATTATCATTGTTGATTGATCTGACAGAATACTTATGCATGGTGCCATCAAAATGTGTAGCTGTGAATTGAACTTTCAAAGAGCATAAAACCGCTGTATTTGTAAAGGATTTTTCAAAATAATATTGTTTTATTGTAGGATCTAACTTCGTATTCTCCCAAACACTACACTTGGCTCCAGGGTAGTGTTTCTGTGAATACTCTTCATTTACAGCAACATCAAGGAAGACAATGTCTTAGATTCTGGTAAAGCTACCACTCCCTTCCATTTGTGGCAATGTTACTGTCATTATACACCATCAGTGTTGTACATTCTGCTGGTTTGTATTAATCTATAAACGTCAGCATTGCAGACAGACATAGATAGGTTAAGTGAGTGGGCAAGGGTCTAGCAGATGGAGTACAATGTTAGTAAATGTAAGGTCATTTTAATAGGAAATACAGCAAAGTGGACTATTATTTAGACGGTGAAAAATTGCAGGATATTGCTGTGCAGAGGGATCTGGGTGTCTTTGTGCATGAATCACAAAAAGTTGGCTTGCTGGTGCAGCAGGCCATGAAGAAGGCAAATGAAATATTGTCCTTCAATGCTGGAGGGATGGAGTTTAAAAACAGGGAGATTATGTTACAGCTGTATTGGGTGCTGGTGAGGCCGGAACTGGAGTACTGTGTACGGTTTTGGTCTCTTTACTTGGGAAAGGATGTACTGGCACTGGAGGGGGTGCAGAGGAGGTTCACTAGGCTGATTCCGGAGTTGAGAGGGTTGGCTTATGAGGAGAGACTGAGTAGACTGGGATGATAGTCATTGGAATTTAGAAGAATGTGGGGGCATATTATAAAGGCATATAAAATTATGAAGAGAATAGATAAGATAGAAGCAGGGAGGTTGTTTCTACTGGCGGGTGAAACTACAACCAGGTGGTGTTGTGTCAAAATAAGGCGGAGCAGGTTTGGGACTGAGATGAGGCCCACAAAAAGATCTGTGTCAGACTTAGCTAACTGTGTAAGGGAAGGAGGCGATCCTGCGGGCATGCTGAATGGATGGCAAGGGTCAGCGGGTCAGTCACCATCCATATCACAAAGAGAGCGATTGGAGGGGATGCCAGACAGCCATGAGTACAGCTCTAATGGAAGGCCAGAAGGTAGGAACCTCCTTAAATTGAGACCAGTGCTGGCCAGATGGCCTACTCCTGCTCCAATTTCTCATGTTCTTATTGTTTGTTGAAGGAAATAGAGATTGTCTTCAAGATGTGGTGATGGTGGACCAAAGCCTTGGGTTTCAGTTTTACTCCAAATGGCTAATAGGAAGTCACTACCTCCATTCCCCAAAAACAATCTCACCCTTAATACTGTTGTCTTTTTGCCATTGTCTCTACCCTTAGCAACTCGGAGAACCCTGAGGTGAGCCACAGCCCATCATCTAGACCCGATTAGTCGGTGACCCTGCAAACCTCTATCTTTCCCTTCGAACTGCTGCCGTAGGAATGCTCTGCTTTGGTCTGGTTTCTGAATTCCTGCTTGTTGGTCTTCAGGTTTCCAACTGTGATTGCTCAGAGCCGTATTCACCCATCACCGTGCCACAAAGGCTCCCTGTTTCTCATTACATTGTTGTTTGACATCATTCCTCTCAACTCCATGACAACGTCCCAATCCACCTCCTGATTGGGCCTTACTAGCCTTCCCGTGGCCTCTTACCGTCTGCACAAATCCGCACCCGTTCCTCTGATCTGACAGCCACGCCACAAAACGACATAACCCTGCTCTTAAACACTTGAGGATTCACTATTGTCCGGTGTCAAGTACTTTCCTGCCTTAGACATGCTGTCGGACTGTAGTTTGTTCTAAGGATTTAGTGACTGCTGGGTGAAACCATGGTTATGTTCACTTCAGGCATGCAATGTGATGAACGTGGAATGGAATTAAAGAAAAAAAATGCTTGTCATTATCTTGCCTTCCACAATTTCTGCACTTTTTTTGAAGTGTGTTATGTAGGACCGCAAATTGGCACATGGCAATCTCCCATCAAGTTTGATGAGTTCGTGACCATAAAACCTGACTTACTTATATTAATCGGATTTGCCTGGACTCCAAAGAGAATTCACCTCCATTCCTTGGAAATAGTGGCACGGGCACTTTTTCTGGGCAGATGGTTTAATGCCTCATCTGAAAGATGGCACTTCTGACAGTGTAGCGCTATGTCAGTGTAGCCCTGGAAGTGTCAGACTTGTGCCCAGGTTTTGTGGGGTTGGTGCTGTCTCAGACTGCTTGTCACTGGACTGTGGCAGACTTGGCTAACCTTGTAAGGGAAGAAGGCAATCCTGTGGGCACTCGGAATGGATGGCAAGGGTCAGAGTGTCAGTCACCGCCGTATTAAAAAGAGAGCGATTGGAGGGGAGGCCAGGCAGCCATGAGCACAACTTTAATGGAAGGCCAGAAAGTAGGAACCACCTTAAATTGAGTCCAGTGCTGGCCGGAGGCCTGTGGTGGCAGTGTTCCTACCTCTGAACTGGGTGGGGCACAGGTTCAAGTCTCCGCTACTCCAGACATGTGTGATAACATCTCAGAGCACGTGGCTTCGAAAATATCCAGAAAAAAGGATTGCTGCAACAGTTTACCCCAAACAGTAGTTGGTTCAGCAACGCATCCACTGTGTTACCGGTGACTCAGTGACATTTTTACTACATCATCCTGCATTTGCATGGCATCGCATATGGACTGACAACCAATCATTTAGCTGGGATTTTTAAAAAAAATTCTCAGGATGTGGGCAACACTGGCATTAGTTGCGCCTGGCATGAGCCTCCATTTGGAAATGTTGGTATTTGATTTCACACAACTAATCCACTGGTGGTTAATCAGTCTGGTGTGCGTGTAGTCATATAATGATATTGGATCAGTTACTTTGAAAACATCATCGATCAAGTCGTATCCAAGCATTTCGAACATGGATTGAATATGACCAGCAAAAAAACAAGAGCAATCATTGCTTGAAGGGAATACCTGAGAGTCAGGATGGAACTGGATAGTGTCACACTGGAACAAGAGTGTCTATTCAGGGCTAAATGATAACTGAGGATGGCAGAGGTGACATAGAAGCTAGAAGAAGGACAGAGGTAGTGAGGAGTAATTGGGTGAAGATGGGAGGTGTGCTAACAAGAAGCAAGTTTGTAATGAGGGAAAAAGAAATCAAGATGTTACATTCGATTCTGTTGCACGCACACCTCAGAAAGCCGAACAATGACTGAAGATTTGTGGAAGAAATTCGGGATGTTGAATTGAAATGTGGATCGAAGACATATGCTGAATATTCCATGTCCCGGTTTTCGAACAAACGAAGAGCTGCTTGAAATTTCAAGATCGAAAAGAAATCTTAGAAAAAAATAATGTCCAGAAAAGTATTTCCACCAGGTGACCAGAGCTGAAAAGTGACATAGAGAAGCGGTGTCTGACGGGTTGTAATTGGATGATGGATGTCACAGTGTGGGTGCACGTGAACTACCACGAGGATGTGTAAGGATAGCACAAGGCACTCGAGGGTGACACAACATGCCAAACATATCTTTTGGCAGGTGTAGACCAACCAGCTACAACAATTGAGCATGATACCAACATTTTATTTCCAAAAATAGTTCAAGGCTGTGACCAATGCAAACATTGATACCAGCTTCTGAACTTCAGGAAGCACTGATACAATGCCTGAAAGGCTGTGACTGGAAGAGCCAAAGGGATGCAGCTTCGTATGGATGGACAAGTGTTTGAGGGGGAAGAATGGTAGAATTGGAGTGGGAGAGACTGGAATGAAGATGAATGTTTGTTGGTTCGGAGGCTTCATTGAAAGAGACAGAGATGCCCAGACAAGTGAGTGTGTCACTGAATTGTTCAATCACGCTCAGTTCATTCTCTGTGCTGGTTGTTAGCTACCACACTCTCACGATAGCTGAAGCTAAACCGTAAAGAGTAACCAACGTCCCTCCAAACTGTTTCCATTCAGAATCACAACTGGATGCGAAATGAGAGAACATTCTACTGTGTAATCACCACCACCCTTCACCTCAACACATGACCCCGAAACAGCAGCTATCGTGGCTCGAAAGGAAACCTTTCAAAGTTATTTATGCGTGTAACGCGCCTTCAAAGGCTACCTCAGATTTGACTGTGATTGGCGCATTAATCCAACCAATGTAGGCTCTCCCGGGACATGCGTAATTTTTAATAGGTGTGAAATAAACTAATTAAATAATTTGAGACTTTTGAATGGTGTTGTAAATCCTGGTTGAGTATTCTGTTCTTTCAAACATATCGAGCAACACCTGCCAAATCTTCATGTTTTGCGCCACCTGCTCCCAACATTTTATTAACCCTCCACCATTCCTTGTACTATTCTTATCTTTCTGCCTCACAGTTTTGATGGACTCCTTGTGCTATTCTCCAGTTCAGCATAGTCATTGTGGCCTCAGACCTCAAGCCATCTGAAAAGAGTCAGGACAGCTCCCAACACGTCCTCCAAAGGGAACTGGTACATTAGGAATCCACCTCCGAACAGCATCCCACCCAGATCTACACATCCCCCCCTGCCATGCTATCCCCATAACCCTGCATTCCCCATGGCTAACCCACACAGCCTGCATATCCCTGGGCACTACAATTTAGTATGGCCAACCCACCCTAACCTGCACATCTTTGGGCTGTGAAAGGAAACCCCACACAGATGCAGGGAGAATGTGCAAACTCCACACAGACGGCTGCCCGAGGGTGGAATCGAACCCGGGTCCCTGGCGCTGTGACGCAGCAGTGTTAACCACTGAGCCACCGTGCCGCCCTGTACTCTGGCCGACAGTGAGATCTTCATCCATCAAGCTGGCTTCATCATTTACTATGTATGTTTGTGTGAAATCCCGTTTTTTGAGACTTTCGCCAAAAGTAAATTTTCAGCGAGATTTGCTCTGCTCTGACCTTGGATTTGCTCCCACAGGGTGATTCCATGGCGAATTAGTGCAGCCCAGCTTGAGAATCAATTGCAGAATCTTCACAATCAACAGTATCCTCAGGACTGGGGCCTATCATTATGACATTGTCTAGTGTTGAGCTTATTTCTTTATCTGTGGGGCTAATCTGAGGAATAGCAGACTTTGCAACATTAACTCTGCTTCTCTGTCCACAGATGCTGCCAGGGCCTGCACTGGCCAGTGACCAGTCAGCAAAAAGGACTTGCATTTTTGTCGCAACTTATAACACTTCAGTTCTGGCGATACAGTGTTTTCTCTATGCGCGGTTGCTGCGTTAACATGCTGGGTGTGTAGCTGCCAATCAATTTCTTGCAAACAACGACGTGTTATTGACAATTTGTTTCTATTGTATGAATATTGACCGGGATGACGCGCCAACAACATGGACATACAGGCACATGCAGACGTACACCTGGAGTTTGTGCAGATGAGGAGAACACACACTGGGAGATATTCCCCTTCCCTAGGCTGAGGGTCATTCTGGTCACTCAACACTGACCCAATGTCAAACCTTTCTGATCAGACTGAACAATCCACTCCTCTGGCCACCAGCAGCATTTACCGCAAGGATGGGTTTAGCTGGACCAATGAACTAGTGAGTGATATGTTTATCTGATCAGTTAGAATCACCTCTGAATGGATTCCGCGTCTCTCTGCATATTCTATGAGTAGATATTTTCTAAGCAACCTATTCAGAAATGCTATTACATACCTTTAGAGCAGATGGAGCTTGACCAGGTAGGGACGTGAGAACAGCACCGCCAGACTCCCCCATATTCTACTAGTTTAAACATTCAAGGTCCTAACACCACCGCCATCTATTCAGTTTTACATGAAATCCAAACAGCCATCAGAAAGAACGTTTTGGATGAACCAAATGCCAAGTCAGATTGTCTTTTACTCAGATAAAATGCATGTTGTTATCTGATGCGTGTAGAATGTACACGCTGGGCAAACGGAGAATGATTCAGTCCTGTCTGGGAGTGTGTGTGTGTGTGTGTGTGTGTGTGTGTGTGTGTGTGTGTGTGTGTGTGTGTGTGTGTGACTTGCTCCTGTCTGTGTACTGTACACACTGGGTGAAAGGGAGTGACTCACTCAGTCTCTCAGTCTCATTCCTTATCTCAATGCCGCACCCAACAAAATACAGTGAAAAGGCCTGAATCAAATTCAAAGTGTGGAGTTGTTGCCTGCCAATAAATATGGTCCTTGTTTCTGCCTCCAAAGGCACAGACCAATTAAATACAACAGAGAGCATCAGAGGAAATGATTTAAATGAACTATGTCTTCATGAGAAATGAAACAAGTCTTTTCTCATTTTTACGCCAAGAGATGGCTTGAAATCGTGTTTACATCTGAAACATGCCCCTGCAACAAACCATCGCAGGTATCCAACTGTCATAAAATGTTGCAGTCTGTTTACTGTCTCTGTTGGCGAACATTTGTACTGTCAAAATCCGAATGCACTTAATGTGCTGATGACTAGATAATCTGATTTTTATGACGTTGATTGAGAGATACGCTGGATACTTGCCGGGCCACCAGGGATAACCCCCACCCAACCCCCACCCCAAGTCTTCTTCAAAATACAACGAGGGGAGCTTTTACATCCATATAAACAAGTAGCAGCACCTCAGTCTAACATCTGCTCTGAAAGGTAGTACCTTTGACGGTGCTGTATTCCCTCAATACTGCACTGGAGAGAGGGTCAGGCTTGGTTTCTGAGTCTAAACTGGGAGTGGGATTCAAATCTCAGTTCTTTGTGGTTTAGAGACAAGAATGCTAGTGATTGAGCCACAGCTTTTCATTCAACGTGAACCCCTGCCCCCATTCTGTTGTGGAGGCTTGTTCAAACAGCCTCCTCCCTCAGACTGCCCTGCCTGGTCAAAGGGTTGAGTACAGGCAAAATACGACGGATGCTGGAAATCCGAAACATGCTCGGAGAATGCTGGAGAAACTCAGCAGGTCTGGCATTATCTGTGGAGAGAGAAACACAGTTAACATTTCAAGTCGGGTATATGACTCTTTTTCCAGATCTGAAATCCTGAGGGTTCTGATTTCTGAAGGAGACTTGTATCAGACTCCAGCATTAATGCTGTTTCTCTCTCCACAGACACACTGTGTTTTTGTGTGTTTTGGTTAAAAGAATCATGCAGTCCTTAGCCCCAGCCTCAACATCTTTAAGACATATAAAACTAAATTCTTCAAAGAAAAGAATGAAGAGTGGCATCTGGATTTAATTTGGATGAATGTGAGGTCTTGCATTTTGGTAAAACAAACAAGGGCAGGACTTATACAATTAAAAGTAGGGCCTTGACTAATGTTATAGAACAGAGATACCTAGCAGTTCAGGGATATAATTACTTGAAGTTTGCATAGCTCAGTCCTTTGAGTATTGGAGTTCGGAAGGTAGGTTGAACTTGTTGGTAAGGCCTCTTCTGGAATATTGTATCCAGTTCTGGTTGCCCAGTTACAGGGAGGATATTATTAAGCTGGAGAGAGCTCAGAAGGGATTTACCAGGATTTTGCTGGGAATGGAGGGTTTGAGTTATAAGGAGAGACTGGATCGACTGGAACTTTTTCACTGGAGAGTAGGAGATCAAGGGGTGGAGTTATTGAGGTTCATAAAATAATGAGGGGTACAGACAAGTGAATGGCAGGTGTGTTTTCCCCTACAGTGGGGGATTCCAAGACTATGGGACATATTTTTAAGGCAGGAGGAGATAAATTTAAATAAGACATGAGGGGCAATTTCTTTTACACAGAGAGCGGTTCGTGTGTGGAATGAGCTTCTAAAAGAAGTGATGGATGCGGGCACAGTTACAATGTTTAAAAGGCATTCGGATAAATACATGAATAAAGAATGCTTGGAGGGATATGGGCCAAGCGCAGGCAGGTGGGACTAGTTTAGTTTGGGATTATGGTCAGCATGGACCAGTTGGACTGAAGGGTTTGTTTCCATTCTGTATGACTCTATGTGAACAAAAGGGGAAAAAAAATCACACAATTTTCTTTTGTAATGCCTCAATTATTTCCCCACTGGTTTACTTTCTTTCCTCCCTGCAGCTGTCCCCTGGAGATTAATGTTGAAATCCTGGAGATTCTGGCTTGGGGGCGGGAGCAGACCGGGGGAGTTGAAGGGTGTCTGTAAGTTGAGACATCCATAGGGAGGGATGGGCTGGGATAACTGCAGGAGAACGTGAGGGGGTGAGGCAGGGGTTTCTGTTTGGAGGTACGAGTGTCGTTTCCAGGAGCAACCGGGCTTTTCGTTCTCCATCCTCTCTTTGCGGCTTTCCTGCAAGCTGGTTCTCAAGGGGAGGAGGGGGTGGGGATTAAGCCGGCCAGGTTTGTATAACCCAGCCGTGGCTTAGTGGAACTCCGCGTGACCGCTTTGAGGGAGGAGAGTGGAAGAGGCCAGAGTATAAGCATTGAGGCTGCAGCCTGGCCCATGCTGAGAACCGTGGGTTGCAATAACAGGTTAAGATCCGAGGCAAACATGGGAGATGGACTGCTTCCTTTATTCAACCCGACTGCTAATAACTCGGAGGCATTCCTTTCCAGCACAAGGAGAAAGGCACAGGAGCTAAAGGGGACAGACAAGTCGTCTTTTCTTCCTGGGGAATCAGTTCGGTTGGCAAAGGTCAAGAAAATATATGTAAACTCTGGAAGCAGGCTCTACCCAAAGCATAGCAACACAAAAGGAAGGAGTGAATTGCTTTAGAAAAATGTTTACCTTTGCTGATCTCCACTCAGCCTTTAAGCCCTCCTCACTTGCTCTCATTTTAATTAAATTTTAATCGGAATCTTTCAGGGAGGATGGGCGAAGGGTTTGCTACATCATTCAGGAGACCGAAACAAATCCCTTCCCAACTGTGGCTGGCTTAACTCCTTCTGTACCTTCCCTCAGATCAGTCCGTTGCCTGAGAGTCCTCTTGCACTCCTTCTTCCTCTCATCTCCCCTTTCTTTCCCCACCCTCAAAATAGCAAAAACAAAAACACCCATCTTCGGTGCAGGGGAGAAAATAAATCCAGCAAAATAAAATGTTTGGCAATGAAATGTTACCGCAGTGCTCTATGTGGTTGTAGGATTTCCAACTCTTGGAATGTGGGTCTTATTCCGCTCCTAATTGACACAAATTTTTATTTGCCTCTCTCCAGTTATTCTGTAATCTCAACCAACAAATAAGTGTCCAGAAAAAGTATATATTTTATTTAAAGACTGTCCCAAATTATGAGGAAGGGTCACCAGACCTGAAATGTTAACTCTGATTTTTATCTTCTCAGATGCTGCCAGACCTGCTGAGCTTTTCCAGCAACTTCTGTTTCGGATCTGCATTTTACTGTTTTTTTTAACTGTGGACCGAAATGAGGAAATGCCTGCTTTAATGAGCAAGGCTTGTTGAAGGATTGCCACACTTTTTAAGAAGCTCATTGGAAGCAGTGTTTACACAGCTGTAGGTTCAGGCAGCAGGGTGGAGAAAGGGCTGCAGATGCACTAGATCGTGGGACTGTGCACAAAGGGGGATTTGGCCAGCAACAAGGAGCTGATTGGTCTGTGGAACAGCAGACAGTTTCTGAGGATAAAGGCCCCCTTTTGTCAAAGTAATTCTGGCGAAGCATAGAAGCCTAGTCCATACTTTCTGTCAACTAGATCAGGAAGATAGGTAAATTGGGGGAGCTCTGTGCACTTTGATAAAATCTTTGCAATGGCTCTGGGAACAGTGGGGTTTGATATAACACTGTGCGCCTCGTGAGGCTGTGCAACCCTCTCTGGTAAGCCAAACCCCCTCTCCACCAAAAGGGCTAGTGGTGGAGTTCAAGATCAGCTTGCAGGTGATATTTTCGGGAACTATCCCTGTTCCTGACCTTGGTAAAGCTGAAACATTCTGCCCCCCCAAACTCTAACACTGTGTTGTATCGTCATGATTACGTCACTATATAGTAATGACTCTCACACTCAGTCAATATCCTCACATTAAACAACATTCACTGACATCTTGAGAGACGGGCATGATGAGCTAGACGATTAGTGTGTGGAATAGTGTAAAGCCAACTTTATGGACCCAATCTTCAGGCTAGCTTTGCAGTAGCTTACTGAGGGTCTGCCCCTTCACTTGACTCCACTCTTGGGAAATGGTTACTCTTAAGCTATACAAAACTATCTTTCTAATGGACAGAGTGTCTCTGTGGACTATGGCTTGGTACTATCTAATAGAAGACGTTGAATCATGAATTCCAAAGGTGAGAATTACTGAGGAAGGGTCACTCGACCCGAAACATTAACCCTGATTTCTCTCCACGGATGCTGCCAGACCTGCCGAGCTTTTCCAGCAACTTCTGTTTTGGATACTAGATATTGTTCCGATAAGATGAAGACTGTCCCAGTTTCTTGTTAGACTTCACAGCATTTCCCACCTTGGAACTGAGGTTAGCAAGAAAGCTTAAAAATAAATCCCTTATCGAAAAACTGAGACGTTAAATCCTCTTGCTCACTGAGGGATAGACCCTCTGAAAAAGTTATCCCTCAAATCTCTTCTAAACTTTCTATCCCTTACCTTATGACATTGATCCCTCCATCAAAGGAACAGTTTCATCCTGACTATCCTGTCCATGACCCTCATATGTCAATTGTCAGAAAGCTGCTGCTTGAAGGAATCGTTTCTCACAGAGTCAAAAGAGATGCATGTCATAGAGTCAGAAAGTTATTGAGTCATAGAGCTGCACAGCATGGAAACTGATCCTTTGGTCCAACTCGTCTGCGCCAGCCAGATATCCTAAACTGATCTAGTCCCATTTGCCAACATTTGGCCCATATCCTTCTAAACCTTTCCTATTCATGTCCCTATCCAGATGTCTTTTAAATGCTGTAATTGTATCAGCTTCCACCACTTCCTCTGGCAGCTCATTCCATACACACACCACCTTCTGTGTGAAAAAGTTGACCCTTAGGTCCCTTTTATATCTTTCCCATCTCACCTTAAACTTACGCCCTCTAGTTTGGGACTCCCCTATCCTGGGGGAAAGACATTGGCTATTCATCTTACCCATTCCCCTCATGATTTTATAAATCTTTATAAAGTTACCTTCAGCCTCCGACACTCCAGGGGTAAAATAGCCCCAGCCTATTCAGCCTCTCCCTGTAGCTCAAACCTTCCAACCCCGGCAACATCATTCTAAATCTTTTCTGAACCCTTTCAGGTTCGACTATCTCCATCTTCTCATCAATTTGAACACAGTTTGAATCCACTGCACTTGAAGCAATCTGTTATCTTGCTTGTAAGCTAAGGACAGAAGACCATGAGTCCCCAGTGCAGGAGAGCTCCACAATTGGCAGCAATGCAGCGATGATGCATACCTCAGACTTTGCAATTGAATGACAACAAACTTTGGACTCCTGAGTTCGCATTACTTGACACGCAAATGTATATTTTATGAAGCCGATGTTTATTCGACTACACTTTGCTGCAGTACCTTCTGCCTGATATAAGGTTTATTTTATCTCTCAAATAGATGAACCGTTTGGAACTACCTTTTTAATGATTATGTGATTTCCGAATGCAGGCTACTCGGAAAGAACTAACAGAGATGCTAAATTTCAGCTAAGATGGTAACTGAGCTCAAGTCTCATTTCTCATAGGGATCTAAAAGTACACATAAGGGAGAGCAAGAGAGTTCTCTTTATAGACATATATATACATATATAATATGTACATGTATATATTCTTCAGTCAGCATCAGTAAAACACTAAAATTGCTTGAACTTCCTGTTTATTATGAAGCTCTTTCAAGTTCACAATGCCCTGGTATACAGTCAGTATAGTCGTCAGGTGGAAAGATATCCCGAAACATAATTATAGTCAGTCATACCGTCATACGGCGTGGAAACAGACCTTTCAGTCCAACGAGTCCATGCTGACCATAATCCCACACTAAATTAGAGAAAACTTGCCTTTGCTTGGCTCTTATCCCTCCAAACATTCCTTATTCATGTACTTATCCAAATGTCTTTTAAACATTGTAACTGTACCCGCATCCACCACTTCCTCTGGAAGCTCATTCCACACACGAACCACTCTCTGTGTAAATAAATTGCCCCCATGCCCTTTTTAAACCTTTCTAAACATGCCCCCTAGTTTTGAAACCACCCACCATAAGGAAAAGACACCTGCTATTCCCTTTACCTATACCCCTTAAGATTTTCCAAACCTTATTAAGGTCACCCCTCAACCTTCTACCCTTCAGTGAAAAAAGTCCCAGCCTATCCAGCCTCTCCTTATACCTCAAACTTTCCATTCCTGGCAACATCCTGGTAAATCTTTTCTGAGCTCTCTCCTGCTTGATAATATCCTTTCTATATCAGGGTGACCAGAACTTCAGGCAGTACTCCAGAAGTGGGCTCACCAACATCCTGTACAACCTCAACACGACGTCCCAACTCCTACAACTCAAAGGTCTGAGCAATGATGGTTAGTGTGCTGAACACCTTCTTAACCATCCTGTCTACCTGTGATTCAAACTTCAAAGAATTATATCTCTGAACCTCTCGGTCTCTCCGTTCTACAACACTACCCAGGACCCTAGCCCTAATTTTATAAACCCTGCCCTTGTTTGTTTTACCAAAATGCAGCACCTCACATTTATCCAAATGTTTTATAGACCGTTGGTGACCAGCTCTAAGTCTTGAGAGAAAGTGAAAGTCTCAAATGGCAACTCTGGATTTTCTGGAAGTCTCCTGGCAAAGTTCTCCATGCAAAGTTCTTGTCCAAACTGCATGATTGTAGACTCAGGGGGAAACACTATATCATTGGACCTGGTACTTCCTCACTAACAGAGGTGGTATGTGATGGGGAATTATCCTCTCCTTGAGATGTAGTGCCCCCAGGAAACAATGTTGCCAGCTTTATTATATTCCCAGGTCTCGAGCATGGTGTGATTCAGAG
Organism: Ginglymostoma cirratum; assembly: GCA_024137785.1. Lineage (NCBI taxonomy): Eukaryota > Metazoa > Chordata > Chondrichthyes > Orectolobiformes > Ginglymostomatidae > Ginglymostoma > Ginglymostoma cirratum. Next base: position 7,916,379 of record JAHRHZ010000100.1, read on the forward strand.
GCCTTGGGTAAATTCACTGTAGGTATTAGTCTAAGCTACCTTTGGTGAAGGAAGCCAACACAACATTTTCAGCAGAAGGTGGGCTCAATCTTGACCAGCATTGAAGCTTAATTAAAACTTAACAGGTTGTTACAGTGTACCTATGATACATAGTGCTCACATGTGAGATATCAGGCTCAACCTAAGAGTAAGCATATGTTACTGTTAGTGGCATGGACTCAACGTTAGAACAACTTGTTCCAGGATGGATATTGTTTAACTGGAGAGGGTTCAGAAGAGATTTACCAGGGTGTTGCTGGCAGAGGAGAGTTTGAGTTATAAGGAGAGGCTGGACAGTCTGGGACTTTTGTCACTCATTTATGTCACAGCAGATGATTAGTATTTAGCACGCTTGCCTTCATTTCTCAGGCCTTTGAGTATAGGACTTGGGATGTCATGTTGAGGTTGTACAGAAGGCTTTTTCTGGAATACAGTGTCCAGTTCTGGTCGCCCTGTTATATGAAGGATATTATTTAACTGAAGAGGGTTCAGAGAAGATTTACCAGGATGTTGCCAGGAATGGAGAGCTGGAGCTATAAAGAGAGGCTGAACAGGCTGGGACTCTTATCATTGGAGGTTGACAGGTGACCTTATGGAGGTTTGTAAAATCATGAGGGGTATTGATAGGGTTAATAGTAGGTGGGGGATTCAAATTCCCTAAGGTGGGGGATTCCAAGGCTAGGGGGCACATTTTTAAGGTGAAATGAGAAAGATTTACAAAAGTTATGAGAATCAATTTGTTTACACAGAGAGTAGTTCATGTATGGAATGAGCTTATAGAGGAAGTGGTGGATGTGGGTACAGTTACAACATTTAGAAGACATTTGGATAAGTACATGAATAAGTAATATTTGGAGGGATATGGGCCAAGCGCAGGCAGGTGGGACTAGTTTAGTTTGGGATTATGGTCGGCACGGACTGGTTGGACCGAGGGGTCTGTTTCCGTGCTGCATGACTTGATGACTCTACAACTTAGAAATTGGAAATGAACTCAAACTGGCTAACTCCTCCAAGGAACAGTCCTTTATTCTTCATGATGCCAGATAGCTTTTTCAAATATGTACCATACAATATTCTTGTTATACATGAGCGATCTTTGCAAATTAAAAATCAGTGTGTGACCATTGAATAACTGCATGGTTTACACATCAGGGAATCTCAAACTCATTGCAAGATGATCTTCTGGAATTGCTAAAATGACAGGGCAATGGAAGTTACCTTTCATTGCCAGAAAAATGCTGCGTCACATGCATTACCAGCAAAACGGATCCACCAGGAGTACATGGGTGCGTGGCATCCTCATATGGTGTTGGGTTGCTCAGTTATTAGCACTGCCCCACAGCACCAGGGACCTGGGTTCAATTCCAGCCTTGGGAAACTGTCTGCATGGAGTTTGCACATTCTCTTGGCAATGGCCTAGCGGTATTATTGCTGGACTGTTGACCCAGATAAGATTATGGGGACCTGAGTTCGAATCCCACCTCAGCAGATAGTGGAATCTGAATTCAATAAATACCTGGAAGTGAGAGTCTAATGATGACAATGAACCCATTGCCAATTGTCAGGAAAAACCCACCTGGTTCACTAGGGAAGGAAACTGCCATCCTTACCTGGTGTGGCCGACATGTGACTCCAGACACATAGCAATGTGGTTGACCCTTAACTGCCCTCTTGGCAATTAGGGATGGGCTGAAATGCTGCCTGGCCAGTGACACCCTCATCCCATGAATGAATAAAGCCCCCGTGTCTGCGTGGATTTCCTCCGGGTGCTCCTGTTTCCTCCCACTGTCCAAAGATGTGCTGGTTGGGTGGATTGGCCTTGGAAATTGTGATGTTATAGGATACGGTGGGGGGAGGAGGAATGGCTCTGGGTGAGACATTCTTCAGAGGTTCAATGGGCTGAATGGCCTATTTCCATGCTGGACGGATTCTATGACAAATAAGACTGAAGTGATGAAAAGCCATGCTGTACAAATCAGGCCAGTGTTACTTCCTTGATTAAAGACTTGTAATGGGATTCACTACGGGAATGGAGGGGTGGGGGGGGTGTGAACAATCAACTTGACCATGTCCTATAGAGTAGGGAATGGACTGGTGGGAATTGACAGAAACTGGCACCTGGCAATAACAAAACATGAGGTGACCATCTACGAAATCCAAGAGGAAGACCATTTTTTGTATTCTAACAATTTTTCCAAACCTTCCGACTAAAAGAAGCAGAAAAAGCACAATTGCCTGAAAAGGTCATGCGCCATCTTCAGGTTATTTCTCTTCAGAAGTTTTCATTTTCAGGACCATTATTTCGGCTGCTCGTGCCTGGTAAAGTTGGCACTGCCCCAATAAGTGCTGGCAGAGCACAGGTCTCTGAGACTGACACAACGAAAGCAGGCAGCAGTCTTGGCCCATCTATTGGTCTGAGGCTTGTTAAGAAAAAATAGATGGTTTGTAATGAGCATCATTCAGAACATCAGGATAAAATCCCGAAACACTCGAGAGACAATGGGTACCTTTCGAAGTACGGGCATTGCTGAAATAGAGGAAACACAGACGTTGACATCACGAACAGCAATGCTGACAAGCGGAAAACAAGCAGAAAAATCTGTCGTTTGTTTGCCCCTTTCCTAGGATGTTGGTTGTGAGGTAATTATTGACCAGGATGCAGGCAGAAACCACTGAGTTCTTTCTTCAAAATTGATTCCAGGTATGAAAGGGCTGCTGCATGAGGAATGGTTGCATAGCTTGGGGCTTGAATTCCCCTGAGTTAAGAAGAATGAAGTGGGGCATCTGATTAAGGGATATAAAGTGCTAAAGACATTGAACAGATGACCTTCGGCTTGTGGGACAGTCTCAAACAAGATAGCGAGTGAGAGGAGGTAGGTTCAAAACCGAGGTGAGGAGAAACTGCTTCTCTCCGAGGGGTGTGAATCTGTGCATTTTCAAGAGCACAGTGGAGGCTGAATCAATCAACTGGTTCAAGAACGAAATGGATATGTTTCTGATGAAAAGCAGGGGAAAGGGGAGCAGGCAGGAGAGTGGAGTTGAGATCAGGATAAGATCAGCCATGATCATGTTAAATGAGAAGGTGGATTCACAGGGCTGAATGGCCTACTCCCGCTCCTAATCCCTATGTTCCTACATTCCAGGCGATCGCTGAAACAGTCAACAGGGACTTGGTCTGATCTGAAGACTCCTTCGGGGAGGGGAGTGTCAGCCTAGAGCACAGGCTCCACAAGAACGTGTGGACCATAAGCCTGTAATTTGGAAACACTCGCTGAATGAGACACAACTAGCACAAGAGGGAGACTCGGCAAGTTAAGAGAGCAAGGCTACAATCGCCTGTAACGGATAATAAATAGACTCAACAGTGTTGTATGGACTGAAGCTGTCACCCTCACTGGGTAGATCTATGTTAAATACATCACCTTTCAGTAGCATTAATTCACTCTGCATTGTGGCGATAATCTCAAAAGGGCTCGAACCTGGGTCTTCTGGGTCAGGTGTAGGGACACTACCACAAACACCCTAGATATTTTCGATCAACTTGCTTAAAAATGTCTTCACTCCCCCTCTGGAGCAGGTAGGACTTGAACCTAGGCCTCCTAGCTCAGGGATAAGTTCAATTCCACCATACCACAAGGGAAGACCCTTGGGTAGGCTTTATTGTTTTTAACTATTATTGTGACAAGTAAATCATCCAAGTAGCCAACTGGATGCTAAGCCCATTAAAGGCAATATGAACCATCAAAAGAGAAGGGGAGGAAAATGGCCTGGTCTGCTTTTCTTAATATCCCAAGACAATGGCGCTTCAGAGGCTGAGAGGTGACCTTATAGAGGTTTATAAAATCATGAGAGGGGCATGAATAGGGTGAACAGACAAGGTCCTTTTCCCAGGGTAGGGGAGTCCAAAACCAGAGGGCATAGGTTTAAGGTGAGAGTGGAAAGATTTGAAAAGGGGTAGCTTTATCACACAGAGGGTGGCGTGTGTATGGAATGAGGTGTCAGAGGAAGTGGTGGAGGCCGGTACAATTACAACATTTAAAAGGCATCTGGATGGTTAGGTGAATAGGACGGGTTTAGAGGGATATGGGCCAAATGCTGACAAACAGGACTAGATTTATTGAGGATATTGGCATAAATGAGTCGGAGTGAAGGGTCTGTTTCCTTGCTGTATGACTGTGTGATAGAGTCTTCTGTAGTTTTTTTTAATCTTTCAGCTTGCTGAGCACTCCCAGACTTCAAGCGATAATTAGGGCCCCCACAACATTCCTGAATTGCAGTTTGCTTCGTGTCATTGTATCCTGAGTAGTCCCAGGGCCCCGGTCTGTTCAAAACCAGGGCTACCCTGGTTACCAAGAGGGGCGAGTGAGATGTCTTCTCCTGTTCCTGTCGACAAGCACCTTCATTCAGTCAGCTGGCATCCGCAGCAGCCAGGCCTGGGCAGCTGCCAGCTCAGCACCTTGGAACCGGACCCCTGGGCAGGACAAGGTGCCCATTGTGTGAGGGGTGGGGCATCCTGTTATCAAGGGAGCGGGGACCTGTCTGACGTGGGCAACCAGCCAGCTCGCGAACCTGCGCTGACCCATCCCCCCTCCCCAGCCTCGGCTGGTTGGGGGGTGGTGTACAAGTGAGATGGGATCAGGTTTGGCTTAATCAGAGTTCATCTGACACGCTCCGTGCACTGCAGCTGACAGGTTTACCGGGACTTTTTCGGATCTTTTCTTCGAGATTGTCAACAAATGTAGCCTTGTGAGGTGACCACTGTCATGGAAAGTCAATGATCCCATTGTTCCCAAACCACTTCCCCCCCCACCACCTCCTCCCAGTACGTACACGTACACACAGCACACGTAGGCTGATATATCTTTACAAAGCCTCTGACAGCATCAGCTGTGGCTTGGTTGGCAGAGCTCCTGTGACTGAGTCAAGAGTTCAGGAGTTCAAATCCACCTCAAGCAAACTTTTTTTTTCCTGACTAGCTATCAGCTCAGAGCATGCCCCATCATTAGGTCCTGGGTTCAACGTCTTCTCCCGGATTTGAGTAAAAATGCAAAGGCTGACACTCTGGAGCAGTGAGGATGGGATTGTCTTTCGAACAGAATATTCAACTGCCTTTAGGCATGGAGTAAAATGTACCATTGTCATTCTTGCCAGGAATGCAAAAGAAAGTATAATAACTAAATGGGATTGCAAAGATGCAGAGGTGACTGGTTGTCTTAACATATGAATCAGAGAAGGTTAGCATGCAGCTTCAAGAAGTGATTTAGGAAACTGATCAAACGTTATTTATTGTAGTATTTGGAAGGCTCCTACACTAATGTGGAAACAACACGGAAACAGACACTTTGGTCCAATCAGTCCATGCCGACCATAACCCCAAGTTAAACTAGTCCCACATACCTGTGACTTGCCCATATCCCTCCAAATCTTTCTTATTCGTGTACCTTGAATCATTTTAAAGCAGCGGCAGACAGGTTATTGATGAGCAAAGGGTGAAATGCAATTGGGTTTAGCAAGATCATGGAGCAATGGCAGAGTTGGCTTGAAGACCAAATGGCCACCTTCTGCTTCTCAGTTGTATGCGCATATGTTAAAGACCCACCTGTACTGTTTCTAAGAAAGGCAAAGGAGTTATCCCTAATGCTCTAATCAACTTCTACCCCTTGAACAACTCCACACAAAAAGCGCTGGAGTTCACAGAGGATCAGGCAGCATCCACGGAGAGAGAGAACAGGCTGACGTTTTGAGTCTAGATGACCTTTTATCAGGTTATCAGCAGACTGTGGTGCTGTGACAATGGACTAGTAATCCATTGACCGAGATAACAGGAGATCCGCTGTCCTTAACTGCTTGGGCCTACAAGTGATTCCAGACCTACAGAAGATATTTAAAACATTCCATCATGGGATGTGGGCATTGCCGGCTGGGCCAGTACTTACCACCCATCCCTAACTGCCTCTTGAACTGGCCAGTTTTACAGGTTTTACAGAGGGCATTTGAGGGTGAACCATGTTGCTGTGGCTCTGGAGTGACATGTCGGCCAGATCAGGTAAGGATGGCAGATTTCCTTCCCAATTAATGATTTTTGAAGTGATAATGGTTTCATGGTCACCATTAATCTAGCTTCCAATTCCAGATTTCCACTGAGTTCAGATTTCACCATCTACCATGGCGGGATTTGAATCCTTGCCCTAAGAAAAATGGGCTGGGTGGCGATCACTGGATTTCTAGCCAAATGCACCATCACCATCTTCCCTGGAAATTACAGAATGGATGTGGTGGCTCAGTGGTTAGCACTGCTGCTACATAGCCCCAGGGACCCAGGTTTGATCCCACACTCAAGCGACTGCCTGTGTGGAGTTTGCACGTTCTCCCTGTGTCTGCGTGGGTTTCCTCCCACGGTCCAAAGATGTGTGGGTTAGGTGGATTGGCTGTGCTAAATTGCCCATAGTGTTCAGGGATATGTGGGTTCAGTGCATTAGCCATGGGAAATGCAGCGTCACAGGGATAGGATAGGGGGTTGGGTGGAGGGGCTTTTGGTCCAAATAGCCTGTTTCCACACTGTAAGGAATCTATGATTCTTCTGTAAAGGATAACAAATTGCAATGCCCATCCTCCAAGAAAGAGAAAATGTTCACTTCCAAACATATTTAATTGGCTATAGCATGCTTTCTGGTAGCCATGAAAGGTGCTCTTTGAACAGAAATGTTGTGAGATATTAAACTGAATCTCCTGAGTGGATGTGCCCTCGATTTTGTCTTGTGGCCAATGTCCATCCCTCTAACAATGTGATTCAAACTAAAATATCAGGTGTGGTTATCAAATCATTTGCCCATCTCCCTTTGAATTAATAACTTCTCACTGTCGTCTGTTCATTGGGAGAGGGGGTGAGTAGAGACAAGGGAATGGAAATGTAAAAGGTCTGCCCCCAACTCCCCACCTCACACCCCTCCCCCATGTATCTCTTGTACATTTAACAACTAATGACAGAACTGCTAATGGTTGACCCATGACTGTCCCCTGAAGAGACTCAGCAAATGATATTGGTTGGATCAAGTTAGGGTGGTCACCACAAAAACAGACATGCAAGCATTGAAGATAGGAGCAGGAGTAGGCCATTCGGCCCTTTTTGACTGTGCCGTCATTCAATACGATCATAGCTGACCATCCAACTTAGTGTCCTGTTCCCACTCTCTCCCCAAGCCCTTTGATCCCTCTAGTCCTATGAATTATATCTAAATCCGTCCTGAAAACATTCAATATACTGACCTCGACCACTTTCTGTGACAGAGAATTCCGCAGGCTCACCAGTCCATGGATGAAGAGATTTCTCCTCATCACAATCCTAAATGGCCTGTATCCTTAGACTGTGACCCCCGCCCCCCGCCACCACCCCGGTTCTGGACTCCCTGGTCATCGGGAGCATCCTTCCTGCATTTACCCTGTCTGGTTCTGTTAGAATTTTAAAGGCTTCTATGAGATCACACTTCATTCTTCTAAACTTCAGTCAATATAGTCCTAACTGATCCAGTCTTATGTCAGTCCTGCCATCCCAGAAACCTTTGTTGCACTCCCTCTGTTACCAGAACATCCTTCCTCAGATAAGGAGACCGAAACTGTGCACAATACTCCAGGTGTGGCCTCACTGAGGCTCTGTATAATTGCAGCAAGACATCCCCGCTCCTGTACTCAAATCCTCTTCCTCAGGCCAACGTACCATTTACCTTCATCATTTACCAGTTCCGAGGAAGGGTCACCAGACCCGAAACGTTAACTCTCATTTCCCTCCGCAGATGCTGCCAGACATGCTGAGCTTTGCCAGCAATTTCTGTTTGCGTGTTTCTGATTTCCAGCATGTACAGTTCTTTCCCGTTTTTATACCATTTATCTTTTTCACTGCCAGCTTCACCTGCAAGAGGCTACAAGGAAGATAAATTACAGAAGAAGGGAACTTGGGAAGTTAGCTTGACATCAGTGGTATAAAGTGGGAGGGCACAAGACATTTATTATTTTAATTCAGTTTTTGAATGCTGTAACATCCTGAAGGGATGTGACACGGTGAAAGGATGCTTCTGCTTGTGGGAGAGACTAGAACCAATGGACACAGTTTAAAAATGTGAGGACTCCCACTTAGAAAGGAGATGAAGTGATTAACTTTCTCCCGGAACATTATTAGTCCTTGGTATTCCCTTCATCAGAGAGGTAAAGGCTGGGGCATTGAATATTTTTTAAGGCTAAGTTACTTGGCTTCTTAACTGACAAGAGAGTTAAGTGTTTTGGGGACTGCAGAGGAGAGTAGAGCTAAGAACTGTGTCTAAATTGTACAATTACTGTCGCGTAATGTTCAGACAAAGATATTACAGGCTCTGCTTTTGTCAAAAAGGTTAATCAGACTGTAACTAAATGAGAAACTAAAAAAAAATTTGCTGGCACAAGACAGAATTACTGACTCTGAAACTGGAGGAGCTTAAGTTCTCTTAAATACAACAAATCGTGGCGTATGAAGCTAGTCTCGATAATGCAACCGTAACAACTATCCATCACAAAATCTCTTGCTTACATAATATCCTTTAGGGAAGGAAATCTACCAAGCATACTGGTCTTGCCTACATCATCCAGCAATATAGTTCACTCCTAATTGAACTGGCTCTAATGGTAGCACAGTGGTTAGCACTACTGCCTCATCATAGCAGGGACCTGGATTTGATTCCACCCTCGGGCGACTGTCTGTGTGAAGTTTGCACGTTCTCCCTGCGTCTGTGTGAGTTTCCTTTGGATGCTCCAGTTTTCTCCCACAATCCAAAGATGTGCAGGCTAGGTGGATTGGCTATGCTAAATTGCCCGTAGTGTTCAGGGGTGTGTAGATTAGGGGGTTGGGTCTGGGTGGGATGATCTGAGGGTTGGTGTGGACTGGTTGGGCTGAAGAGCCTCTTTCCACACTGTAGGGATTCTATGATCTATGAGTCACTCAGGTCAAGGGCAAAGAAATACTCTCCTTGTCACATAGAGTCATAGAGATGTACAGCACAGAAACAGACCCTTTGGTCCAACTTGTCCCTGCTGACCATATGTCCGAAGTTAATCTAGTCCCATTTGGCCCACATCCCTCTTTCTATCCATCCAGATGCCTTTTAGCTGTTGTAATTGTACCAGCCTCCACCACCTCCTGCGAATAGAGGAGTAGCAAAGGAATCTGACTTGGTTTTGTTTATGTTCATCCAGTAATAGTGGCCATTCAGGCTTGTCAGCCAAGAGTGATTCCAAAGTCAAGCTGCCTAGTGATTCCACATTGTACCATGTCAGGTAAAACACTTCCCTGGGCAACAAGAGAGTGAGGAAGAGGGGAGCAGAGGGTGATATCCTGAACTGTGGTTCAGCAGAGTAACACTGCAGCTTCCAAGTCAGGTGGTTGAGGGATTGAGTTCCCATTGGGAACCTGAGCCCTGAGGTGTTACAGTGGGAGAGCTGTGCTGTTGATGCCCTCTCATTTGGCAGGTGGAGATACTAGGGATGGACTTGAAGCAGCAGTGCTCCAAAAGCTTTTCAAATTTCAAATAAGCCTGTTGGTCTATACCCCAGTGTCGTGTGACTTCTGACATTTTGAGAAAGAGTAGGGTAGTTCACTTGGTGTCCCAGCCATTAACAATCCTCCAAACGACATCCTAAAAGCAGATTATCTGGTTTTTCTGTTTGTCATAGAATCATGGAGTTATAAAGTTTTGGATTCATAGAGTCATACAGTATGGAAACAGCCCCTTCGGTCCAACCAGTCCATGCCGACCATAATCCCAAACTAAACTAGTCCCACCTGCCTGCTCCTGGCCCATATCCCTCCAAACATTTCTTATTCATGAGCTTGTCTTTTAAACGTTGTAACTGTACCCGCACCCACCACTTCCTCTGGAAGTTTGTTCCACATACGAACCACTCTCTGTGTAAAAGAGTTGCCCCTCATGTCCTTTCTAAACTTTGCTCCTCTCACCTTAAAAAATGTCCCCTAGTCTTGAAATCGCCCACCCTGGAGAAAAGATAACTGCTATTCTTCTGATGTCCATCATGGTGTTCTAAACCTCTGTAAGGTCACCTGTCAACCTCTTACGCTCCAGTGAAAAAGGTCCCAGCCTATTCAAACTCTCCTTATAACTCAAACCATCCACCCCTGGCAACATCCTGGTCAATCTCTTCCAAACTGTCTCCAGTTTAATAATATCCTTCCTACAACAGGGTGACCACAGCTGGATGCATTGCTCCAGAAGAGGCCTCACCAACAATCTATACAAACTCAACGTGACATCCCAATTCCTATCTCAAAGGTCTGAGTGATGAAGGTAAGTGTGCTGAACCCTAGTGACCTGCTGTAACATAACTGAGGAACGGAAAGTGCCAAACCTGCAGAGCCAGAAGGGTCTAGGCCCGAAACGTCAGCCTTCCTGCTCCTCCGATGCTGCTTGGCCTGCTGTGTTCATCCAGCTCCACACCTTGTTATCTCCATTACAGTTGGGGATTTGATTCAAGTGTTAATTTCTTTGCTTCAGCATTATGGAACTCAAGTCATGGACCCCAACAGCACGCGGTTGGGAATTATTGTGACTTTCTTTTTATAAGTTGGCATTTATAGCATCTTTATTCATATGTTCTCTTATTTAACCTCGGTCTTTGTAATTTCTTGCCAATAACTTTATCTCTTTATCCCTAAGGAACATTCAGTAATAAATGATATGATTGAAATGTATCAAATTCCAACAAGGCTGGACAGAGTGGCAGTTGCAGGGGAAAAGGTCGGGGAGCCTATAACCAGGGGACAAGGTCCAGAGTGTCAATTTCAGTTTACAAAAGGCACAGTTCACTTTAAGAGTTGCAAATGGGGAAGTAATGGTCTCGTGGTATTATCGCTGGACTATTTAAATTCAGACACCCAGGTAAATGTTCTGGGGACCTGGGTTCAAATCCCTCCAAGGCAAACGGTGGAATCTGAATTCAATAAATATCTGGAATTAATGATGACCGTGAATCCATTGTCGATTGTTGGGAAAAACCCACCTGGTTCACTAATGCCCTTTAGGGAAGGAAGTTGCCATCCTCACTTGGTCTGCACCATATGTGACTCCAGACCCACAGCAATGTGGTTGACTCATAACTGGATTGGGGATGGGCAACAAATGCTGGGCTGAGCCAGCGATGCCCTTGTCTCCTGAATGAATATAGGAAACGAAACCAGAAGGAGCTGAAAGAGAAAACTAAGGGTTCCACTCAGAAAGGAGCGGCCTTTGATGGTGGGGGAATGCAGGGAAGAAATTACCCTGTCCAGCTGATCTTTGCAAGATGGCCCTGTTGCCAGGTTGTGCCCTTGCACCAGGGGAGCGCGGTCTGTTCCCCAGGAATACATCTCCCTTCTCGTTTTGTTTTTTTTTGCCTAATCCAACAGCCGTAACAAACCTCTGCTTTAAGGAGAGAAGGGAAAGGGCGATTTTAATAATATCAGGCTGAGGTTTCTCAGCCTTCATGACCACCCCCCTCCCTACCCCCTGCCCCTGTGGAAAGGTCTCGCCTGCGTTGGTTCTGACTTGTTAAGGCATCCAGTCTGAAGGCAGCTTGTATCAATTTATCCTTAATTAGGGAGACAGTTGTTCGGAGCTTCAAAGGGTCACGAAATGAGGTGACATTATCTGGGAGACTTCAAGACAGTAGCCACAGAGGACTAATAAAGGCCTAAATTTGTATAATCAGAGACTTAATAATCGCACCAGTTTCCCCTTGAGGTATAAGACAACCCCCTCACCAAGTGAACAGCACAAGTTACTGTCTGTCAGGCAAGGCACCTTATTAAGATGCCATAATCTGCACTGAGAGGGGTTTATGTATGTACTGGGTTTAGCTGAAATGTCAATCTGTCATTCCTCAAAGCCGTGTTTTTTATTGCTTCTCTGTGCAGTCCTGGTCCCTGGCCCCGATATGGCCTTACACATTCTCTCTTTATTAAAGCAGCCAGATTGCGGACAATGGAACTTCCCTGCTTCATTTAAATGCTCTTACTGTTGCCTGTGCTGATTTCAAATTCAGGAAAAGGCAGCTCCTCTCGATCTCAGCCACATAGCCCGCTGACAGACGGTACAATATCCCCTTACTTTGTGCTTATCCCGTCGCTCTCTGGAAGTGGGGGGAACCTGTTCCCGTTAGATCCGACCATGTATATCACTCCCCTATGACTGTCGCACCTTTCTGCAAACAACTGCTTCAGTGAGGGGAACAAAGCATTTTTTTCATCACGGCTTTCCGCCCAGTGTGGCGAGATGGGTAAGCGTTGTGTCCAAATCACGCACAGCAAGATCCCATGCTCACCGACATTGCACTCTCCTGCTTCCATCGAGGGTTGCCCCGCAGACATGCTTGGTGGAGCGCCAGGGAAATGGGTGGCCGGGTTAGCCATTCTCCAAGAGGATGTCCAGGCCCCCATCGTGGACCAGCGCACAGTTGATCCAATCCACGCGGTCCCAGGAAGTGACCAAACTTGCCAAATGCTCCCTGTGGGCCCTTAGCAATTCTTTCTTTAAGGTGGCAAAAAGATTCCATTGAACATAAGATCATAAGTGGAAGCAAGATGAGGCCATTCAGCCCCTCTAACCTGCTCCACCATTCAGTAAGATCACAGCTGATTTTGCACTTCAGTTCCACATTTCTCCCATAGACCTTAATTTCCTCCACCTCCTAAATGTCTCTACCCCTGGGTCTTGACTGTACCCCCAATCCACAACTCTCTGCGGTAGAGATTTCCAAAGATTCACAGCCCTTTGAGAGAAGAACATGCTCCCACCTCTGTCCTAAGTGCCCAATCCCGTGTGACTATGACCTTAGTTCAGTGCTCCTGCGTGCCTGCCATTCTGAGATCTCTCAGTTAGGGGGGCGCTGTTGCTCTTCCGAACTTTTGTCAAAGACCGTTGTCTGCCAGCGTCTCTGCACCCCACCACCACCACCCCCCCCAACCTTCCTGACATCCCCTCTCCATTTCTATCTTCAGCTACAGGCCTCATTGGCAAAGGAGGCCTCTCGATGTCTCAGTAAACCACCACACTATTGGACAAAATTAACACGGAGGGCAGGTAATGGTATTAGACCTGAGGGACTTTGACATCAGTGAGTGAATGACAACAATCCAATAACAATGACAAAAAAGACAAAAGAAACCTGTATTTAAATAGCAACTTTAGGGTGTCCCAAAGCAATTTGCAGCCAATGTGGGTCTCTGCTTGGCCTAGTCATAGATCTACGAAAGATCTGTTACGAAAGACAACACACGAAGAACTAAATTCCAGCATTGTGTGAGGTACTGGATAAGATACAATGAAATGTGGGAGGAGGGCCCTATTACAGTGTGTGGGCACATGGATTAAGGGTTGGGAGGCCTATCGAGTGTAACCTGTGGTGATACACAAGGCAAACAGCCTCAATATCAGGCATTAACTGGTTAACTAATATCATAAATGCCTGACAGACTCAAAGTAGGAGACACAAGACCTGAACAGCTCTGATAATGCTGAATGACCCTGTGAAAAGAGCAATACGTGATAGGTCCATTCAGCTAGGCCAGACCATCTTTGCTGGTATCCATGGCAAGTAGTTCAGTTTGCCAAGTTATCCGATGGCCTCTTTGCTCAAAGTATTTGCTTTGCCTTCATTACTGAAGCTCTTTAGGCCTCAGGCGTGCACCCATTTCCCATCTGGGATGTGCTTGGCAAGCCGAGAGTATTTGTGAGGAGGAGCTTGGAACCTGCAACCCACTGGCTCAGAAGCAAGAGTTACAACGTGTGCTCTGCATGTCACACTATTTGTAGGCGGCGACCATATCATTTTATCGATGTGCGCAGTGAGGGAGCTTGAGTGGAACTGAATGAGGAGTTAGTAATTGCCGGGCTCCACCAGACCACTCCTGCAGGTCTCTGTGCCCATTCCCGTCTTGTTTCTGACTTTGGTTAGCTTTAAACTTCATTCTATTTCCGCACTGGTTCAAAGCATTTCCAAATGTATTGTACCACAGCTTGTCAGGAAGCTTTTGCAAGTTCAGTCCTGCGTATCCTGCGACAACTAGATGCTCTCGCGTAAAGGTCTCGCACCCTTTGATCCGTACGTAAAATGATCAACATTTTCTCCCCCCCTCTTGCACCTCAGCCCATTTCTTCACTATGGGGCGTGACCCCAGTTAACTCATTCACTGCCTCATCCTTCTGTGATATGGCCACTTGTGCATCCCCCGATTTCAGTCACTCCAACAAGCTCTAAACTTCCCTCTCGGAATCGGTCCAGTTCTCCGTGTGGACTGTGTAGAAGTCGGAATGCGTAGACGCTGGGATATGCAGATGTTGGAGTGCATAGCTGCTGGAAAGTTGTCAAGAGTTGTACTTAGCACCACACCTTCAGTTCATTAGGGAGCCAGACGCATATCCATGACTAGACAGCTGAAGTCTTTGACTGAATGCCAGGCTGCTAGGCGTTAATTGTATGGTTTTGTCTGACTAAATCAGGGAAAGGTCAGGCACAACCCTGGAATTATGCAGAGCATTAAGCCGTGTTCAAATAAGTGAAAGGATGCAAGGGGGCGAGTGAACCAAGACCAAGTGCAGCAGAGCAAGGTGGGCTTTGAAAAGGGAGATCGAGTCCTTCGCCAAGGGCTAATCCATCAGAGCAACGTCACACTGGGTGTTATTTATACAGCAGGGCCAATGCATTTCTGGAACCTCGGGTGATGCCTTCGAAAGGAAACTGCAGGCGAGAGTTTTGCTCCACCTCCAGTTTATGGACGCCGTCGCTTTGCAGAAAGAGAGTGACTCAGAGGGACAGGAGTGAGTGACTGCTGAGGTGTGGATCAAAAAGAAAAAAAAGAATACAGGCATGGACTATTTTCTGAACGGTGAGAAAATTTATAAAGCCGAAGTACAAAGGGATCTGGGAGAGCTAGTCCAGGATTCTCTAAAGGTTAACTTGCAGGTTGAGTCCCTGATTAAGAAAGCGAATGGAATGTTGTCATTTATCTCAAGAGGGTTGGAATATAAAAGCAGCGATGTGCTTCTGAGACTTTATAAAGCTCTAGTTAGGCCCCATTTAGAATACTGTGTCCAATTTTGGGCCCCACACCTCAGCAAGGATATGCTGGCACTGGAGCGTGTCCAGCGGAGGTTCACACGGATGATCCCTGGAATGGTAGACCTAACATACGATGAACGGCTGAGGATCCTGGGGTTGTATTCATTAGAGTTTAGAAGGTTGAGGGGAGATCTAATAGAAACTTACAAGATAATGCATGGTTTAGAAAGGGTGGACCCGGGGAAGTTGTTTCCGTTAGGTGGGGATACTAGGACCTGTGGGCACAGCCGTAGAATTAGAGGGGGTCAATTTAGAATGGAAATGAGGAGACATTTCTTCAGCCAGAGAGTGGTGGGCCTGTGGAATTCATTGCCATGGAGCACAGTGGAGGCCGGGACGTTGAATGTCTTCAAGGCAGAGATTGATAAATTCTTGATCTCGCAAGGAATCAAGGGCTACAGGGAGAGTGCGGGTAAGTGGAGTTGAAATGCCCATCAGCCATGATTAAATGGCGGAGTGGACTCGATGGGCCGAATGGCCTTACTTCCACTCCTATGTCTTATGGTCTTATGGTCTAAGGCAGTGCCAGGGAATGCCTGCATCTGAATGTTGTCCGAATAGACTGTGTGTTGATGACAGCGACATAGGTAATAGTGATCATAAACATTCCAATCACCCTGATGTAGCTCAGAAGGAAGAGAGGCACAGAGCGGGAAGAAACTCTATTGTTAGTTACATGGGAATCTTTGACTAGAGACGTAAACGGTTATGCTTCTAAGAACCCCTGAAATGATACATTTCACCATCTCCACTCACACCAACTCGGAATTTACTTGGTCCATGATCTCCAACTCCTCCTCCCCAACTTAATTCCAATCCAACTCCTAAACCTCATCTCCAGGTCCACGGGGAACTGTCTGATCTGCTCTAGGCTGAGAAGAATGGAATCAACTGGGCACCTGCGCACCCCTTTGTTCCCCCATCCTACATAAACTAGGAGGGCCACCGGAGGGCACCCAGGGGGCAATGGTGAACTCTGGAAGCCACGTGGTTGGTGAAGACTCCATCTGGGCTGTGCCTGGCCAAGGATACATCTTGCAGCCCAAGGACAGAAAACAAGAGCCACCAAGAGATGCCAGGCAGACAGGCAAGCGGAGCCGTGGAGTCATCTGATGGGCGTGGGTGTTAGTGCAGAGAAAGACTAGAGCGATTGACAGCGAGAGGTTGAGTGGGATGCAATTGGCAGAAGGACCACGAGATCGTTTGGGTGGTTGGCAGAGCTATCATGTTCAAAGCAATAGCGTGTTTGCCAAGGCTCGGTTTGGGTTCCACTGTAAAATTCAATTTCATGTGCACATCGACGACATGCATGCCTTCCCACCAGCTCTCCGAACCCTCCCTTTGTCCTGAGATTCTCAGACTCGGATGATAGGCAACTCGCTTAGCCAGCATGACCTCCAATTGAATCCTGAGCAGACTGAAGACAGTGTCTTGGGTTATTTAGAGGCTGAGCTTGAACTGGACCCTTGCCGACACCCTTGACCCCAACAAGAACTTTGAATCACAAGTTCAAGCCATCACTAAGGTTTTTTTTTTAAATTTGCACTTCAATAATGTCACCCAGCCTTTCTTCTGCTGAAGCCCTCATTTGCGGCTTTGTTGCCTCTTGCATTGATTATCTTGGCTGGTTTCGCTCGCATTCTCCCTCTGCTAAAAAACAGCTGACCTGAAACTCTGCTATGTATGTCTAAACTCACAGCACATCCCATTTCCCAATGAGACTTGTGCTCACTGCCTTGGCCCTCCCTTTCTCCATCTAACTTCCCCCAGCCCTACAACTCTCTGAGATATCTGTGCTCCTCTCTAAGTCTGCCTCATTAAACATCCAGACTTTAATTGCTCCACCAGTTGGCAATAGCACCTTGAATCCATCTGTAATTCCATGTCTAAATTTGTCTCGGTCACTACCTCCTTTTAAATCACTCCTTCGACCAAGCAGTGCAGTTGGCGATGATCTGAATTGAGGACGGGTTATCAGTGAGGGGTTTTCCCTCCACTCCAATGGGTCACTGTACTTTGGCCTCATCATCCTCGGTGTGGCCTGAAGGATGGTGCTCCCTGTCCTCTTACCCACCTGTCCAGCAGGGCACGCCAGCCTTCCAAGCCTCTCCGAACAGGTATCTGGCCTCGGGGAACCGGACACAGCACAGATCTCCGAGAGGCCTCCGAGTTCAGAGGCCTCCTCCCAGAGATGATGCAGGGTGTAACTGATCCCCAGGGTCGGTGCAGGTTGTTGAGATGGTGTCCAGCGTCCGAGGTTCTCCAGCGCAACATCAGGTGATGAGTAGGCCGTGGCGTTTGCAAATGTGCTGCTCTGCACCACATCTCCTCAGAGACAAGCCTGAGAGCAACGGCGATTACATCATGCCAACCCTGATCTATAATGCGTGACATAGCTCAGAGCGTATGAGGTTCTTGATGCCAACAGATCAAGGATCTCTTTTCCTTGTTTATTCCCCACAGGAGCTGTGGGGATTAAGGGTCTGTTGACAGATATTAGGACAATTCATATTAATACTGATATCAGCAAGTGTGCTGACGATTTGAAGTATCGACCCAATTTTTATGGCCCTTTGAGGTCCCCTTAGCTTTGAGTTGACTGATGCAATTGACCAGAAAATGGGGTCGGGTAGGAGTGTTCTGCCAGACAATTATTAATTATAGTTATTATAACATTTAGAAAATTATTTATTGTAAGGTAATAGTATAAGTCGACAGATAATAAGGTAAGAATTAATACCAACTGGATTAAGTTGTCATCAGTGCTGGGCAGCATTAAAATCATCCGTCTACAATAACCTATCAAAAGATTAGTTATAACGTGCCTCCTCCTCTTCTACGTACACACTCATTTACTATTTACAAGAGTAAAACCATTGGCCCCTCAAACCTGTCCTATCAAACAGATCATGGCTCTACCTCAACTCTAGCCAACCACCCTTAGTTCCTCGATTCTCTTTGTCCTCAGCAATCTATCAGCTTTGACCAGGAACTGCTCAAATTTGTCTTCTATTCCAGTTCAGTAAAGTTTTATAGTTTTTTTCTGGGGGGTAACCAGAGCCATATTTGATAATGATCCCATTCAAATTTCTGGTTTTGGGCTCAGGATGTGACCATATTGCCACCATTTCCTTTTTCCCTCACTCAGTCATGAGTCTGGGCATCAGTAGCTAAGCCAGCATTTATTGTCCATCCCTACCTGTTCTGGAGGAGGTAAGCTGCCTTCTTCAACCACGGCACTACAGCCCTGTTCAGGGCGAGTGTTACAAGATTTTGACCCAGTGACAACGAAGGAAAGGCAATATATTTCCAAGTCAGGAGGGTTAGCGGCTTAGAGGGGAACCTGAAGGTGGTAGCGCTCTTATGTGCCTGCCTGCCCTCGTTCTTGCAGGAGGCAGAGCTGCTGGGTTTGGATGTGTTGTTGGATGACGAGCTTAGTGAGGCCGCACAGCACGTTATAGATGGTGGAGAGAGTGAATATGGAAGGTGGTGGATGCCTGCTTTTTATTGAGCAGTGTTGAGCTTCTTGAGTTTAGTTGGCTCTACACTCATGTAGGCACACTCTATCACTTTCCTGAATTGTACCTTGTAGATGATGGTCAGGCTTTGGGAGACAGGAGGTGAGTCACTTTCTGCAGGATTCCTAGACTCTGAACTGCACATGGACTCACCGTGTTTATACAGTTGCTCCAGTTCAATTACTGGTCAATGATAATCCTTAGGATGTTGATAATGGGAGATTGACCACTGAATGTCAAGAGGTCACAGTTAGATTCAATCTTTGTGGGAGACATTCATTGCCTGGTAGTTGGATAAATTGTACTTGTTATCTAAGTTGCCAGCTTGAATGCTATCCAAGTGCTTCTACGTGGAAGTGGGCACTGCTTCAGTATCCAAGTAGGGTTATAAATAGTGCTGAACATTGTGCTCTCGCTTCTGATGGCTGAGAGCAGACTGATGGGGCAGCAATTGGTCAGACTCCTGCAGAAGATTATGCTGGACTTGAAACACCATTATCCTTCAACACCATTATCCCCTCCAGACTGATCTCAAAACTCTGTGACCTTGGTCTCAGCTCCATTCTCTGCAACTGGACCCTCAGCTTTCTGACCCACAGACTGCAATCGATGAAGATAGGGAACTACACCTTCTCCACAATAACACTCAGCACTGGAGCCCCCCCAAGGATATGTCCTCAGCCCCCTACTGTACTCCTGTACACCTACGACGGTGTTGCCAAATTCTGAACAAATGCCATCTGCAAGTTCACTGACAATAACACTGTAGCAGGACAGATATCTGACAACGACGAGTAAAAATACACAAGGGAGATACAGGGTTTGGTGACGAGGTGCAATGAAAACAATCTGTCTCACAACGTCCACAAAACTAAAGAACTGATCATCGACTTCAGAAAGAAAGGAGGAGAACACGCCCCCATCGACATCAACGGAACTGAGGTTGAGATGGTGAAGAGCATCAAGTTCCTCAGAGTGACGATAACCAACAACCTGTCCTGGACTTTCCAGTAGATGCGATCAAGAAGGCACAACAACACCTCTTCTTCCTCAGGCAGCTCAGGAAATTTGTCATGTCCATAAGGTCCCTCACCAACTTCTACAGATGCATCATTGAAAGCATACAGTCTGGGTGCATAACAGCCGGGTATGGCACTGCTCTGCCCAGGACCGTAAGAAACTACAGAAGGTGGTGTGCACAGCCCAGACCATCACGGAAGCCAACTTTCCATCCATGGACTCCATTTACGCGGCTCGCTGCTGTGGAAAGGCGGCCAACATCATGAAAGGCCCATCGCACCCCGGTAATGCTCTCCTACAAATTCTTACATCAAGTAGAAGGCACAGAAGCCTGAACGCACGCACCAGCAGGTTCAGGAACAGCTTCTTCCCAGCTGTTATTAAGCGGATTAATGGACTCTCTAACCTCAAATAACGCTGATCCTGCTAAAGCTGATCTTACCTAATGCATGCCCTGTGCAACGTAACCTGTAAGCCTCTGTCTCAGTCTTTTTGATTTGTACATCCTTTGCTTGCTATGATCTGCCTGTACCTCTCATAAACAAAGCTTTTCACTGTACTTTGGGACACGTGACAATAAATTGGCCAACCAATCAATCAATGTTATTTCCGTTTCTGTCTCCACAGATGCTGCCAGACCTGCTGAGTTTCTCCAGTACTTCCTGTTTGTTTTTATTTCAGATTTCCAGCATCTGCCATCTTTTGCCTCTGTTTGGTAACATGCCGTGTTTTTGGTGTACCGGACATACCTGGGCAATTTTCCACATTGACGGGTGGATGCCAATATTGTAACTGTACTGGAACAGCTCGGCTCAGGGAAGCAGCAAGTTCTGGAGAACAAATTTACAGTACTATGGACTTTGCAGGGTCCGGTGCCTCTAACCAGTCCTTGAGATGGAGCGAACCAAAAAGGCTGAGTGTTGTGCCTTAGGAGGAAGTGAAAATGGTTTACCCACTCGTCTTTAGCGCTGAGGTTCCTGGCTGCCCCCTCATTGAGGACGGATGGGGAAGCTCATTCACTGTTAGTCGTTCAGTTGTTCACAGATGGATGTGGCAGGATTGCAGAGCTTTAACCTGACCTGTCAGTTGGGAGATCTCTTGGCGCTATCTCATGTTGCCTCCATCGTTTGATAAGCTGTGTTAGAATTTCACCGGGTGGACACATCATTTTTTGGAATCTTTGGTGCCCTTTCTCACATGCGCCCGCACCCCGCCCCCACTTCCACCACCACCCCAGCTCACACGGAGTGATCCTGAGCTCAACAGATCCCAGAAAGTTGCCAGATTCAGTGTTTGATTTCCGATGAGTCAGATTGTGTTGTCTGGGCGGTCAGCTGTAACTGACCTTGGTATTTGCAGGATAGAGAAGGAATCCCACTCCAATGCTGCCTCCTACTGGTTCAGGTGAGCAGTGCTGCAGATACCTCTGATTGGCCATTGTCCTGCTCACTCTCACTGTTGAGGCACATCCTTGCTCAGTCTCTGACCTTTCACAAACATAGCATGCACAAGCCTCTGACACGGTGATGGAATACTGTGGTGTACGGGGTGATAGACACTGCCCATTGATCTGTAGGTTGCTGGTAGAATCGATGCTAATCTAGGAAGGTGTGGCCTGGTGTTTGTCTCAGTCTCAGTCTCAGTCAAACATAGTGTGCGGCCAACTGTTACAATATTGTCCACACGCACACAAATGCATCACCTCCAAACACATACAGTGCCTGTAATGTAGCACACAAACTGTACACAGTCACAGACACACAGACACAAACAACTCACACACACACACACACACACACACACACACAAAAACAGATACATACAGTCACAGGCACCAACCACAAACAGGAAGGCACACACTACTAACCCTATACTCACACACACCATATACATGTACATTCCATGTAGACACCAGGCACATATTCACCAGATATTCAGACACACACACACACACACACACACACACACATGCTCACAGGCTCACACACACAGACTAACACGCAGACTCACATATGTATGCACACCTACACACGCAAACATATATTCACACACACACTGACACTCACTCTCTCTCTCACACACACACACATGCTCCCAATGCACGGATACACACTCACTCACACTCACAATGCATAGGTACGCACACGCACAAGCACATACACAGTCAGGAGTGAGAATTGACATGGACCTGAGCCTGTTTGCCTCTTCTCTCCACTCTGGATGGATTGTGAATGGCACAGAGACAGCAGCAGACAGGATGAGGATGTGTTACTGTGCGTCCCTATAAAATGGCAAACCCTATTAAACCCTGAAGGACCATATAAGCACAGAGTTGGCTTGGTGTTTGCTGCCACTTGGAATCTCATGAATCCCTCTGAACTGTTGTAAAACTTAATCATCATGGTTCATGAAGACATTTTATATGTATTCCTGTTCAATGTAACCAGACCTTTACAACCAAACCTTTACGACAGGCACACAAAGGATTTGTAAATTTACACAGAAATAAAAGGAAGCTTTTCATGACTAAGTGTCAAGTTTTCTGTAAATCAAAATTGTGTTTATTTCCCTGTGACTGTGCGCGATTAATTAAATCTTTTTATTCCTCAGTAAAGTACTGTCATAGTGATCACCCAGAAAGTCACTCTGATGGTAAAAGAACCATTGTTCTGGTTCTGATGATCCAGGCGATGCATTTATAAAGGGAGTCTGGGATAAAGGACTGTGGTGAATGCTGGCCTGTGTTTGATAGGAATAGCAGGGATATTCTATAGAGGAAAACATCTCCTTTCTGACATTTCTAATTGACTCCCCCTACTCCCAGTGTCAACAACTTTTTGGGGGAGAGAGTTCCAGATCTCCAATCGCCTTTTTGTGAAGAAATTCTCTCTAACGTCATCCCTCAAAGCCGTGGGTTGATTTTCAGGTTATACTCGCCTGTTCTTGACACTATCCCCCAACCCCTCCCCTAACCCCGTGGAAGGAAATAGTCTCTGCCTATAACTATCCTATCGGGGCACTTTGATCAACTTCATTATGGAAATCTGACTGGGCTGCACAATGAAGTGTCTGATGAGGATTCCGTTCTGGTCTGTGAAGGTTTGACCTTGTCTTGAAGGGTCAGAAAGTCATTTTTGAACAGTGAACTCAAAACAGCACTTTACCCATCATGTGATGTTAGCGAAAAGACCAGCAAATCATTGGGTAAGATAATCATTTAGGTGTCAAGTTGAGTTTACAACTAAGGGAGAAAGGGTGAGAGAGGAGGAGGCAGACCAAGAAGGCAGGCCAGAAGGCTGAAAATGCAGAGGGGGGAGGTTTCTAATAGCAGAGATACTGGCAATGACAGTCTCCTAGCAGTCTCTTGTAAGGGAGTAGGTGGTAATGTCCTGAGAAAGTTAGAAATGCGGGAAGTAAGCTCCAGCAGCAGCAGGCTATAGAGGAGTCAAAGAGAAAGATGTCCTATAGGCCATTGAACTTATGAATTTAGGAGACCTATTATACGTAATGAGTGAGCTAAGTTAGCAGCTTGTATAAAGTATCTCAGAGAGGTACACTAACTAAAGAAAATAGCATCTAGTGATTGTGCAGAAACTTGATAAACGGAAACTCAGTAACAAGTGTGCTGGCTCAATGAGAAGTTTTGGTCTGTACTAGGAACCACCCTCACTGAGGTTTGAGTGTTTGTCAGGTGAAGGAAATGAATCTTTATTCCTACAGAAATAGAAAGTGCTAGAGAAATTCTGCAGATCTGTGTAGAGGGAAACAGATTTAGTCCTTTGAATCCAATTATTTTTCTTGTATCTCTCTGAAGAAAAATCTTTAGACTTGAATGATTAACGTGATTCCTCTCTTCACAGAATGCTGCCAGACCAGCTGAGTTTCTCTGGCAATGTCTGTTTTTGATTCAGATTTCCAGAATCCGCAGTATCTTGTTTGATACATTCTTCCTGATGTTTGCAGTGAGATAATTCTGAGTTCTTTTATAGCGTGATACAGTTTGCCCTTTTGCGAGTGCAATGAATATTTACACTCTTTTGTTGAAAGTATGCTGGCAGCCTCTTGTGAATATGTTCTGCAACTTACCTCCACGGTAAACGAAGAAAACAAAATTTAAGCTCATGCTGCCAGCTTCAATTCTAGGGTCTGACATAATCAATACGTCAAGATGGCGGCAGAAGAGGTTGCCAAGCCAAAGCTCATCCATACATTTCTTTTCTTCTTTTTCCTCTGTTTAGCTTTTTGTTTCTTCTTTCTTCTTTTTCTCTCTACTTAACTCCATTCCTCGGACAGCAGTGGTGGTGGAGAGTTGAGCCAGTACAGACCTGATGGGCTCCCAGTCTCAAGCCCAAGGCAGACTCCTGGCCTTGAGGTGAAACCCAGTATGAACTCCCTGCTTTAGAAGAAATGTAACGCTGATTTTATTTTTATTTTCATTTTTCTAATTTATACCTACGATTTTGTACCTGGGTTTCTTTGTAACTAAGATGGTGCCAGAAGTGGTGACTTCGCATGCTTTTCATTTGCACTCCATTATCTCTGTACTTGAGTACACATGCCAGCAAAACCTAATTCTAATTTTAGTCTTCAGATGGATGATGCCGGACTGGGAGATGGTAGAGTAGGATAAATTGGGTGGCATGTTGTTTGGAGATCCATTAAGTGGTGTTTACCGTCAGGCTATTAGATTTAACAAGCATGGGGCTGGATGAACACAGCAGGTCAAGCAGCATCATAGGAGCAGGAAAACTTGACGTTTCGGGCCTAAACCCTTCATCAGAAAATTTGTCTGATTTCCCAAAAGGAAAAACTATTAAGAAACATCAGACTTGTAATTCAATGCACTGGAGGGACCATCATTTGGAGCGAGGCCTGTGCGTATCATTCGCAAGTCTGACTTCTATTCCCTTGGGGGTTTTGGAAGCCTCCATTCACTGCTGGGTGCGTCAGCACTCTCTGAAGGAAGGTGGGAGGGGGAGTCTGTTGTGTATTGACAGTGCCTGCGGGTCAGATAGTAGTCCTGGGCTGGTCTTACTGTCCTCACTAGGTAGGTGCCACTACCTGAGCTGCTCTGTTTTTCGATGAATCAGCAAGCCCTATCATTTGTAATGGGGTCAGTTAGCTTCAGTTGGCTGGTTTGCAGTATGGAGTGATGCCCACAGTGTGGGTTCGATTCCTGTATTTTCTGGGGTTACCATGACTGTCTCTTCTTTTCAGCCTGTCCCCCTCACCTGAGGCGTGGCGACCCTTGGTTAAAACATCACCAGCTATTGCTCTCTCTGATGGGAGAGTATGACAATGGGAACTGTACCTACGATGGCAGGTCCTGGAGGCCTTGTAAACCTTACCAACTCAAGGGTTGATGCCTGTTATATAAACCAAGCAGTGAGACTGGACAGGGAAGAATGCATTTTCACGCTCCCCACTCTGAATCAACCTACCCCCACCACGCGCCCCCCCAACCAAACCCTTGAGGTTATATTTGGGCAGTTGTTCCCCGTTAAGTTCTCATTTCCAGCTTTGTCAAGGGTCTCAGCAAGCCCTTAACTGGCCAAGCTGAGCACTGAATTCCCCGAGGATGGAGCAAGATACCAGCTGCAGGCATGACCTGCTGATACCCTGAATGCGACACTTGGAAGAAAGGGATGAGGCAATGCACCTAGAGTGGACCGCGCTGGGTTGAGGTCATGTCAAACCTGTTGCTAATCAGCAAGCTGTCAGAATTTACTGTAACATCAAGAATTTTCCCACCTCCAGATCCCATTCATGTTACACAGGAAATGAATCACGAGGGATATCGGGACAGGGACAGGGTTCAAATAAACATTCCCGGAAACCTCAGACACTGAAGGAAATTGGTCTGAACTTTTACCCTCTGCTTCCGAAGGATCCTGGGGGGATTTTGTGGCAAAGCAGACCCACAAACATTGACTGAGTTTCTTTGCTTTCAGATTCTGCGCCCACCCCCTGCCCTAAACCTCTCTGTTTTATGAGATTATAACGGGGGCTCCAGCCTGCTCAGAGAGGCTTTTGATTACAGTTCACTGGCGGTGCTCTGGAAACAGCTTTCTTCAGCAAGGTCATCGGGAATCCTGCTGGATTGAGCGCGTGGGAGTTTGAGCATCTTATGATTGTGGAGCAGCTAGGTGCTGTCCATGAGCATGAGCTGACACTGACACACACACATGCACACGCACACACACACACACACACACACACACACACACACACACACACACAC
>JAHRHZ010000100.1:7942338-7979730 GCA_024137785.1 Ginglymostoma cirratum
ACACACACACACACACACACACACACACACACACACACACACACACAGTCCCAGTAAGGAGTGACTCGCTCCCTTGTACCCAGCGAGTACTGTAAATGCACCTCACTGAGACTCACATGGACTGAAAAGCACCAGAATGGCCTGGGATGACCCTTCTCATCTCTGATCTCTGAAGCTGTGTTTTAGCTGAGCTGTCTCAGTACAAGCCATGCCTTGAAGTTCTGGGCTTTAGTTCCCCGATGGGCAGTGGCTCTATCAAGGAGAATCTTTCAGTCTGACAGTAGGGGAATGAACTTGTCCATGTCAGTGATCAGTGACAGTGGAATCACTCTGAACGAGTGGTAGGGACACCAGACACTGGCCTCCTGCCTGTTTGGAGGAGGGGTTAGTTTATTATTTAAACTTCCGGCAGCCTGGGTCAGGCATGAAGTGAAGGTACAATGTCTCCTGAATGTTTGCTCCCTCCACCATTCCAACTCTGTTTGCTCCTTATCCTCTCCATATCAGCAAACTGAAATTAATTCTGTTTGTTCACAACTCTGCACCCTGAGATGAGCATATGGTTTCATGCTTATGCCAGCAAGAACGTCAATCATTCCTACTGCTGTAATATCACTGATTTCCACTCTGTCTCAGCCCCTCTGCTGCTAGAAGAACACAGCAAGCCAGGCAGCACCTGGAGGAAAGGAGCAGTGAATGTTTCGGCTATTACCCTTCTTCAATATTTATTTCCCTGAGTTCTCGACCCTACGTTTCTTTCTCCACAGTAAAAACTGACATGAAGTATTCAATTAATACCTCTCCCATCTCCTGAGGTTCAACACAAAGATGACTTCTGTTAGTGATGGTCACAGCCTGGCATTTATGTGGCATGAATGTTACTTGCTACTTTCCCTTTCCTACCAAAGTACATGACCTCACACTTCCCCACATTTTACTCCACCTGCCACTTCATTGCCCACACTCCTAGCCAGTCCAAGTCCTTCTGCAAGCTCCCCGCTTCCTCAACCCTACCTGTCCCTCCACCTATCTTGGAGTCATCTGCAAGCTTAGCAACTAGGACCTCAGTTCCTTCGTCCAGATCATTCACGTATAACGTGAATAGTTGTGGCCCCAACACTGACCCCAGTGGAACTCCACTAGTCGCTGGCTGCCATCTTGGAAAAGGCCGCTTCATCCCAACTCTCTGCCTTCTGCCAGTCAGCCAATTCTCTGTCCATGCCAGTACCTTGCCCCTAACACCATGGCCTTTTATCTTGTTTAACAGTCTCCTGTGTGGCACCTTGTCAAAGGCCTTCTGGAAATCCTTTGGTCTTTGTTGATATGACATTTGGATAAAGAAGATAACAACTATAGCAACAGTTTGATGATGCTGGGGGAAAAAAAACTACAAAAGTTCGGATTGTAAAGGGACTGCAATTTCTAACGTTTTTCAGTCAGAGGAACTACCGGTAGAAATCTATCATTTCTCAATGAGAAATCACCGGCTGCCTAGAGGATCTTTATTTCTGCTCGCGTTTCCATCTCGGTAAATCAGTATGACCCGATTTTTTTCACTCCTGTCTGCTTGTTGTCTTGTTTTTTTTCACTGACCAGCCCCCCTCCCACCTCTGCCACCCACAGACACTCAGACCACCGATAATGGATGACTTCATAAGCTGTCTTTTCAGGAAGAGGCCGGGGTCAAGGGTCAGAAGCCAAGCTTGTGAAGAAGTGTATTGCACAGCATGAAGAGAGACCAGTATTTATCTGTTACACAAACTGGGGTGTTTTTATGTGCCTAAGTCGGCCTGTTTTATGCAACAACATACAGGGACTTCAGCCCCTGGAGGAGATTCCTTTAATATTTCACCCGCGGGTTTAGCAAATTGTGTTCGTCAGAAAAATGCTGAAAACCTGAAACCATGGGACACAGGATGTCCTGCGAAGTGTGGAAACAATTTGCTCACATCTTGTACCAAAGGGCATCATGAAAACCTTATTCAGTTTGCTTCCTTTGCGTAACTAAATCCCGATAAGTTTGGTGCCAGAATTTGGGATATCTGCGCAGGGCTGGAAAGGAACTTACAGTGGGAAGGATTCAGTTGTGGCCCATATAAGTGTGAACAAAATTGACAGGACAAGGAAGGATGTACTGCACAATCAGTACGAAGAGGCAAATCAAGAAACGAGACTTTAATAATCTCAGGATTATTGACGAATGGAAAGTGCAGGAGGACGTGACAGGAGCAGCACCAGGCATGCCTAAAAATGAAGTTTCAACCTACTGAAGTTATCAAACCGGACCACTCGCAAGTTAAACAGTATAAACAGCAAGTGATAGACAGAAATAAGTGATTCCACAATCAACAGATCAGATCCAAGCTCTGCAGTCCTGCCACATCCAGTTGTGAATTGGACAATTAAAAGGTTCACTGGCAAATAAGCTCCACCAATATTCCCATCCTCAAGAATGGAAGAGCCCGGTACATTAATCTAAAAATTCAGTTTGAAGAATTTGCAGTAATCTAGCCAAGCTCTTCTGGTACAGTTACAACACTGGTATCTACCCAACAATGTGGAAAATTTTCCAGATCCACCCTGCATACAAAAAGCAAGACAAATCCAGTCAATGTGCCTTGATATTGAAGGTTACATGGCATTTACAAAGAAAATGAAGCAATAAATAGGTGCCGGGTGGCTCTATAAATTAATTAATTAGTTAATGGCCGTATTAGGGCAAAGCAGGAGAGGATGACCTAACTTCAAGGATATTGGATGTAGAAGTAGTTTGGATTGAGATGCAAATTAATAAATTAACTCGTCTCTTGGAACCACTAGGATAGAATACAAAGGAAGAAACAATGAGAACTTGTCAGAAAACTATGTTAACAATTATGGGTGATTACCATCCACTGGAAAAATCAGATGAACAAAGGCAGCAAAGATGGACTGGTGTTGTACATCAAGATAGGATTAATTAATAACCTCAAGAAGTAGGTGCCCCTATGTAGCAGCAATCATAATATGATTGAATATTAAGTTCAGTTTGAGGAGACAAGTGTGGGTTCAAGACTAGTGTTATAAATGAATTAAGAACTGTAAGAGCATGGAGGCAAAGCTGGCTAAAGAGATGTGGTAAATTATATTAAGGGATAGGTCAATAGAAATATAGTTGCTGATGAGGTAAAAAAAGGTCCTTCCCCACCATCAAAGGCTGATGATAAATGTTAAAAATAGTGTCAAACTTAAATAAAAGGCAGCTAATTGCCCAGAGATATGTAGCAGAGACTGGGTAAAAGATTGAAAAGGAGAATAAATTAACATCGAGAGAAAGCTAGCTAGAAATATAGAAACAGATAGTAGGAGTTTCTATAGATATCTTTTAGAAAAGAAAATAATTAACAATGTGAAACTTGCAGAAAATGAATCGAAGAATTAATAATCTGGAAGATAAAGAGATAACAGATAAACTAAACTGATATTTTCCAGCAGTCTTCACTATAGAAGACATTAGTAATATTGCGGAAGAAATGGAAGACAGAGAGGAACTCAAGTAAATTATAATCACGAGGAAAGTAGTTTGGAACAAACTGTCGGAGCTGACAAGTCCCTGGATCTTGAGGGACCTCTTCTTGGGGATTTATAAGAAGTGCCTTGTGAGATAGGTGATGTGTTGGATTTAATTTCATAAAATTCCTTAAATTCAGGGAAGGTTCCATTAGATTGGAAAATGGCAAGTGGATAAGGAGGGAGGCAGATTAGTGCACTTAGCCTCAGTAACAGGGAAGATGTCCGAAGCCATTACTAAAGACATTATAGTGGGGTGTTCAGAAAGGTTCAAGGTAATTAGGTACGATCAACATGGTGTTGTGAAAAGGAAATGATGTGTAACCAATTTACTGGGCTTCTTCGAAAATCTTTGAAGAAGTGCTGTGTACAAAGAGGAACTGGTCCACACACTGTGCTTAGATTCCCAGAGGGCAAGTTTATTGTTGAATGTAAAACCTCAAGGGGTAAGGGCCAACATATTAGCTTGTTTGGAACATTGGCTGGTTAACAGGAAACAGAGAGGATCCATAAATGGGTCATTTTCTGATTGGCTAGATGTAATAAGTGATGTGCCGCAGTGATCAGTATTGGAACCTCAACGATTTACCTGATTATGAAAATGATTTGCATGAAGACACAAAATATGTCGTTAACGAATTTGCAGATAACTCAAAGTTAGGTTGGCAAGTGAATTGAAGAGGGCATAAGGGGGCTGCAAAGGGGTATGGACAGGCTAAGTCAGAGGGCAAAGATCTGGAAAATGGAGTATCATGTGGGAAAGTGTTAAATTGTCCGCTTTGAAGAAGCAGATTGTGTAGATATTGAGAGATTGCAGAGCTCTGAGATACAGAGAGATCTGGGTGTCCTCATGCATGTCTCGCACAAAGGTTAATATACAGGTATGACAAGTAATTGGGAAAACTAATAGAAAGTTATTGTTTATTGCAAGAGTGATTGAGTAAAAAAAGGTAGGGAGGTTATGTGATATGTGCTGTGTTGGTCACCTAATTTAAATACGTTTTGGAACCAGTTCAGAGAAGGTTTACCAGGCTCATACCTGGAATGGGAAGCTGTCCAATGGGGAAGTGATTCACAGGCTAGGACTACATCCTATGGAGTTTAGAAAAAGGTGACTTGGTTGACTTGAAACAATTACGATCCTGAGAGGCCCTGACAAGGTGGATGTGGAGAAGATGCTTCATTTTCATGGGAGAAGCTAGAACCACAGTCACTGTTTGAAAATAGGCATTGTCCATTTAATGGACAGATGGGGAGACCTTTTGTTGTCACGGAGGTCTGTGAGTCCCTGGAACTGTCCTCCTCAAAAGGAGGTATAAGGAAAGTCTTTGAATATTTTTAAGACAATGCTAGACAGGGGCTAGATACAGAAGAGGATGAAAGGTTATCTGGTGTAGGCAGGAAAGTGGAATCATTAGATTGGCCATGATTTGATTGTTTGGCAGAGCAGGTTCAAGAGTCATATGGCCTAATCCTGCTCCTTAATTGTACGTTTGCATTGGAATTCCTCAGCGCCCTTGGAGCGTGGTGAGTGTGTATGCGGAAGTCTCACTGAGGCATATGGAGATTTTTGTTCCTGTGAGCTCCTTGGCTGTTGATTTATGATTGTAACAGCCTAACTGACCCCGGTTATGGTACCTCAGTCACACCCATTCCATGACTACACGCACTCCCCTCCCCACACATACCACTCCCTCCCCCCAGAATCACCACCATTCCCTACCAATTTGCAAAGTGGACAGCTTCTGCAGTCACCAGTTTTTCTGATCTCCCACTGGCCTCACACGGAGGATTGGATGCTGACAAAGGAAATAGAATTGGAACAGGCCACTCAGCGTCATTACTTCATGCTGCCCCTCAGGAACCATCCCCTAACTTTTCTCATTTAAGTCTGTCACTGATACCATCTTCCCATACCTTTTAGTTTTTAGCTTGCCATTCAACGACTGCCTGCAGTAGATAGTTCCACATTGTCACGAGTATTTGGGCGAAGATTTTTTTTCCCAATGTCTCTCTGCACCCGCTCTATTGTGACATCCCATCACTTAGTAAAGACTTTGATGGTGGAACGCCTCAGCCTCCTAGAGGAGATGAAAGACCCATTCTATTGCTCCTTTCCTGATCCGTGCACCCATTTCTGCGACTCCTCCGACCCGATAAGCATTCTCACATCTAAAGGTGGAATTTACGTGGGCAGTGATGTCAAAACAGAATGACCATTCAGCTCTTGGAAGTCCATTTTTCTCTCTCTCTCTCTCTCTCTCTCTCTCTCTCTTTCTTTCTCTGACTCTATTTGCTTCCTCACCCCCTCTCAAACCAGCATCCTACCGAATATGGCAAAGTGGGATGTCAGAGAATCGGTGAGGAGGACTCTCATCCTCAGTATCGTGGGCGACAGCCTCCTTCCAGAGGACGGGAAAACCCATGAGGCCTGGTTGCTGGTGGGACTGCAGTGTCCTGAGGTTAGGGGCACAGACGCTGGGACTTGGCATCCGCCAACCTTGACTTGTCATATGACGTCATCAAACTTCTTATGACACTGCATTCAGGTCCTTGAAGCTGGGGCCCTCCTGTGTATGAGCTTGCCTTCGGAGAGGTGCAAGCTAACATGGCTGAGGGTACATGACCATGAGTCTCTCTATGAGGGTCACAGCAGAAGGCAGCACAGACAGGATATATTTTGAAGTCAGAAGGACGAGTAGCTTGGAGGGGAACTTACAAGGAGTGGTGTTCTATATATCCACTGTCCTTGTCTTTCTAGATGGAAGTGGTCATGGGTTTGGAAGGTGCTGTCTAAGGATCTTTGTGCATTTGTGCAGCGCATCTTGTAGACAGTACACACTGCTGCTACTGAGCGTCAGTGGTGGAGGGAGTGGATGCTTGTGGATGTGATGCCAATCAAGCGGGCTGCTTTGTACTGGATGGTGCCAAGCTTCTTGAGTGTTGTTGAGGCTGCACCCATCCAGGCAAGTGGGGAGTATTCCATCACACTCCTGACTTGTGCCTTGTAGATGGGGGACAGGCTTTGGGGAGTCAGGAGGTGAGTTGCCTGCCGCAGTATTCCTAGCCTCTGACCTGTTCTTGTAGCCGCTGTGTTTATGTGGTGAATCCAGTTGAGGTTCTGGTCAATGGTATCCTCCAGGATGTTGATAGTGGGGGATTCAGTGATGGTAACGTCATTGAATATGAAGAGATGATGGTCAGGTTGACTTTTATTGGAGAAGGTCTTTGCCAGACATTTGTGTGCTGCAAATGTTATTTGCCCAATCCTTTCATTAGCCTTGAACTCACAACTTTTGGACTCAGGAATGAGACTACTTTTGAGTCCAAAGTTAATGAGAAAATGGCTCCTCCCACTCCATCCCATCAACATTCCTTTCCAATATGCATCCTGATCATTTCCTTCATGTCGGTTTCTCCTAATCTTTCCCTACCAGTTAAATACTTGGATCTCCCACTCTTTTGCTCCCGTTTTGTGTGAGCCTGTCTCTCTTATCGACCAATCTTTTGTTCATTCGTTAACTTTGCACGTCCTTTCCTATAACTTCTGAGCATCATTCTCTAAACAACAACAGTAGTTCTTGGCGTTTCTGAGAAGAGCTTCTTTTACAAACTTCACAATCTCTTCCTAGACAGCTTGATGCCTGTGTCTTACGATTCCTTAGGGCCTGCATTCCAATCTTATTTCTATCACCCCCTCAGGAGATATTAAGGAAAACCAACACCTATTCAGGCTCCTGTCCCTTTCAGTAATGAATAAACATGTGCAAAAACTCCTTCAACTTGCATTCGTCACAATGACCAAGCTGGGATCTGAGATTAATCACAATGGAGATAATAAGGTGCAGAGCTGGATGAACACAGCAGGCCAAGCAGCATCAGAGGAGCAGGAAAGCTGATGTTTCGGGCCCAGACCCTTCTTCAGAAAATGAAAAAAACCTTCATTTTCTGAAGAAGGGTCTGGGCCCGAAACGTCAGCTTTCCTGCTCCTCTGATGCTGCTTGGCCTGCTGTGTTCATCCAGCTCTACACCTTGTTGTCTCAGATTCTCCAGCATAAGCAGTTCCTACTATCTCTTAATCATAATGGACTTTGTTTATAGAATTCAAAACTGTATCCTATACATTGCCAGTTCCAATTACTTCCCACTCTTTGCGCATCCAAATTCCTTCCCAGTTGATCCTTTCACTACAAATGTCTTTCCAAACGTCTTCTCAATTCACAGAATTCCGGACCACTTCCCACCCTGTAACATTCCTAACCACTGTCCCGTGGATTTTCACAAACCACTTCCCATTCACATGCCCGAACCAAATGATTTGCTTATGTCTTATTGGCGATCAGAGTAAAACTGATTGCAAAATAGATCGATAAAGAAGAAAGATTAGACCAGCTAATGTGCAATTTAACTGAGTAAAGAGACATGGCTGCGCTAAGGTATAAATATTTTGTCCTAGTTGACAAAGGAATTGAACACAAAAAGGCTGTGATCAATCGGAATGGTGCAGCTTTTAGTGTCAAAAACAGTTGGCTTCAGAGATGCACCTCATTGTGAATCCTCAGCTTCTATCAATAACCTCGTCACCTCCTCCTCCCTCAGTAACAGGCTGTGTGCAGTTAGAAATACCACCTAAGAATTAAAATGCCCAGTCCCCTGCTCTGATAAAAGGTTGTCAATCTGAAATGTTAATTCTGTTTCTGCCGTGTTTTTCGTGTTTTCTTGTGCTCCTATCCCTGATAGTGGCCTCCCAACTAGGGTTATAGCTGGAGAATTCTCACATCCACCTTGGGCCGACTTAAATGCTTCCGGGATCGAAAGCATCAAGTTCCTCGGAGTGATGGTAACCCAGAACTTGTCCTGGTTCCCCCCCTTCCACCCCACATAGATGCGATGATCAAAAACAATGCCTCTTCTTCCTCAGGCGGCTCAGGAAATTTGGCATGTCCATAAGGACCCTCACCAACTTCTACAGATACACCATTGAATGCATACTGTCCGGGTGCACAACGGCCTGGTATGGCAACTGCTCTGCCCAGGACTGTAAGAAGCTATGGAGAGTTGTGAACACAGCCCAGTCCATCACACAAACCAACCTCCCACCCATTGACTCCATTTATACTTCTCATTGCCTTGGAAAGGCAGCCAACACCTCAAAGGCCCCATCCACCATGCTCATACTCTCTTCCAACCTCTTCTGTCAGACAGAAGATATGGAAACTTACGTTCCAACAGGTTCAAAAACAACTTGTTCCCTGCTGTTGTTAGACTTCTGATTGGGCCTCTCTAATTTCCAATACTAGTGTTGACTTTATATGCCTTGCTCTGTCTAAACACTCTATGATCTATTTGTCCTTGTATGTTGTGAGCTGCCTGATCTGCTCACAAAACAAAGCTTTTCACTGTGTCAACAATAAATCAAATCAAAATCATAAGCTGTTTGCTTCCAAAGTTCCAAAGCTGTCATCGATCTCCTCGCCTGAAACGAACCTACCCTGGGAATGTTTCGAAGCTGGGCTACTTGGCTGAGAGCTTTTACATTGGAAAAGTAAGAGGAATTGGAGACTAGAACAACTCCCCATCAAACAGTGATCACCCCTGAGAGGGGCAAAGGCAAAGGAAACTAGAGAAATTTGTAAAATCAGATAAAGTGAATAGCCAAGGTCTTTTCCCTAGGGTAGGGTAGTCCAAATCTAAAGTTTAAAGTGAGAAGGGAAAGATTTGAAATGGACCTGACGGGCAACGTTTCCACACAGAGGGTGGTGCATATATGGACAAACTGCCAGAGGAAGTGGTCGATGCAGGTACCATTACAACATTCGGATGGGTGCATGAATAGGAAAGGTTTAGAGGGATATGGGACAAATGCAGGCAAGTGGGACTAGATTACTTTGGGAAACCTGATTGACTCTGACTGTCTCTCACAGTTGATGGTGGGATTCACTCACTTCGTAAAAAAAATAATGTGAGGAAGTGTATTCAGAATAAGGGTGCACGTGCCCTCAAACACCAGTGGTTGAATATTGCATTACTATCAAGGTGCTTATGATGCTTTGTGCGAATATAAGTTCTAACCAGTGTCTGGGCTAATAGATACTCCTCACAACCACCGTTCAGATAAAAGGTTATTTAATTGTTGGGGATAAAAGGTACTGCAGATGCTGGAGAATCCGAGATAACAAGCATGGGGCTGGATGAACACAGGAGGCCAAGCAGCATCATAGGAGCAGGAAAACTTGACGTTTCAGGCCTGATGAAGGGTCTAGGCCCGAAACGTCAAGTTTTCCTGCTCCTATGATGCTGCTTAACCTGCTGTGTTCATCCAGCCCCACGCTTGTTATTTAATTGTTGGGTCAGGTTTTGTCTCAGAAAGATGCTTAGCCTAATGACTAAATTGGGGAGTGAATTTGTACAATGGTGCATGTGCAGTTAGTTGTGAAAATCTGGAAGTTACTGCATGAGACTCCCAGCTCGTTCCAAATGTCTGACTCAGTGTTTAAAAGTGCTGAACCTCACAACTTTCCTGTATTGATCCCACTGCTATAGTTAAACTCACCAGTCAGTTCATTTCAGTGCGCACACTCTTTCAAGAGAGCTAAAAGTCTTATTTACTTCTGAATAGCCTCTCTGGCTCCGAAAACTCTCCTTTAAATGTGTCGGTGTATAACTCCTTCATAGTTTACTTATTGGCAATTTAAAAATACTCTGGCCTTTTCTTTCACTCTCTCTCTCTCTCTTCATCCAAGCTTTGCTCCACTCTCCTCATTTTGCTTTTCGTATTTGCTTTGGGAGCACCAGAGATCAAAGGAGGCTGAAATGTTGGCCCACTCTAATCCCATTTGAAGTGTCTGGTGTAAAGTAGCATAGACAGATCTCTAGAAGAGTGAGAGGCATCTTCAGGTTTTGCCCAAGCGACTGAGACAAGAGGACGGAGTGAAAAGTCTGGTTAGCTTCAGGGATTATGGTATTCCCTACAGGATGTGTCCTCAGGTGAGTAGGGACATTAAGTGGAATTGATTATAACTGATCCAACTCTCAGAAGACCACAAGAACATAAGAACTAGGAGCAGGAAAAGGCCATTCAGCCCCTCGAGCCTGCTCTACCTTTCTATGCAATCATGGCTGATCTCATCTCAGTTTCAACTCCACTTCCCTGCCCCAACACATTACCCTTCTGCCCACTGCTAACTAAAAATCTGTCCCTCTCTCCACATTAAATTTGTTCAGTGTCCTGGGGTCCACTGCACTCTGAGGTCATGAATTTCACACATTCATCACCCTCTGAGAGAGGCAAACTCTCCTTTTAAACCTGCCACCCCTTGGTCTAAAACTGTGACCTCTCATTCCAGATTGCCCCACATGAGGAATCATGCTCTCCGCGTCTAGTTTCTCAATCCCTTGTAGCATCTTACGGACCTCAATCAGATCTACCCTCACTCTTCTAAACTCCAGAGTGTTTGGGCCTAAACTACTCACACTCTCCTCCTAAGACAAGCCTTGCATCTTTGGAATCAATGTAGCGACATTCTCTGGTTCGACTACAACTCCCCTCAAAGTAAGGGGGCCAAAACTGTACACAGTGCTCCCGATACAGTCTCACTCATGACTCATCCAGCTGTACAATTGAATTGAGTTGAAGAGGACAGAGCAAAGTCTCTGAGGTTAAGGAGCCAATCACTTTGGATTTTGCGGTATGATAAATACGACGTTCCGTTACAAAAGAAACAACTCACAACATCTGGATGGGAGAAGCGGTGGATCTGTTAGCCAAAACCTTCAGCAGTGTCTTTTCCCATCAGCCTTCCATTAAACTCACAGCTGGACAGTGGGAGGCCTCTATGACAATGTCCAACGCAGATATCCGAGATCTGGGACGTGGTAGATGTCTCAAATTCCAATCGATCAGCCATTCGTTCAGTCTCCTCTAGTGAGGCAGACCAGCAAACTGGGTTAGACTTTAATCAGGACAGAGCCCGGTGCCACTTTCTGTTGAGTTGGGCAGATACAATAGCAAAGATCTGCAGGGCCAGGTCCCAATAGGGGATTGGCAGTCATCCAAATGGAATGTTTTAATTAAGACTGATTTGCAGACTCAATTTTGAAATGGGCTAAGATTCATTTATGGTAATCCAGTCATTTAAAAGGCAATCAATAGATCCCTTATTAATTGCTTTACGCTATAAGCATGGGTTTACTGAGCTTTACCTTTCCAATACATTATTTGCATTATCACTTTTGTAGTAACACACCAAGGTTCCTTCGACAGGACCTTCCAAATTTACTACCTCTGCTATCTTGAAGTAGAAAGATGCATGGGGCTCCCATGCATCTGCAAGTTCTCCTCCAGGTTACTCACCATCCTCACCTGGAAGTATATCATCTTTCCTTCACTGTTACTGGGTTAAAATCCTGGAATTCCTCCCCACCTACAGTTTGGATGACCCTATTGCACATGGACTGCAGATGTTCAAAAAGGCTGCTCACTATCACCTTCTTCAGGGCAATTAGGGATAAGCAATAAATGGGGATCTAGTCAGTGATACCCTCACAACCTACGAACTCGGTTTTAAAATGGAAGGTGGCCATTCAACCCATTGTTTCTGTGCTAACTCTTTGAATAATGGGCGCGCCGGGATCTATTGGTCCCTCTTTCCAACTCTTAATCCAAAACCCTTCCACTTTTAAAACTTATTGAGACCAATATTCATCCAATTCCTTTTTATTGAAGCTATCTCCACCTCCCTGTGTTCAATTGAGGTATTCAAGAGGACATTGGACAATTATTTGGATAGAAACAGTGTAGGGAGTTGCAAGGAAAAAGCAGGAGATTGACACCTCGTTAAAATACTCATGGAGCCAGTGGTAGAGAAGATGGGCCAAATGGCCTCACATAACAATTCTACGACTCCCAGTGCATTTAAGATTGGACCGAAGTGCCACATAAAATGAATACCTCTCATGTGACCTCCAGTTCTTTTGCCAATTGCTTTAATTCTATACTCTCTGTTGCTGCCCCTCAAACCAGTTAAGCACCATCTCAGTAACTCAGCCAAAATTTTGGATGCCTTGATTAAGTCTCCGTAAGTCTTCCTTGCTCCAAGGTGTACAACTCCCAGTTTCTCCAGCACATTCAGAGCTCTGAACTCGCTCATCCCTGGGTGCCATTCCAATAAAGCAGCTCTTTACCATCTCTGCTCCAGATTTTCCTCTCCAAGGTCGGGGGTATATGACAGAGAGATAGGAAATTCCTCTCCCTCCCTGCCCTGGGGCTGCTTCAGGCCCAAGCCTTTCAGGCAGGCCCAGCTGTTCCTGTGAGTTGTCGGAAGTGGCGATGGTAGTGGCACGGGCTGGCAAGGGACAGGGTGGGGAGGACCTGCCAAGGATGAGGAACTATTTGTCATTATGGACTGCAAAGAATAACAGCAAAGCCTACAAATGTGGGCCCTGAGTAGGCCTTATTTAAAAAAAGAGGAGGCTGTGAATTGGTTTTTCTCTCTGGTATCCACCCGCACTGATGCTGAGCCTTGATTGAGACTACCTTCACAGGTAGAGCTACGCTCAAATGCCCATAAGCTTTTTGACTATGAAAGCATCACGACCACATTCGATCTTGTTTTCCCTCGCTCTCCCTCCTCCAGTCAGAATGGCTGGGTGGTGACCTTACGGGTGTTCCTCGGAGCAGGTTCGAGGACATGTTCCTTTTGATCCATTGCCCCAACCAGCTGGCCTGAACAAAAAAAAAGCAAGTCGCCTTTTCTGCTTCCTTCCGGAGCGGATTTCCAAACCACAACGCAGTACTGAGAGGGTACTGCAATGCCGGAGGCGCTTTCTTCTTACTGGGCTAAAACGAAAACTTACCTACCTTCTCAGGTCGGCATTGTTAGGTGCCATGGTATGACTGGTGATGATGAGCTGGAGTTGGTGTCGTTGATGCGTGCGTGGACCCTAATCCTGTGTCTGTGCCCCTGCAAGGAGTCAGCGTGTAGCTGAGAAATAGCAAGGTGGAGGGGATGGGGAGGGGGGCTAAGGAAAGAGCACTCAGGAGAAAAGGTGATGGGGGTCAGGTAGAGGAACCATGACAAGAAGAGGCCACGTTCATACTTAGATAGGTGGTGGCGAACAATCCCAGGAGACAGAGGTGAGGAGTTTGAGGAATGGCTGGCCAATTCAGTCAAAGTCTGAAGTGAGGAGAGGCTGATAAGGAAGAAAGAGAGTTGTCTGTTATTATTGGATGGCCAATCACAAACCTTTTGAATTTGACATTCTTGTGGTCATCCTGATAAGTACCAAATGATAAAAGACTCAGCAGCCTTTCTTTCTTTGAAGCAATTTTGCAAGATATCTAAGCTCACCATTACATTTCTGGGGCAACTCACACAGCTTTTTCTGTGACACCAAAAGAAAGGGGTCAATATGTAGATCTCCACAAGTAGACATCCCTTTGTCCCTGTGATCCATTCAATAAATGGAAAGCAGTCCAAATCTTCAAAGCTTTCTCCAGGTCTCCGCTCCTCTGTCCCAAACTTGTCATGGTATATGAAGGGGCAGAATTGTTCTGCTTCGAGCAGAAAAAGTGAAGAGGAGAATTAAATGAGGTGTTTAGAAAGTTTATGGGCTCTGGTAGAGTAGATGGGGAGAAGCTATTTCTGCTGTTGGAGGGACCCAATATTAAATCATTGGCAAGCGATCCAGAGCAGCCAAGAGGAGAGCTACTTTTACACATGGTGTAGTCTTGAGGGCAGGGTCCTATAGGGGTCTATACAGAGGGACTATGGGGAGGTTTGGGGCAGAATTGAGCTATAAGAGATGGTTAGGTCCGTCTCAATGTCTAGAACATCTACCCTATTTTCTTTTTTTTTCTCACGAGGGGAGTGGCGAGATTTTTGCTGGGCAGCAGTGAGATGCCAACGGACGGGTATTAACGCTTGTTAGACATCTTGTTGATGCGTCGTAAGTATCCAGCCTCCCTTCTCATCACACTCGGTAAACAATACCATCACTGGGGAAAAACTGGCCTGGGAAAACCAGAGCGGGTCCGGTTCACCACTGGATCTGAACAATTCTCCATGGCGCTTGCAACGAAAGCCACAGGCCAGGCCACAATCTGTGGGCACCCGCCACATGCAGCCCTCACCCACGGACACTGATATCTGCCAACTCCTCACAACTATCCTGGCATTGGTAGAGCGGCCTGTAAGCAGAGACTAGTTTGCACCAGCAATGAACATTCGGAGACTGCAGTGGGGTGCTTTACAGACAGGGATGGACACCCAGCTCAACCAGGCTGCATCTCAGGGCTGTTTGTTTGCTTTCTTAGCCCTTGCTCACCTAGTGCCTACCTGCACGAGTGTGGCAAGACCCGGTGAGAAATCTTGCTTAGCCTCTGGACGGAAAACCCTCTGAAAAATCTGTACGGAACTCGGATTTAGTCAGAATATCAGGGAGGGGATGGCCGAGTGGACCGTTCATCCAGAGACCCAGGTAAACGCTCTGGGCACATGGGTTCGAATCTCGCCACAGCAGATGGTGGAATTTGAATTCAACAAAAATAAAACCCCTGGAATTGAGTGTAACGATGACCATGAATCCATTGTCGATTGTTGGATTAAACCCATCCGGTTCACTCACGTCCTTTCGGGAAGGAATATGCCGTCCTTACCTGGTCTGGTCTGCATGTGACTCCAGACCCACTGCAATGTGGTTGACTCTTAGCTGCCCTCTGGGCAATAAATGTTGACTGAGTTAGCAAAGCTCTTGTCCTGTGAATGAGTATTAAAACGAACTAAGGTTAGATTCAGCCCAGAGATTCAATTCAATGGGCAACGGAAACAAATTCAAAAGAGGGTTGGATAAATACTGGTAAAGGGTAAGGGAAAATGGGAGATGGGAAAGAGCTGAGATTGAGACAAATCGCTTTGGTTATTTGATGAGTCAACACAAACATGATGCACTGGATTGCATCTTTCCATGTTGTATGATTCTATGACCAAGGAACCCAGCCATCTCTAAATCAATGGGACCATCCAATTCCCTGCCTCCGTGAATTGTTATGTTACTGGTAAAGGGCTAGTTATTAATCAGCGGTTGATTGGCCCTTCGGGTTAGGTTAAGCACGGTGTGTGTGTGTGTGTGTGTGTGTGTGTGTGTGTGTGTGTGTGTGTGTGTGTGTGTGTGTGTGTGTGTGTGCAAACTGCAAACCCACAGTACACACTAATTGTCAGCAGTAATTGGATGAACACAGCACGTTCAGTCCTTGAAGGCAAACTCACCAAATGACATGGCATACCTAAAATAAACGAGCTTTGAAAGCAGCAACGGAATCTAACATCCCAGCGTTAAGAATTAAGCTGGTTAACATGCAAGAATTGAACGCAGTTCTGCTTAGCAGGTTCATCTGCCAGTCATAAAAGCGTGGCTGTTGTACACAGTGATGATTGATGATTTCAATTGCAGAGTTTTCATTAACTGAATTTCACCATGAAATGATCAGTGCTCCTTCTGAAATTGATGACATTCAGTCAAAATGTCAGGCCTTATCCATCCATCTCTCTCTCTCTGTATCTCCCTCTCCTTCACAAAACCAGAACTTGAAAGGAGATTCGATTCTCAAAGGATAGTGATGGGGTGGAACTGTAGCTGGATGTCAGGTCAAGCATTAGGATTTGATCCTTGTGTTTTCACTAAAGTCTCTTTTCTCTTCTCTCAGTCTACACTCAGCAGGTTGTGTGTGTTAAACTGGCCTGACAGAGGGCTGCTGTGTAGTAAGGCTTTGTGTGAGGGCAGTGATGTGCTAACAAGTCATTGAGTTAAACCGTTGTTAGCAGTCTGCAGGGCTATCAGAGAAGCTGTGGCATGGAAATTGCTTACACAGTTGGAGAGATCATCTTTCAATTTCTCAGGACCTGGTCTGTCATACACTACCAGAGCAGATAGTAGCTCAGTTTAACACTTCTTCCAAAACCCTCAAAACATGACAGCAAGAAAGAAAAAAATGGAATAATTTAACTTTATTGCA
This sequence comes from Ginglymostoma cirratum, assembly GCA_024137785.1. Classification (NCBI taxonomy): domain Eukaryota; kingdom Metazoa; phylum Chordata; class Chondrichthyes; order Orectolobiformes; family Ginglymostomatidae; genus Ginglymostoma; species Ginglymostoma cirratum. The sequence continues at coordinate 7,958,900 of JAHRHZ010000100.1, forward strand.
AAACTTAAACAGAATAATAGATTTTTTAACTACTAAACAGTAACTGTTCCAGTACAGTAACATCCCATAAACACACCCTTGGCAAAGGCAAGTTCAGGAAAATAGATTGTCTCACATGCAAGTCCCCAGCCCAGGAGGAAAACAGAGACCGTTAACATAGCTTCCAAACCCAGCTTCAGGACCCCAGCAGTTGCTACTGAAAATCTAAAACTAAAATCCCGGCTCTCGGTGAGGGGGGAGGTTGACCACACCCATTCAGGCTGCTTCTATTGTTCCAACATTTTTTTAAAAAAGGGCCTCTAAAGCTGTTTATTAAATTCAAATAGATAGCTTGGTACCTTTGTCTTAAAACCTCTTTCCAAAAAAAAAAACACAAGACAAAATATACTTCTTTAAGCCGTGGTATTGTCCCATATGATATTGGGTAGTGGTGAGACCACATCTGTAGTACTGTATATAGCATATGTCACCATACTTACAGGAGGATGTTTACTAGAATAATACCTGGAATGAGCAGATAGCTTTATGAAGAAAGGCTAGGCCTGTATCCTCTGTAGTTTAGAAGAGCCATAAGGTGACTTGAAGCATAATTTATCAGGTGGATAAGAAAAAGATGCTCCCTCTTGTGGGAGAATCTAGAACTAAGGGTCATGTGTTAAAAATAAGGAAGGGGGGTGGTTGCTCATTCAGAACAAAGATGCAGATTTTTTTTACCTCTTGGATAGTTTTGAGTCTTTGGAGGGTCGATGTGGACTCAATGGGCTGAATAGCCAGCTTCCACACTATAGGGATACAACGATTGAAGAAGACTGTGACCATGTTTCACATCCACTCATTCCCTGTCTCATTCTTCAAAGGGGAAATGGGTGAAGATACAGTGACTGGGACCGTACATACAACTGGGAGCGGATGACTTTGTCCACTAGCCATGTTTTCGAAATTGGGACTGATACCCATGGCCAAGTGGGTCTATGATGTTTAGATCCATGTATTTAAATGCTGAGCATCCCTATTGATGAGGAATAGGCACTGCGAGAAGGAGGAATTTCTGGTTTGGCTGGGCTTGGAAGTGACCTGTTTCAGACCTGACCACACCTCATCCCACTCCACCTTATCTCTGTAAGCTTTACCTGCTCCACGTTCCTCCCTCTCCAATTCTGACCTCTCGGGAATCCCCCAGCCTTATTAGGCATTGTCCTTTCAGCTGACAAGTCCATTCTCACCGCGAACATCTCTGCCCCTCTCTGCCTCCTTCCTGCCCAGCCCTCGAAACCTAGCTCTCCGACACGAGCTCCCTGTTCACACCTCGGGGTGCGGTGAAGCTCTTGTGAGAGGCCTTGGGACAAGGTTGTCCCTTCAAGATGCTACATAAATGCAGATTGTTGTTAAACCGGCTCCAAAAGGGGCACCCCCTCCTGAACTGTGGCGTCGGAAGGTTTCTGCCCCGCTGGCTGCTGCAGGGTCTTGCCTGTAACAGCGTGAGTGGGCATTGGGTACGGAGGAGCTCAAAGATTGAGCGCTCCCTGCGTACTGCGATTTGATCTGACATTTTATCCTCCTGCTTCTTTTTTCTTACGGGTCCGTGGGAATTAAGGCAGGGTTTAGCCTGGGGTCTCTATAAAACAAATAAGCTAAGCAGTCTGCATGGGATAACACCAAAATGAACTCGATAGCTCAGTCCATCTGATTATTATTGTAACTTGTGTCTTTTTTTTCACACACCAGCCCTGTCTGACTCTGACCGACTGGGCAGAGCGGTTCCTCAGACATGAAGTGCTACTGCCACACACAGGTCATCCTCTATTACTGCGCTGTTCGGAAGACATTGCCATCCTGGCTCGTGATTGATCTCAGCTCTTCGTCTGTCCTCAGCGCCCACTCTGATGCTAGGCAGGACAGTGCTCTGCCCCTATTTGGGAAGCAGCGACCGGTGTCGATAGCCCCCGCTGAGACCAGCTAAGACCAACACAGTTGGTCTGAATGGACTGAATCATCGATTCACACAGCGTAGAAAAGCCCCTTCGGCCCATCGAGTCTGCGCCGACGTAACCACCACTCAAAACGCTGTAATCCCAATTTCCTGCACTTGTCCCATATCCTCGAATGTTACAATTGTTTAAGTGCTCATCCAAATATTTTTTAAAGCTTGTAAGTTTCCGAGCCTCAGTGCATTCCAGATTCCCACCAGCCGCTGAGTGAAAAAGATTTTTCTCAAATCCTTTCTGAATCTCCTGCCCCTTACCCTAAAACTATGCCCCCCTCGTGATTGACCCCTCAACCAAGAGGAACAGCTGCTGTCTATTCACCCTGTCCATACCTGTCCATAATCCTCAATCGTGTCCCACCCCTGCTCTAAAGAAAACAAGTTAAGCTTCTCTAGTCTCTCCTTATGGCTCAATTTCTCCATCCCAGGCAACATCCTGGTGAACCTCCTCTGTACCCTCTCCAGTGCCATCACATCCTTCCTGTAGTAAGTTGACCAGAACTGCACATGGTATTCTAAACATGCTCTGACCAATGCCTTGTCTCACTCCAACATTACCTCCTCACTCTTATAGTCTATGCCATGACTGATGAAAACAAGTGTCCCATCTTATTCTCATGCTCTGCCAACTTCAGGAATAATTACCCCAAGATCCCTCCGTTCCTCCAACCTACCCAGTGTCCTGCCAATCATTAAATACTCCCACATCTTGTTTCTTCTTCGAAAGTGCATCACCTCGCACTTATCAGGGTTAAATATCATCTGCTGCTGGTCTACCCATCTATATCTTCCTGTAACCTACAACCATTTTCTGCGCTATTAACCGCTCTACCAGTCTTGGGGCATCTGCAAGTTTGCTTAACATCCGCCCTTATTTTCATCCATACCATTTCTACACATAGCAAACAATAAGGACCCCAGTACTGATCCTTGTGGTAAACTGTTGGACACCAGTCTGCAGTCACTGAAACAGCCTCCTACCGCTGTCCTATTCCTGAGCCAGTTCCTAATCCACCTGACCAGGTTTCTCTCAGTTCCAGTTCCAATACAAGAGTTGTCTTCCATTTTTCCATAAGGTAATGGAATTGGATTGGGTAGGTGCAGTTTAAACAGCTAAAGGCTAGCCCAGACCAATTGGATGGAATAGGCTGAAGTTGTTGTAAAGCAGATGCTGACTTCTGCCTAATAACTAAAACCGTAACACCCAGAGAGGCGCGCCTTGCCCTATAATCTGTTAAAAGAGCCCCCACAGAGCACCTAAATTAAAACATTTGTATCAAAAGGCTGTTCTGTTAGCAGGCAAAGGAGCATTTTTACCAAGACAACAAGTTTTTGAATTTAGACAATTAATTTAAACCAGGCCCTAGATACCAAAACCCAATTAAATTTACATCTGATAGTTTTGACAAACTCAGACCAATCCTGTTTTAAGAAATTCATAGGTCATCAAGGGTATAAAAGAAGAGGCTATTTGAAAATCAAGGCGAGAGCAGATTGCAATCTGTTAAGAGAACAGCTCTCAACAGCCAACAGCTCTAAAGAAAGAGAAAATCACTGGGTCTCACAGAAAGCTCTAAGATCTCAGAGTAAATACCATCTAAATGAGGTCGTACAGGACTATTAGCTAATATTCCTGACGGAGGAAGGTGTTCCTGACTAGAGGCCAGCAGAGAAGGCAAAGAACATTCCAGTGGCTTATTTTGGCCGTACTTTCAAGAGATTAAGCCTTTTTTTTGAGTAGTTTGGTTTATATGAGCGGGACTTACATCCATTGGAGTAACTTACAATTAGAATTTAGTTTTATTTGGGAGTAGTTAATAATTAAGGGAGAATTGTTCAGTTTGTTAGTAGTTCTAAACATTGCTAAAGAGGTTCTGGGGTTTGAGATACTTCCCAAATTTGCCAAGAAATATTAGAACGACAGAGGAAGGATATACTTTTAGACTTAGCAAACAGGCTGGGATTGGGTTTAACTAGGGATAAGAAGAAAGCCAAAATTGTAAAGGAGTTAGTGAAGCATTTAGGTTTACCAGAGAAACGGGCAAGTGCAGTGGAGTTAGAAAATGAATAAATTACAAATAAGACAACTGGAGTTAGAAAGGGAAAGGGAGAGAGAAGAAAGACTGTTCAAGTTGGAAAAGGTGAAGTTGGAACTCGACGCAAAAAAACTTCAATGGCAGAAGGAAAAGTACAAAATATAAGGGAGGATAAGCAAACTCATCGTAGCCAACAGCCTGATAGGGATACATACATATGTCAAAGCATTGCTAAAATTTGATGAAAAAGATGTAGAAGCCTTTTTCATTTCTTTTGAGAAATTGGCTAAACAGATGAACTGGCTGGAGACTGTGTGGGTAATGTTAATTCAGACCGAGTGGTAGGCAAGGCTAGTGAGCCATCTCTGATAGATACTGACCCATCTCTGATAGATACTGACCCTACACTGATAGATACTGACCCGTCACTGTTAATGCTGACCCTACACTGGTAGATACTGACCCGTCACTGATAGATACTGACCCTACACTGATAGATACTGACCCGTCACCGATAGATACTGACCCATCACTGATAGATACTGACAAGTCACTGATAGATACTGACCCATCACTGTTAATGCTGACTCTACACGGATAGATACTGACCCATCACTGTTAATGCTGACCCTACACGGATAGATACTGACCCATCACTGTTAATGCTGACCCTACACGGATAGATACTGACCCATCACTGTTAATGCTGACCCGTCACTGATAGATACTGACCCTACACTGATAGATACTGACACATCACTGATAGATACTGACCCATCACTGTTAATGCTGACCCTACACGGATAGATACTGACCCATCACTGTTAATGCTGACCCGTCACTGATAGATACTGACCCTACACTGATAGATACTGACCCATCACTGATAGATACTGACCCATCACTGATAGATACTGACACATCACTGATAGATACTGACCCGTCACTGATAGATACTGACCCTACACTGTTAATGCTAACTCTACACTGATAGATACTGACCCGTCATTGATAGATACTGACACATCACTGATAGGTGACCTGTTACTGAAGGCCGTGTGCTGGTTCTGACAGATCCTGAAGCATGTTTGACATGACACTAATCCATATCCACAGCTTTCAGCACCTTGCGTGATAAAGTAGATGCAGTTTGCACCTTTTATTTGTCTCACCTGACAGGTTATTACCTGAATTCCTAACTCTTACCACACTTGGCATCAGATGCATCGGTTCCTATTTTACTTCCAGGCCTGCAGACGGCTACGTCAAAGTTTCTGGTTTGTCAATGTACAATTCTATTGCTTCTACCGGGCAAAGCTCGGAACATGAAGTTCAATATTGATTGTGGGCATGTTCCTGTTCTGTCCTAATGAAGTTACATCACTCTATTCTCCAAATGGGAATAAGGCCACAACTCTGCAACAAGATGAGAAGAATGCGGAGAAGATTGAAGACAAATGATTGGGATCTGAAAATAATTCAAAACTACATTTGACCTTCATCAGAAGAGAGCTACAATAACAAATGACGACAGTCATGCAACAGAACAACAGAAAGTGCTCAAGGAACACAGTGGGCTCTTTGGAGAGAGGAACCAAGTTAGCATTTGGTGTCTGATATAACACTTCTTCAGAACTCAAGAGAAAGGTGGAAACTTAATGGGTTTTATACGGTAGGGAAAAGGTGGGGAGGTGCAAATGCAAGAGAAGAGAAGGGCTGTTTAAGGTTAAAGGCTGAGAGTGAACAGCGATCACAGATGTAACTCAACAAAATGGCAAAGGGGAAAAAGAGAAGTGATAAGTTTCCTGAGTAAGTGTTAATGGCAGAATATAGGTCAGCTCTTCTCCCAAATAAAGCAAAGAAGCCATACACTGGATGTGGTCATGTGGGGTATCAGGGAAGAGAAATGTAGGAAAGTGTTTGCAGTCTGAAGTTACTGAACTCAGCGCTGACTCTAGGATGCTGTAATGTTTTTACACTTTAGCAGGCCTTGGATGGAAATGTGATTGGGGTGTGGTGTGTCGAGGGAAAGGTTGTGTATTCAAATTGACAAGCAAAACAGAAGGTTGGGTCATAGTTGCAGACTGTGTGGCGATGTTCCGCAACACAGTCACCCCTTCTGTATTCAGTTCCATGTCAACGTAGAGGAGACTGCGCGGTGAGCAATGCATAGAGTAGACTGGATCGAAAGAAATTGTACTTAGCTGGCATGTTAAACTTGACTCCGTCTCAACTGAAACTGTGCCAGACCACGTCTGGTCTGACACAGGAACATAAAAGGATGCTGTTTTTAGGGAGTGTTTCTGTCTCTCTCTCTCTCGAGCTTATTAACATCATGCTCTAACCCATGCCAGCACAATGTAGGTAATACATGGCAAAGCATTTCAGCAGTCTGATCTTCATGTGCACTGCAGCTTAATGTGATAAGACGTGGAAACCGTAACCTATTTACCAGTTGCCCAGTAATGGGGATGGTCGACCTTCTTAACTGCACATCTCACCTCATTAATAATCAATTCCTCATCTTAACCAAATAGCTGAGAATTCTTAACCTGGAAGTCAGAGCACAATTCACGGGCACCAGCCACACACACTTGAGGGCTCATTTTCCAAGAGATCAATTCAACGCCAACAGCATGTACCAGCTGGAGTTTTTCTCTTACAGTTCTTCATCCTTAATCCCTTGCATGGATATACTTCAGCATCAATTTTCTCATCTCCTTTGTCACTGTTTCATTTATATTTCATTTTGCGCAAGATGGCATCAACACTTCTGTTGTTTATCTCTTATAGCAATTGACATATTTGTATATTTCAGGCCACCCTTTCCACATTGATTCATGGAACATTAGTAAGGTTACATCTTGTTGCATGGTCTGCTTACTCTGAGCAATATGCTTGTCTTTCAGATTCAATACCTCTGCCGTGTTGATAATGTGTAATAATTGGATCTAGTCGATTTCAATTTCTGTGTTAGCATCGTCAATGTCCTTGAAAGGGAGTGCTGCTCTGAACAGCATGCTGGTAGTGCAAGCCTGTTTCCCTCACTTGTACTTCCTTCGCAAGTGATATCTCTACAAATGAAGTTGCTTCTTGTTCTGTGGCCCAATGCCATCCTTTATGGTGGGAAGAGGTTCACAGGCTGACGACAAATGGGATGGAAACTTAGCCAGGTAGTCAAGGGACAAGTCCTACACATCATTGAGTTGGCTTCACATTTGATGATTGCTACGTATCTCCTATAGCTCTCATTGTATCAGGATCATGGTGACTGTTCAATCCCGACTCATGTATTTGACTTCAGGCATCTTCAGCTGCGGTTTCTTGTTGTCCAGTTTCAGGTTCATCTGATGAGTTCCCTCTAGCTGGTTCACTAGATTCTGATGGTGGCCTGTAATGGATTCTTCCATCACATCTCCATATCCAAAGCTTTGCATCCATTCCTGGAAAACCATTGTCCGTCTCATGCTGTTGGTGCTACTCCGGAACACTGGAAATATCAAACAGCTTGGATAGCCACAAACACCGTCAAGAACATCAGAGGAAAACTGCCACTTTCAACTGACATCACCTACCCCACTGTCAAATCTTCACAGCTATGGGGAGTGAAGATCATTGCATTGTCAAGTGGTGACAAAATGCCTGTGGGCACTACAGATAATTTAACACGGCCAATCCACCTACCCTGCACACCTTTGGACCATGGGAGGAAACCCACGCAGACAGGGGGGAGAATGTGCAAACTCCACACAGGCAGGTGCCCAAGGGTGAAATCAAACCTGGGTCTCTGGCACTGTGAGGCAGCAGTGCCAACCACTGAGCCAGCATGCCACCCCTGTGTGAAGTGTGAAGGAGGGAGATAGAAACCCAGAGCTTTGTACAATGGAGTAATTGCGCTGAGGTTGCGGAACATGGATTGGGAGTACAGTTCGCAAGCTGATGGGTGGTAGGGCTGTTCACCCTGTGGGCTGAAGTAACAACAAAAGGAATGCTTTTTTCCAATAAAGAAAGGAGCAAAATCCGGAGCAACAGTGAAAAGACAGGATAAAGAAGCCTCTCCAAACCAGAGATACCGTAACAGTACCGCCTGCTGCCCTGCACCAGTTACTACAACTTCAGTGCGCAACTGCTCAGTGCGATAAAAAACAAGGTCTGGCTCTCATTTTGAATCCATGATTTTGCTCAGCAGCTGTTGGATGGTTTCCAGGTAGCCACAGAAAGAAGCACAGGTCACCTCAAGACCTGCAGGTCAGCAGACTGAAACATTTGCAAAAAAACCTGGAATAAATGCAGCTGAGTGAGTTGAGCGCCCATGACGAGAAAGCATAATTTATTCTTCTGGACCCTATCAGAGGAAGAAAACTTCCAAACACTGGGTCTCCAAGTCATTGAATGCCCTCTCTTCCTGTTGCTGAAAGTGACTAGAGGCTGCTCACACGTCATGTTCTTGCTCACTGCCCAGTTTATTGTACGGAGAAGAGCTGACACTGAGACACACACACACAAACACACACGCACACGCACACACACACACACACCCTCATACACACACACACGCAAACAGTCACAAACACACCCTCATACACACACACAACCACACACACACAAACACACACACACTCACACAAACACACACACACACAAACACACGCACACACCCTCATACACACACACCCAACCCCCCCCCACACACACACACACACACACACGCACACACAAACACACACACCCTCATATACACACAAACACACACACACCCTCCTATACACACACACCAACACACACACACATTCACACCAACACACACACACACACACACACACACACACACACAGAGTCCCAGACAGAAGTGAATCATTCCCCTTTTACCCATTGTATACTGTACATGGCCAGCAGCTGACCTGAGACACTTGACATGTTTTGCGAAGTGCAAGCCTTCACATCTTACCCCTCATACAATGCGTGTGAGGCAGAGAAACTAACCACAGCTCAGGAAGATGAAATAAAAGCTATGCAAGCAAATGCTGGAGCCACACATGCTGTGGGAGGAAAAAGGCAGCTCTTGTTCAAAACCTGCCCTTTCTGCCATCTCAGGCAGACTCCGAACGCTGCTTTCTCACTTGGCCTGTCTTTGCTTTCTGAGCCATCAGAAACTGAAGATCTGGAGATGCCAAGTGCAAGGGAGTGTTGATGGATTACCCATTGATGGTGTTCTCACCCATCCCCTTGAGCATTGGCAGGAGGAGCTGTGGCTGTAATGTGATCCAGGCAGTTGGTATTGTACACACGTCACCCTGTTATCTAAATCCTGCCGCCAGCACTTTGGCCTACAGTCCCTTATTCACTCAACATTCTGCTCTGTCTTTCAAATTTTTGTTTTTGTTCCCTGTGTGTTCTTAAAAGAAACACATATCAGTTCCTATGAGTAAAACACATAATCCCCACCAAATACTCCTGCACGGGGACAGCACTGGGTTAGATACACAGTAGAGCTCTCTCTACACTGTCCCCATCAAACACTCCCAGGACAGGGACAGTGTGAGGTTAGATACAGGATGAAGTTTCCTCTATGCTGTTCCCATCAAATGCTCTTGGGGCTGATTCAACATAGGGGTGGGTACAGGGTAAAACTCCCTCTATACAGTCCCCCATCAAACACTCCCAGGACTTGTACAGCGCAAGAGTGCTCTCTCGACACTGACCCCATCACTACCCATCGACAGCACACTGACCCTGGTGCCTAATTGGTCAGTAGGATAATTCTGTTCCATTGCCCACATTTAACATTGAATGAGATTGCAATGTAGGTCCCTGTCTGCAAGTTTGAGCACCTTGCACATAAACATCTCAAGCCTCTCATTAGAGTTGGGTTATATAAAAAATATAGAAGAGAAGACCAGACCCACACTTGGGGGGGTGGGGGCAGGTGGACAGTGTTCTAGCAATCCATAATACTAGGCATGTACAAAGATTTTAAAATAAATAGTGGTTGCAGCAGGTCAAATTTGGGTATCTCATGTGGTAAATGAAAGAGTATAGAAATGGCAATAGAGAAATTCTTAACTTTGGAAGTGATAGGATGTGACAGGACATGATGGAATGCATTACATATCTTAAATACCTAGTTAAATTTTCTTAGTATGTGTGCATTCAGACGACGAAGGCCATCAATTTAACTGGGACAAAGTAACCATAGTAGCTCAAGCCAAACGTAGACACACACGGGAATTCCTGGAGGCATGGTTCCCCACCCATACTTCAATCAACAAACATATAGAATTGGACCCCATATACAAACCCGTACAGATCAAAACTGGAAATGACAGCACTCACCATAACAGGCCGGACAGTATAAATTCCAAGTGGTGTAGAATAACATCGCTTCATCAGAGGCTCCACTGATGATGTTACTCAGCATGGTGACGAAATGTCTGAACAAAAACAAGTCAGCTTAGCGAGCAAGTCAACAACCTCACTAGGTGGTATATTTTTAAGATGAGAGGAGAAAGAATTTAAAAAGGCACAAGGGGCATCTTTTTTTACACGGACAGTGGTTTTGTCTGTAGAATGAACGTCCCAAGAAAGTGGTGGATGCAGGTGGAGTTACAATGTTTAAAAGACTACATGAGTCAGAAATGTTTGGACGGATATAGTCCAAGTGTAGGGACTAATTTAGTTTGGGATTATTTAGAGATAAAAGGTACTGCAGATGCTGGAGAACCCTCTTCCCCTCCCCCATTTCTGATGAAGGGTTTAGGCCCGAAACGTCAAGTTTTCCTGCTCCTATGATGCTGCTTGACCTGCTGTGTTCATCCAGCCCCATGCTTGTTATCTTAGTTTGGGATTATGGTCGGCATGGACTGGTTGGACCAAAGGGTCTGCTTCCATGCTGAATAACTCTATGACTCTATTAATCTAGAGTACAGGATGGAATTAGTTAATGATCACATAGTGAAGGTGCCCTGAGATTGCTGCAATCATAATATGATCACTTTGAGGGAGAGAGAACTGGGTTCTAGACTAGTGTTTTAAACTTAAATAAAGGCGATTGGGAGGGCATGACAGCAGGGAGTTAGGTCAAGGAATAATTCAACTGAGATGCATTAGCAGACATTTAAAGCAACATTTCAAAATATACAGAATAGATACATTCCAACAAGAAAGGAAAATTCCAAGGGGATGATCACTATTTATGATCAACTAAAACAAAATTAAAGGTAATAACAAACTTAAAGAATATTAATATAATTACACGAAGATAGGGGGCAGGATGGAAGATTGGCTAGAATACAAAAGTCAGCATTGACTGAATAATTAAGAAGGAAGGAAAAAGTTAGAGTACCAAGAGAAAGCTAGCTAGAAATATAAAAGCAGTTAAAGTTTCTAAAGCTGTTTTTAAAAAAGAAAAGGGTTAACAAAGCGAGTATTTGTCATGTAGAAAGTAAGTCTTGAGAATTAGTAATGGAAAATAAATAGATGGCTAGTGAAGTGAACACAATTGCTGTGTTGGTTTTTCGCGCTGCAGGCTACAAGTAACATTCTGGAAATCCGAAAATGGATAGGAAGACGGACTTCAGGAAATTATAATCATGAAGGAATTGATACTGAACAAATTATTGGAGCTGTGAGCTGACATGTACCGAATTCATCCTCATCTCTTTAAAGAAATAGCTGGTGAGATAACTGATGGAATGGTTTTAATTTGCAAAAAGTAATCAAAAAATTCTGAGAAAGTCCCATGAGAATGGAAAGTAGCAATTTAACTCCGTTATTGAAAAAGTGAGGAGACAGAAAGTAAGCGACCATAAGTCAGTTAGCTTAGTACCTGTCAGAGGGAAGATGTTCGAAGCTGTTATTAAAAATGTTATAGTGGGACACATCAAAGGTAGAGTTAGCATGGTTTTGAACCAATTTATTAGAGATTTTTGAAGACGTAATGTGCACTATAGATAAAGGAGAACCATTAAATGTATTGTATTTAAATTTCAGGAGGTATTTGATTAGTTGTCACATTAAAGTTTGTTGTGGAAATAAAAGCTAATGAGATGAATAACATATTTGCACAGAGAGATGATTGCTAGCCACAGGAAACTCAGAGAAGAGAGAAATAGTGTGTCATTCTCTGATTAAGAATATGCAATAAGTGATGTGCCAAAGGGCATTCATAAATGACTCGGATATATGGATCAATGTTTGTTAAATTTGTACGAAGTTAAGTTGTGAAGAGGACATGAGGGGCTGACAAAAGTTAAGTGAGAGGGGAAATGATAAATGCAAGAGGTGACTTGTAGGACTGGCGTACATGTCCCATAACAGTCATCGCATGGTGGGCTGGAACAGCAAGCAACAAATAATAAAGGTCCAGTGATAGTCCTAAGAGTTTCCAATTGACATTACAAAGAAACTTTAAAGCCAGTTTCAAACTTGGAAGAATAATAGTATATAATGTGCTAAATGGACTCACGGCTCAGTGGTAAGACAATTTGAATTCAATTACCACTTGTCTTCAAAGATGTGTCATAACGTGTCTGTGCAGGTTGGTTAAAATAAGTATAATTAGGCGGCAGGTCAGAAGATTGGACAGAATATTAAGAAAAAGTAAATAGACACTGAACTCTGAATATGGAGAAATTCTAGCCAGATATGTAAGACACAGAGTGTAGGAGATTCTCTAAATATTTAAGTAATAATCACCAAAGACATGGTATGAATCAATTGTTGGATCTGTGGGCTGAGAAAGCCTTGAGCCATAGATTCATAGGATCCTTAGAGTGTAGAAAGAGGCTGTTCAGCCCATCCAGTCTGCAGCAATCTTCCAAATGTCATCCCACCCAGACCCAGACCCTACCCTATCCCTACAACCCTGCTAATCCAGCTAGCCTGCACCTCCCTGGCCACTATGGGATAACTTAGCACGGCTAATCCACCCTAACCTACACATCTTTGGACTGTGGGAGGAAACCGGACCACCTGGAGGAAACCCACGCAGACACAGGGAGAATGTGCAAACTCCACACAGACAGTCGTCCAAGGGTGGGATCGAACCTGGGTCCTTGGTGCTGTGAGTCCTGACGAACTTCATTTCAAGGCCTTTAAAGAAGTGACTGGTGCAATGGTTTTAAGTTTCCACACCTGCTTGAAATGCGATTGGGGACGATGACAACTGTAAAGTCTTTATCGGAAAAAATAGCGAAACTGAGAGCAGGAAACTACAGGCCTGTGAACTTAGAATCGATCATAGGGAAAGTGTTGGAAGCTGCTGTCAAGGAGTTATAGCAGGGAAGTTGGATAGATTTAAAGTAATGAGGCAGAGTCAGCATGGTTTTGTGAAAGGGACACAATATTTGACCAATTCATTGGAGTTGTTTGGGGAGGTAAGGCATGCTGTGGATAACGGGCAACTGGTGGATAGACTGTACTTAGATTTACAGATGCATTGGGCAAAGTACCACATCAAAGCTTGCTGCAGAACATTAAACCTCATGCTGTAGGGGTGAGCATGTTGGCATGGATAAAAGGCTCGCAGGGAACAGGCAAAACTGGGTTTCTTCGGCTCAGTAAGACATAAAGTGTGGTGTGTCACAGGGATCGATGCTAGAATCTCACCGTTTATAATTTACATAAATGACGCGGACGAAGGGATGGAAGGTCTGGTCGCTAATTTTGCTAATAATACAAAGGGAAGTGGGAAATTAAGTTATGAAGAGGACATAAGGATGCTACAGAAGGATACAGATAGGATGTGAGTGTGGAAAAGGTGTGGAAAATGGTGTATAACATGGGAAGATGTACAATTCCCTATTTTAGCAGCAAGAATAGAAAAAAGCACATTATCCAAAGTGAGAGGTTGCAGAGATACAGAGGGATCTGGGTGAACTAGTACACGCATCAAGAAAGGTTACGATCGAGGTGCAGCAAGTCATAAGATAAATGGGATGTGGTCATTTATAGTGAGAGAAGTCGAATATAAAGATAAGGATCATATGATTCACTTCCACAGGGCATTTGGCGATACTATATCTGGAGTGCTGTGTCCAGCACTGGGCAACATTAAGGCTGGAGCTCATTTCAAATTCTAACCTTGGATCCAACAACAGAAAATGGCTGTCACTCAGGTTTTGGAGATAGCTGCAGCATTTTGTACAGAGTTGGCAACAATTATGATGGGATCGACCCTGACTGAGAATGACCAGCGCTGTAAAACATTCATCTGATTCACTCTGGTCTAACTCCAAGCCGGCATATTTAAGAGCTGCAGAGGCCCTGTTTCTGATTTTACATTCCTTCTTAATTTGATCGCTAACATTGTTTTTGAACTCAGTGTCATCCCATGAAAAAAAATTCCTTGCATGCATCATAAAGATGCCCGTTAGTTTACCAACATAGTGCCAATAAAACATTGCTGGATCTGCCTTAAGTTGTGCACTGCCTACTCTGAACAGAAAAGCCTTCACCGGAAAGTACCAGACCCAAGATCTACCTGTCTGTCCTTAAACATTGTTATTTTACCTCTGGAATGAAATTTGAACTTTTTCAGAGCCTTTCACAGCCATATTTCGGTCTGTGCATCCTTGAGCTTTACAAAGCATTTACTCGTAGAATTTAATAGTAGAGGACTTTAAAATAAACCTCAATAGCAGAATGTTAACAACCTAGAAGGAATGGTCTATCTTAAAAAAAATGCATAAATTTTTCAGAGCAATCAAACATCTCAAAAGTGTTTTACAACTACTGAAGTGAAGGGTAGTTTGAGTTGCAATGTCGGAAATGCAAAAGTGATAATGGCCAGATAATGTTCTTGGGAAAGAAACGGAGATTGCTGGAGATACTCGGCCGGTCTGGCAGCATCTGTGGGAAGAAAAATTCAGAAGAAGAGTCACACCAGACTGGAAATGATAACTCTGCCCCTTACTCCAGCGATACTGCCAAACCCAATGAGTTTCTCTGTTTCAGATTTCCAGCATCCGCTCAGTCCTTTTGTACCTGTCCTTTTGATGTGGGTTCCACACACGCTGTCTGAACTGACTGTGTCATAGATAAAGGGTACTGCAGATGCTGGAGAATCTGAGATAACAAGCATGGGGCTGGATTAACACAGCAGGTCAAGCAGCATCACAGGAGAAGGAAAACTTGACGTTTCGGGCCTAAACCCTTCATCAGAAATGGGGGAGGGGAAGAGGGTTCTGAAATAAATAGGGAGAGAGGGAGAGGTGGATAGAGGATGGATAGAGGAGAGGATAGGTGGAGAGGAGGCAGACAAGTCGAAGAGGCGGGGATGGAGCCAGTAAAGGTGAGTGTAGGTAGGGGGTTAGGGAGGAGATAGGTCAGTCCAGGGAGGACGGACAGGTCAAGGGGGCGGGATGATGTTAGTAGATAGGAGATGGGGGTGTGGCTTGAGGTGAGAGGAAAAACAGGTTAGGGAGGTGGAGATGAGCTGGGCTGGTTTTGGGATGCGGTTGGGGGAGGGGAGATTTTGAAGCTTGTGAAATCCACATTGATGCCATTGGGCTGCAGGGTTCCCAGGCTGAATATGATTTGCTGTTCCTGCAGCCTTTGGGTGGCATCACTGTGGCATTGCAGGAGGCCCAGGATGGACATGTCATCTGAGGTATGGGAGGGGGAGTTGAAATGGTTCACGACTGGGAGGTGCAGTTGTTTGTTGCGAACTGAGCGCAGGTGTTCTGCAAAGCAGTCCCCAAGCCTGCGCTTGGTTTCCCCGATGTAGAGGAAGCCACAACGGGTACAGCGGATGCAGTATACCACATTGGCAGATGTGCAGGTGAACATCTGCCTGATGTGGAAAGTCTTCTTGGGGCCTGGGATAGGGGTGAGGGAGGAGGTGTGGGGGCAGGTGTAGCACTTCCTGCGGTTACAAGGAAAAGTGCCGGGTGTGGTGGGGCTGGAGGGGAGTGTGGAGCAGACAAGGGAGTCGCGGAGGGAGTGGTCCCTCCGGAAGGCAGATAAGGGTGGTGAGGGAAAAATGTCTTTGGTGGTGAGGTCTGATTGCAGATGGCGGAAGTGTCGGAGGATGATGCGTTGGATCCGGAGGTTGGTGGGGTGGTATGTGAGGATGAGGGGGATTCTTTTTTGGTTATTGTTGCGGGGATGGGGCGTGAGGGATGTGTTCCGGGAAATGCGGGAAACACGGTCGAGGGCGTTCTCGACCACTGTCGGGGGGAAGTTGCGGTCCTTGAAGAATGAGGACATTTGAGATGTGCGGGATTGGAATGTCTCATCCTGGGAGCAGATGCGGCGGAGGCGAAGGAATTGGGACTAGGGGATGGCATTTTTGCAGGAGGGTGGGTGGGAGGAGGTGTATTCCAGGTAGCTGTGGGAGTCAGTGGGCTTGAAATGGACATCTGTCTCAAGATGGTTGCCCGAGATGGAGACAGAGAGGTCCAGGAAGGAGAGAGAAGTGTTGGAGATGGTCCAGGTGAACTTCAGGTTGGGGTGGAAGGTGTTGGTGAATTGGATGAACTGTTCGAGCTGCTTGTGGGAGCACGAGGCGGCGCCGATGCAGTCATCAATGTAACGGAGGAAGAGGTGGGGTTTAGGGCCAGTGTAGGTGCGGAAGAGGGATTGTTCCACATAACCTACAAAGAGGCAGGC
This sequence comes from Ginglymostoma cirratum, assembly GCA_024137785.1. Classification (NCBI taxonomy): domain Eukaryota; kingdom Metazoa; phylum Chordata; class Chondrichthyes; order Orectolobiformes; family Ginglymostomatidae; genus Ginglymostoma; species Ginglymostoma cirratum. The sequence continues at coordinate 7,975,529 of JAHRHZ010000100.1, forward strand.
ATAGCTTGGGCCCATGCGGGTACCCATGGCCACCCCCTTTGTCTGTAGGAAGTGGGAGGAATTGAAAGAAAAGTTGTTGAGGGTGAGGACGAGTTCGGCTTGGCGGATGAGGGTGTCGGTGGAGGGGGATTGGTCCGTTCTGCGGGACAGGAAGAAGCGGAGGGCCTTTAGGCCATCAGCATGGGGAATACAGGTGTATAGGGACTGGACGTCCATAGTAAAAATGAGGTGTTGGGGACCTGGGAATTGGAAGTTCTGGAGGAGGTGGAGGGCGTGGGTGGTGTCACGGACGTAGGAACGGATAGACTTTGCTTTCTAGCAGCCAGGGCAGAGACTGCTCCTGCCTCTGCCCCTATAGTACTGCCTGCACAGGGAGAACGCACCATTCCTATAGGGCATGGGATCCTATAGCAGCAATGCTAACAGGCTAACCAGACCCCCATGTCAGATGGGGGCAACATGATGTCAGAGCATCGAAACTAAATGCTCCAATGTATCTTGTTACACAAGGGCTCCCTTTCATTTTCCTTGGATTTTCCTTTATTTCCCACACAGCTCTGATTTGTTAGCCTCAATATGTGCCTGATGCCTTCTTTCAAAGTTCCCTGTGGTTCTGACTTCCCCAAGGGGCCCATGACCTGATGTAGCTGCAGGGCGTTCTAGCCCCTGACTACAGGAGCAGCCTGGAGGCAGGTCAGGAAGGTGCTGCCCAGGTGACATTGGCAGTAGCACCCAGCTGGGCACAGGGAAGTGGCTGTTCTGGTGCAGCTTGGCCGTGGACTCGAGCTGGAGCCAGTGAGGATACAAGGACTGCAGGTCATCCTGGCACACACGCACACGACCACAGACATTGTTCCGCTCCCATTCCTGACTCTCCCCTGCTCCTCTCCCTGACTATCATCCCTCTCCCCTGCCTGAGCCTCACCCTTCCTGCATCTGAATTTCACCCACTATCTGACTGTCACTCCTTCCTGCATCACACTGACACTATTCCCGCGTCTGACTGACACCCCCTCCTGTGTCTCACTGACACCCCCTTCAGTGTCTCACTGACACCCCCTCCTGTGTCTGACTGTCACTCCCTCCTGTGTCTTACTTACACCCCCTCTGTTGCTGGTCACCCCTCTGAGTCTGATGTCATTTCTCCCTCAGCCTACTCATCAGAGGGACTGTTACACTCTCACATGGCTTGGACTTTCCCCGGAGGTGATCCCGAGGATATTTTAAGGAACGGTGTGGAGGCACTGGAGGGGCCCTCAGTAAGGTTGAGGAGAATGGATGGAAGACTTTAGCTGCAATGAGGGGGTGGAGAAGCTGGAACAGTTCTCCGTGGAGGAATTTGAAATTCGGTTTAGTCGAGGTGTTCATCACCAGAGCGGACCTGGGAAGAGGAGATAGACTAACGTACCAATCAGGATCAGGAGGAGGTCATTTGGCTCCTGGAGCCTGCTACATCAAAATGAATAACTCACCTCCTAACTCCTCAAAGCCTGCCCACCATCTACAAGGCACAAGTCAGGAGTGTGATGGAATGCTCCCCACTTGCCTGGGTGAGTGCAGCTCTGACTACACTCAAAAAGCTCGACACCATCCAGGACAAAGCAGCCCACTTGATTGGCACCACATCCATAAGCATCCACTCCCTCCACCAGCAACGCTCAGTAGCAGCCATGTGCACTGTCTACAAGATGCACTGCAGAGATTCACCAAAGATCCTCAGACAGCACCTTCCAAACCCATGACCACGTCCATCTAGAAGGACAAGGGCAGCAGATACATGGGAGCACCACCAGCTGCAAGTTCCCCTCCAAGCCACTCACCGTCCTGACTTGGGACTATATCGCCGTTCCTTCACTGTCGCTGGGTCAAAATCCAGGAATTCCATCCCTAATGGCATTTATGGGTTTACCCAAGCACTGAAACCTCAGTGGTTCGAGAAGACAGACCACCACCTTCTCAAGGGGCAACTAGGGAGGGGCAATAAATGCTGGGCCCGGCCAGCGATGCCCATGTCCCATAAGTGAATTTAAATGAAAGTGCACAGGGTTCGATTCCCTGTTGTGGCGTTGGAGCGGATTTGGAACCCGCCTGTCATGGGGAGACACAGAGAAGTCAAAAAGGACAACAGATCAGTCGGATAGAAATCCCCGGCTGAGTGGGTGAAACACAGGTTGCTGCAATGTGTGCTGGCGGCTGCAAGGAAGTCTGTAAGCAGCATATCCTCTGGTGCTGTGTTTGTCCCACAAGGTGCTCTACACATGGCCCATTTTGTCTGGACTTTCTTATTCCCTGTAGATCTGTTAGCCAGAACAGGAAAGGGACAAAGCAATGTTGAACTATCCAAAATCTTATTATTTGAAAGAGCTGAATGCATCAGCGAATGGCTCTTCTCTCACCTGTGACAGTGGAACCAGGGGAAGGTATTGCATTACACGAAAGGAAAGGTATCCACCTGTCTGGTGGAGCAGGCAAGTTGTGTTAATTTACAGTCGGGAGTTCAAACACAGTTATTTTCGGATTAGTTACACGCTGTAAAGGTGTAACACTGTGTTGTATTCTATCAATAATGGTGAATCATGTATTTCTGACGGTTCTGTGCTTTAATCTGGGAGATCATTTTCATAGCTCCCTCCCTCTGTTCCTGCCCTCACCTGCATCCCCTCTTGTCTTACATCTGCCTCATTTCTTTTGTGTTAACGCAATGAAAACTGCTCCTGGCCTCCGTGTCACAACAAAGTAGAATATCGATGGGGATTTTCTCCACCAGGAACTTGAACAATGAGCGGTGAACAGCCGGACGATGGGAAGGTATTAAAAGGCGATCCACATAATCAATGTGAAGGTCACATGCTCATGGACTCATCGGCGTTTACAGCACAGAAAAAGACCAATCCGGCCTCTGCATCGGTCAACAAAGATGAACCCCATTTTCTAGCATATCCAACAACTCCAGCCTTTCCAATCTTTTCTCAGACCCTTCGGCCCAGGAAACATCCTGGTAAATCTCCTCTGCATCCTCTTGAATACAATCACCCCCTTCGTATAATGTGGTGACCAGAACTGCGCACAATACTCCAGTTGTGGTCTAACCAGTGATTTATACAGTCCCAGAATAACCCCTCCGCTCTTGTATTCTATTGAAGGCAAGTGTTCCATTTGTCTTCGGAGCCACCTTATCTCCCTGTCCTGCTATCTTCAGGGATCTGTGGGTATACATACTGACCTCCCACTAATCTTTGTTGTTTTTAAGGTCCTGCGATTTTGAGTGTAACCCCTTACCTTATGAGCCCTCTCCACTTTTGAATTCACTTGCCTTTGTTTTATCCAACTGGTCCATTGCGTTGGTGTCGTCCTGCAGTTTATGGCTAAAATCCTCACGATTTACCACCGGACCCGTTTAGCATCTCATCTGCAAACCTCTCGATCGCCTCCCTGCATTGAAGTGAGGTCAGTCTGCAGCAGGTGGAGGGACTTTGATCTGAAACACGAGGGCGGCAGAACCATGCACACTTATCAAGAACGAGAGGTGACCACTTCCATGCCCCAATGGCACCCTGGCTGCCCAGGTGCCCACACGGAAGACCTTTGCAGAGGTAGGTAATGTCAAGACCAGTATTGTCTGCCATCTGAAGGCATTCAGCCTGAGAAAAGCATCCCCTTCTCCTGCCCACACTGCCAACGGTGGGCATGGCCAAGGCAGGGCAGGGAACAAGGGTGTCTCAACTCTCAGGGGGCATCGGATTTATATCTGATTATGACAGTCAGGCCATGCCCGCCAGGGGGAAACCACAACGTATAGTGTCCATTCTGAGGCGTTTGAGGCTGGGGGTGCTGGGAGAATTGTTTGGAAGAAGCTGTAAGGAGCATCACAGCCAACGTTGAGTGAGTTTCCTCCTAATATCTGAACACATTGTCTCACAGAGTTGGTGTGGGAGATGATGTAGGAATGTTTCCCCACCCCTTCCATTAGCAATTCCCGGACACAGTCCGATTCAGCACATTAATGGACATTTAATTATTCAGGGGGCCGGGCCATCACTGCCAGACAGGTGAAATCTGCTGGCACGGAGAAACTCCACCTTAATACCTAGTCCTAGAGACACAACAGTCAGACAGCTCTGTTACTCTCTCTTCTGAAAGAAACCTCACACCCATCACACACCCTACCCACCCATTTAATCCCCTTCCCCATCCCCATGTAC
>JAHRHZ010000100.1:7979740-7993055 GCA_024137785.1 Ginglymostoma cirratum
CCCCATGTACACCCTCCCCTATCACACACCCTACCCACCCATTTAATACCCTTCCCCACCCCATGTACACCCTCCCCTATCACGCACACCCTACCCACCCATTTAATCCCCTTCCCCACCCTCATGTACACCCTCCCCTATCATACACCCTACCCACCCATTTAATCCCCTTCCCCATCCCCATGTACACCCTCCCCTATCACACACCTACCCACCCATTTAATCCCCTTCCCCACCCCATGTACACCCTCCCCTATCATACACCCTACCCACCCATTTAATCCCCTTCCCCATCCCCATGTACACCCTCCCCATCACACACCCTACCCACCCATTTAATCCCCTTCCCCATCCCCATGTACACCCTCCCCATCACACACCTACCCACCCATTTAATCCCCTTCCCACCCCATGTACACCCTCCCCTATCATACACCCTACCCACCCATTTAATCCCCTTCCCCACCCCATGTACACCCTCCCCTATCCCATACACCCTACCCACCCATTTAATCCCCTTCCCCACCCCATGTACACCCTCCCCTGTCATACATCCTACCCTCCCATGTGATCGGTGACCGTACCATGTAGAGTGAGCAGCCATTGCAGCTAGTTCTCTCGTTTCTGATAGACAGGGACGAGGGTGGTGGTGGCTGTAGGATTGAGGAGAGGAGACAGAGCTTTGACCAATGGTGTCAAGGCCTACAGAGAGGGCGATAGAAGTTTGTAGAGGGAATGCCAGACATTCGCTCACCCCTACGGAGGGTGTTCCTGGTGACTTTGTTAAGGGCTCCATGACAAGGCTGGTTTGAATAACTCGAAACTGGAATGAAGAGGAAGGTGGGCTCAGCTTTCGAAGGGAAAGTAATGCATCTACGGAAAGGATGCTGGTCTTTTTGAGCCGAAAGGTGGTGATGAAAGCTCATTCTCAACGGGGCGGGGAGCAATACCTCTCGAGATGTCCTGCCTGGCTCCTTCATCATGTGAAACACTACAAATCAAATCTCCCTGATGTCTACTCAACTCTGTAACAAGAAGCCTCATCGTTCTCACCCTCTCATGGTGATTAAAGGCTTTTGGCCGAGGTATTAATGCAACCGCACTCCAGAGAAGCTTTTCCATAAACTCCAGTTCTCTGCAAAGAAAGGATGTGTCACAGGGAAACCACATTGATATTAGGCACCGCACAGGATGTATGTTGGAACAATGAGTGGTCTTTTCAAGGAGGATTTCCTCCAGGTTCAATGTGGGTGTCCTCTGAAAATGCTACTGTGCCAGCAGAATATACTCTTAACACATGTTTAGCTTCAATTACGCAGTGTAATAAAGATGAGCATTAATGCATCATTAATCAAGAAGAATGCTGCTCGATCACCAGGAGGATCGCGTGAAATGGTTTCTGTCAATGTGTCAAATCAGAGCAGCAGTTGACCTTTGCTTCTCTGTGTCTGCACACCCAGGATGAAAGTTCTCTGTCTGCTTTAAGGAGGACTGGCTCAATGGATCTGTGAAAGCCTGTCTCCAGTTTCAGGTCCGCACCTTGGCACAAAATGCGTCCCACGTTATTTCTTATCGGCATTTAAAAGCCAGTCTCTTGAAAGAAAACTGAATAAAAGCAATGAGAAATTAGCACTGGGATTAATTTAACCTGATTTCATTTGATTTGATTTATTACAATCACGCATACCGAGGTCCAGCGACAATTGTTGTGTTCTGTGCTTTAACAGGCAGATCGTACAGTACAAGTGCATCAGGGTAACAGAGCAGAGTGCAGGGCACAGTGTTACAGCTGCTGAGAAGGTGCACAGAGAAAGATCAACATTAACATCAAAGAGGTCCATTCGAAAGTCTGTTCGCAGCCGGGAAGAAGCTGTCCTTGAATCTGTTCATACGTGTATAGAAACTTTTACAGCTCCTGCCTAATGGAAGAGGGTGGAAGAGACTGTAACTGGGTGGTCTTTGATTATGTTGGCTGCTTTCCTGAGGCAGCGGGAAGTATAGAAGGAGTCAGTAGATGGAAGGCTGGTTTATACGATGGACCGGGCTATGTTCACATCTCTCTGTAGTTTCTTGTGGTCTTGGGAGAAGCTTTTGCCAAGTCATGCTGTGATGTATCAAGATAGGATGTTTTCTGTGATCAGAGTCTTTGTGGACTCGCTGAATTTCCTTAGCCTCCTGAGGAAGTAGAAGCGATGCTGTGCTTTCTCGACCAAAGAACCAAGGTGGATGGACCAGGACAGATTGTTGGTGGTTGTCACTCCCACAAACTTGATGCTGTCAACCATCTCCACCCCAGAACCATTGATGCAGACAGGGGCGTGCCCTCCACTCTGCTTCCTGACGTCAGTGACCAACTCCTTCCTTTCGCTGACGTTGATGGAGAAACTGTTGTCTTCACATCATGTCGCTAAACACTCAATCTCCTCTCCGTACTCCGTCTCATGGTTGTTTGAGATCCGACCTATGATGGTCGTGTCATCAGCAAATGTGTGAATGGAGTTGGTGTGGAATTAGGCCACGCAGCCGTGAGTATATAAGGAGTGTAGCAAGGGGCTGAGTACGCAGCCTTGCAAGGCGCGGGTGTTGAGGATTATTGTGGAGATATTATTGTCGCTGATGCTTACAGATCGCATTCTGTGGGTCAGGAAGCCGAGAATCCAGCTACAGGGCAGAGATCAGAGACCTAGGTCCCAGAGTTTGTTTGGACTTATGGTTTCGAAGGCGGAACTGTGGTCCATAAGTAAGAGTTTGACGTTGATTTCCTTGTTATCCCCCTGTTCCGGGGATGAGGGTCAGGCCAGGGAGATGGAGCCTGCCATGGACCTGTTTCTCCAGTATGTGGATTGCAAGAGTTCAGTCTGGGAGGCTGGAGATGAGGTGTGATGTGTAACATCTTGAAGCAATTCATAATGATGGATGTCAATGATGGTTGTCAACATTGAGGCATGCTATATGACTTTACTTAGGCACCAGGACGATGGTGGTCACCTCGAAGCAGATGGGAACCTTGGATCAGAGTAAGGAGAGGTTAAAGATATCCGTGAATACTCCCGCCAGCTGGTCTGCGCAGGATCTAAATTCACGGCCGGGGACTGCGTCTGGGCCAGTCACTTTCCGTAGGTTCACCCTCAAGAAGGCCGATCTGACATCTGCAGCGGTGACTGTGGGTACAAGGCGTACCCGAGGCTGAAGGGATAGGTTGACATCATTTCACTGCCATTTCGTTCAAAGCAAGTGGAGAATGAATGGAGCTCATCGGGATCGGGCTGCACCGTCGCCAGCAATTCTATTCGACTTCACATCATATCATTGTAGGCCTTGGATTGGGATTGAGAGTGGTTCTGAGGCCCAAGTAGTATTAAAATTCCCCACTGGATGACCACCGGGCAACGTTTGAGATTGAATCAAAGGTGGGATGACAAAATGACAATGGTCTCTGTTGTGGGGTCGGTCTGGCATGGGGGCAAATTCAGGAAGGGACTGATGGTGTAATTGTAATGTCATTAGACTAGTCAGCTAGGAAATCCCAGGCTAATGTTCTGGGGGCAGGTTGAACTACGTCCGCTGTGGGACAGTTTGATTTCAATAAAAGTATGGAATTTTTTAAAAAAATGAACTCCAAACCAACAGCTTTCATGGAATCACCATCAATTGTTGTCAAAACTCATCAGATTTACCAATATCCTTGAGGGAAAGCAATCAGCTGGACTTACTCAGACTGTGGGCACATATTAAGCACAATACATGTGACCCAATAGTGGTTTACACAATCTCAGGGGTGTGGGGTATGGGTAATGTGAATGGTTGGTGTCTTTTCTCCAAAGTTTCAAGGGGGATTTCAAGACTAGGGGCATGTTTTTAAGGCAAGAGGAAGAAGATTTTAAAAAGGACATGTGCGGCAATTGTTTTACACAGAGAGCAGTTCATGTGTGGAATGAACCTCCAGAGGAAGTGGTGGATGCAGGTCCAGTTACAATGTTTAAAGGACATTTAGATAAGTTCATGAATAGGAAAGGTTTTGAAGGATATAGGCCAGGAGCAGGCAGGTGGGACCAGTTCAGTTTGGGGTTATGGTCAGCACGGACTGGTTGGACCGAAGGGTCTGTTTCTGTGCTGTGTGACTCTATGACTCCAGATCCACAGAAATATGGTTGATCCTTAACAAGCCTGTGGTCAATAAATACTGACCTAGCAAGTGACTCACAAAACCAAAGAGTGAATTGAAAAAGAAGGACCTCTGTTTTTATGTACCAAGATGGCATCAAGGTGCCTATGATGGATCTCTGGGAGATTTCGTAGGCAATGGTACTGCTGGAGGGTAGCACATTTCCAGTGTAGAATATGCCAGTTCTTAGCATCATCAAAAAGTCTGGGCACCTCTTCACTGAATTGTCCGCAGTCTTCTCGATGAAGATGTCTTGCTCTTCGTCCACTTGAAAAGTGTCCCAGGTGAGAATTGACTACCACACCCCCCCTACACCCCACCAACCCTGGCCCCAGCCCATCTACATGAAGGTGTTTCTGTTTTTATCAACTGGTGTTGTGGCTCATTTTGGTGCCAGGGCTTAATGTGTGTCACCTACTGCCACCGGCTGGGCATCATACCCCAGAAATACATCAAAGAAACTCAATGGCGAGTGTTGGCGGGTAGACTGCGAGCTGATGCCTGCCCCATGAGGAAGGACACTGGTTGAGCAGCTCCTTTAGGCTTCACTCACAGGGAAGGAAAGGCACTCTCAAGGCACCTTGCCAGGAGGGAGCGGCCAATTGTCACTAAAGTCAACTCTTCTCTCCGCAATGTTGCTTTTCCCAAGAGTTCCTGTCTGCGGCGGCCTTGCGGCTTGGGAGCTGCTCATTCTCAGTGTATCTTGTTACTGCGTCTACCTCTCAAGTCTTAGAAACAAGTTCCAAGCTGCCAATCAGCTCCTCCTGACGTGGAACTGCCCCGAGGCTTGTGGGTTAGGGCAGGATGGCCAAGTATCTCACCGTCTCCTATTTCCTTTCCTCTTGCCTCTATCTCCCATTTGCGTTATATTTTTCATCGAGCCTTCACCTTTCTTTCTCTCATGCTTATCCTTGAGTTTCGCTCCCTTTGTTCTCTCTCTCTCTCTCTCTGTCTCTTCCTTTCCTCGTTCCCTCTTTCCAAGGGTCTCTCCGAGGCTCAGTACCAGAGACACCTTTTGAAAGAGGGAGTGAAGAATCAAGTGCTTAATGACGAAGAAACTTAATAAAACCCAACAAAAATAAAATCCAAGACCATTAAAACAAAATTCAAAACGTACTCTGCTGGAATGTTTTTTTGCTTGGCAACTGTTCAAACACATTCCACCTTTGAAGTGACTGAGTCTAATGGCTGCAATTGAGGAACATTCAACAATCTCTGCCCTATTCTCCATTGAGGTGCAAAGGGACAGAAATGTGGCCTCACCACGCCCGCTTGGCAGGTGCCAACTCAATGACGGAGGCCCTGATACATGGCACTCGGGAGAGCAATGGGCATATGTCCTGCAGAAATCTGCCGGCTGCCATATTGGATAAAGGGACCAGACGCAAACATCAAAGATGTTTAATGGTAGAATTCCACTTGTGGCCCAATGTCTCTGCCAGAATCATTCTCCATTTAAATAACCACAAAGCTTTTGCTGAGTTCGGACCAAAGTGGGAAATGGTACAGTGGAGGCCCAAGCTAATGACTCAGGCTCATGTCCCATCACTGGAGGAATTTATCAATTAGTAACATCTGGAATTAAGAGCTGGGCCATGGATCTATCATGAATTGCTATAAAGATCCATCTGACTCACTGATGCCTTCTAGGGAGGAAAAGCTGTTGTGCTTCCTCGGTCTGGTCTCCATGTGACTCCTGACCAATGGCAATGTGATTGACAGTTAACTACCCTGTGAATTGGCTGAGCAAATCTTTCAATCAAAGGTGGCATGGCAGCTCAGTGGTTAGCACTGCCACCTCACTGTGCCAGGAGAGCAGGTTCGATTCCAACTGTCTGTGTGGAGTTTGCTCTGGTTTCCTCCCACAGTCCAAACATGTGAAGGTTAAGTCTGTTGGCCATGGGAAGTGCAGGGTTATAGGGTGGGGGGATGGGTCTGGGTCGCATGCTCTTTGGACGGTTGTTGTGGACTTGTTGGGCCAAATGGCCTGTTTCCATACTTTGGGAATTCTGTATAAAAAAATTTCACCCAGTTCCAGGGCAACTAGAAAGGGCCACAATTGTTGGGTTTTGACCCAGCGACAGTGAATGAACAGTGATATATTTCCTGAGCTGGGCTGAGAAGTGGCAGATAGAGTTTAACCCTGAAAAGTGTGAGGTGATTCATTTTGGAAGGACAAATTTGAAAGCAGAACACACGGTTAATGGAAAGATTCTTGGCAGTGTGGAGGAGCAGAGGGATCTTGGGGTTCATGTCCACAGTTCCCTGAAAACTGCCACCCAGGTGGATAGAGTTGTTAAGAAGGCATAATGTGTGTTAGCTTTCATTAATAGGGGAATTGAGTTCAACAGCATTGAAGTTATGCTCCAGCTACACAAAACCCTGGTTCGGTCACACCTGGAGTATTGTGTCGAGTTCTGGTCGCCTCATTACAGGAAAGATGTGGAAGTGTTGGAAAAGGTGCAGAGGAGATTTATCAAGATGTTGCCTGGAATGGAGGGAAGGTCTTAAGAGGAAAGGTTGAGAGAGAGGCTGGGGCTTTTCTCTTTAGTACGATGAAGGATGAGAGGTGACTTGATAGAGGGGTACAAAATGATCAGAGGTATAGACAGAGTGGACAGCCAGAGACGTTTTCGTCGGGTGGAGGTCGCTATTCCGAGGAGGCATAGTTTTAAAGTGAGTGGCGGTAGATATAGGGGAGGAGTCAGAGGTAGGTTCTTTACTCAGAGAGTGGTAGGGGTGTGGAATGCATTGCTGGAGAGGGTAGTGGAGTCGGCCTCATTAGGGGCATTTCAGCGGCTATTAGATCGGCATATGGATGATAGTATAAGGTAGGGATGGAGGGTAGATAGACCTTAGGTTTAAGGTAAGAGTTCAGCACAACATTATGGGCTGAATGGCCTGTACTGTGCTGTACTGTTCTATGTTCTATGTTCTATCAGTCAGGATGGAGAGTGGCTCGGAGGGGAACTTGCAGGAGATGGTGTTCCCATGTATCTGCTTCCCTTGTCCTTCTAAATGGAAGTGGTTGTGAGTTTGGAAGGTGCTGTCTGAGGATCTTTGATGAATTTCTGCACTACATCTTGTAGATAGTACACACTGCTGCTGCTGAGCGTCAGTGGTGGAGGGAGCGGATGTTTGTGAGTGTGGTGTCAGTCAATGTGGTGTCACTGTGCCTCATGGATGCCCAGCTTTGAGTTGCTAGATCTGTTTGAGCCAATTGAAAGGATCTGACACATTATACATGGTTTACATTAATCGTCCTCAGTGCAGTCTGCCCTCTGTCATTACCATCCATCTGCCTTTAATCCCATTCATCATCAGATATTTATCTCACCTTACTGAAAGATTAAACCAACCCTGCATTAAAGACTTTTACTGGGATTATATTCCACAAATGCGTAGCTACATAGAAAAGTATTTTTTTAAAAAAATAATCCCTTCTAATCTCTATTTATGTCGGGGTCTATTAATTTCATTTTTGGATCTCTTACCTCTGTGATCACAGCTAATTATGATAAGCTGCTTAGAAATACATAATACCGATCTCTCAACACTTCGAAGAGTTGAATCGGCGCACACACACACACACAAAACGTTGCTGCCTCAAAACATTTCACTTTTCTCTGGAATTGTGTGTTCAGGAAGAGGTGCCAGAGGGTCACGTTAGATGGGGAGTGGGATATGACGCACCCTTTGTGATTGGTCAGCCAATCAGCGGAAAGCACTGCAGGGCACCCAGGAGCCATTCCCCCCACCCCCCGAACCCCTTAACCCTTGCCCCGCTATTTCCTCAGAGGGTCATACCAGGGTACCATGCCAAGTCTTGTATGCCCCACCAAATCTTCAGGTCCATCCCTTGCACGCAGACATGAAATGGAGCGTGCAAGCTGAATGTGTGGGAGGCACCTCTTCCTCTCTTGTTGTACCCACTATAGGGCGTTGTGGGTCTCAGGAGTTGTCGTGGTAACACGTGTTCCCCATTGGAGTGGCGCCGAGCCCTTCTTCCTGTCAGAATCCTCACCCCAGTAGGCCACCTTCTTCCCATGATGCTTCAGCACCGGGCAGAGCAAAGCTCCAGTCAAGGAGGCTTTCCATTCTCCTACTGCCTTGGGGACAACCAGCTGCAACTTCACTGAGGCAAGGAATGGTGGATCATCAACTCCCAATCCGCTCGGCTGTCTGCTGTAGGCCATGGTGTTACCTCTGGATCTCCCACCGCCGAATACCTCCACCAGGAGCAAGCTGACCGGGCCATCACAGCCAATCATGTACTGTCAGCAAGTCACCTCCACCTCCAACACTTGGCCGTAGGAAAAGAAAGATCCAAAAATTACAAGGGTGGAATGGACGCCTAATCACCGTTTCTATGAAACGTGCTTGTAAGTATATGATTAATTCTGCGTTATTGACGTGGGCTGTGTTTTCACAGTGCTGCCAATTACTTCATTCCTGATGGTCTCGGCCTAAAGGTGCCCCATTTTGGCGTCCATAGTGGCAGCTCGCAGGTGTATAGGTTTGAATGTGGGCACCATTTGTAAAGTTACAGCTTTGGACTACTGCTGACTACCCATCAGGTGACGTTTGCCCGAGTACTGCTCAAATCAACGGACCAATGAGGAGTAGAAGGAGGCCTTTCAACCGCAGCTCGACCTTCTGGTAAGATCATGGCTGCTCTGAATTTTGGCCTCAACCCCCGACCCGCCACCGCCCCGGTAGCCACAGTCAAGAACCAACCTACCTCCCCCTTAAATGGATTCAATGACCCTGCCCCTTCCAATCTCCCAGGGAAGGGAGTTCCAAAGATTTACACACTTCAGAGAGAGTGAGGTTCACCTCATGGCCCCTCGGAGGCTGCTGCTTGAGTGGTCAGCTCAGCTGGATCCTTCCGTCTGTTCGCTGGTGCCCATGATACCAGACATTGCCTGCATTCGGAGACTACGTCAGCGAGACGTGAGTGTGGCCCCCTGTACAACAAGGCCATAAGTGGCCTCCATTGCTGCCACGTGCTGCTTGTGCCAGGATGATGCTGCACTGTCACTCCCAGTGCCCAAAAGGCGTGGACATTGTGCAGTATCATACAGAACGCTCCTACCTTCCAGCTGGCATTGAAGCCACGACTGGGACATGTCTCATCTCGGGGTGGCCCGGAGTTGGCGTTGCAAGTGTTTCATTTGAAAGACAAAGGGAGGAGTTGCAGCCATCAGGACTTTAACGGCTCAACAACAGCCACGTTCACGCGCCCTTCCCAATCCCCACAGCGACAGCACAGTGTCCAGCATGGACCCTGTGACCCACCCCCCATCCCATCGCCACCCCACTCCGAGGGCTTGTCATGTTGCCAACCGAAATAACTCCACAGAGGCTGGTATCCTGTCACCCTTTATTCCCACGCTGAGAGTAGTGCCTCGCCTCAGAGCCATTTCTCAGAGTGAGCAGAACCTCCTGTTTATATCTGTCAGCCGGGTCTCCCTGATTGGACCCAATTAACGGTCCCAATCCGGGAACTCATATTCTATGAGGTCCAGCTAGCTGGCTTTGTTACAGTCACTACATCAAGCCCCTCTCCTCTCCTCTTCCATACCTCAGTCATCAGAACTTGCCATTCAGCCTATCCTAACCTCCACCTCCTGACCCTTGGTGGCATCTTTAGCCTTCTTTATAAAATGCGTCATATATTCATGATGTGGTCAAGCCAGCAGTCTGTATCAAGGTAAACTGAATTCGCAATTACGTCAATCAGATGATTCTCTAGTTCTGGACCCTTCAGTACAATGAAACATTTTCACACCTATTGGAAAATTAACGGGTCGATCAATGACTAGGTTGAATGATCTTTCTTGTGTTGGCTGTAAAGCCGCATCAAGGTTGATGATGATAGTCAGTTGTGAAAAGATCAGCCGCAGAGGGAGTGCAACAAAGGTTCACTGGTTCCAGGGATGGAGGGACTGGAACTGTGCCTCTATTTTCTAGTCTTCCAAACAGCGAGAGGTGCTTTCCTGGCATAGACAGGATAGATGCAGGGGAGATGTTTCTCCTGCCTGGGGAGCCTAGAACCAGGGGCACAATTTAAGAATAAGGGGGATGCCATTTACGACTGAGATGAGGAGAACTTTTTTTTGACAACGGTAGCACAAGAGCAGGCTCTTCAGCCCACGAAGACTGCAATGACACATGATGCTTTTCTAAACTAAAAGCCTTTTGGCTCTAATGAAACCATGTCCCTCCATGCCCTGCCTACTCATGTATCTGTGAAAATGCCTCTTAAATGTTGTTATTGCATCCTATCCCTAAACTTTGAATAAATTAATAATATTAAATAATTACACAATAGAGGCTACCCTGTTACTGTTTTCCTTTAATTTGGGGACTGGGTTCAATTCTGCTCTGCATCTCCTTGGCACACAACAACACTCAGACCCCAACTTAGCTGGGGTGGGGTTCACACAAAGGCTTAGGCATTAAAATGGGGTCAAACTGGACAGGATTAAACATGGTATGCAATGCTCACTGAGGGACCAATGGCCACAGCCCCCACTCAAACATGCAGCTGCCCGCACATTTGAATCGGCGACCGTCGCGTTGGACATGTGGTTCCAAGAGGTGTCCGTGGCTGGGTCCTGGCTCTGTCAGGATCTCCCTTGGGTAGGTTCGTGAGCACCAGCCCTTTGTGTAATACCAGTCTACAGGGATAACTCATACTAGTAGGTCAAGAATTAACCATTAATAAGTCTTTAGCAGAATTGGCTTCTGCTTGTATGACAAGAAGCAATTTATTCCATACTAACTAAGGTAACAGGTTACATTAGTTTAAGATGGTCTGTTGCACATGGTAAGAGGTCAAGAAAACTTCTAAGCATTGGGTCACAGATTACATTAGTGTAAGACTGTTTACCTACGGTACACTTAGTGGGGGTATTTCCTAAGCAATGCTATATATAATAGAGGGATTCAGGTCAAGAGCCGTGAAGTTATGCTCCAGCTATACAAAACCCTGGTTCTGCCACATCTGGAGTATTGTGTCCAGTTCTGGTCGCCTCATTACAGGAAAGATGTGGAAGCATTGGAAAAGGTGCAGAGGAGATATACCAGGATGTTGCCTGGAATGGAGTGAAGGTCTTACGAGGAAAGGTTGAGAGAGCTAGGGCTTGTCTCTTTAGAATGACGAAGGATGAGAGGTGATTGATAGAGGTGTACAAAATGACCAGAGGTATAGATGGAGTGGACAGCCAGACACTTTTTCCTAGGGTGGAGGTCGCTATTACGAGGGGGCATTAAAATGAGTGGAGGTAGATATAGGGGAGACATCAGAGGTAGGTTCTTTACTCAGAGAGTGGTAGGGGTGTGGAATGCATTGCCGGAGAGGGTAGTGGAGTCGGCCTCATTAGGGGCATTTAAGCGGCCATGAGATAGGCATATGGGTGATAGTATAATGTAGGGGTAGAGGTTAGATAGACCTTAGGTTTAGGGTAAAAGTTCAGCACAACATCGTGGGCTGAAGGGCCTGCACTGTGATGTACTGCTGTATGTGCTATGTTCTATGGTCTATATGTTACATGGTTGCTAACAATTGAAGGTAAGACCAACAGACTGGAACAACTACAGTGGAGACAGTCTTATGTCACCAATGGTTCATTGCTGAACTGTCCCCATGAAGGTGGATTTGGGGAACCTGTGACTGAATGACAGGTTTCTTCACAGGAGCTGGCCGCTAAATGTTTAATGATCGACACGGATTCCTCAGAGCGTTGTGCAAACAACTGAGCAGCACTGTTGCTCTGAAAACTAACTGTATTGTTGGCAGCTTGGCTTCTGGGCAGAGAGCTGCTCCCAGCAAGTCAGAGAGTGAAGGGGACAGCTCAGCTGTAACCTGTCCCATCACAGGCACTGAGCTCTGAAACAAGGCTGCTTCCCAATCTGAGTCCCATCACAGTCTGCACATATCCTGCTCTCCCCCTAAACCCGATCCTACTTTTGAAACCATGCACAGCAAGGAAAACAGGAGTTAGAAATGCTGGGAAAGCCCTGACAGCATCTGCAAATCTCAGGTCAGCGAAAGTTCATTCGAACGGGGAAGTGTAACAGGTTTTAAATGAATGACAGAGAAGGCCTGTGACAGTGGGGGAAGGCTTTGATGACACAGGGCTGAAGGAACTCTGAACGGAACACGCAAAGGAACAAGAGATTTGCTGGAATATCGCTTTGCAGCTTCGAGGAACTCGAGTCAGAAAAGCGCTGAACACTATGCTGATGCAAGACATTAATATCTTTCGGAGCCAAGTTTCACCAGTGCCTTTCGCCATCAGGTCTCAGGCCCTTGTAAACTGACGCCCTCATGGCATTGCTCCTTTGACACGTGGTCCGTGATCGATGGAGTACATCAGGGAAATTAACCCTTTACTCTACAAGGATGTGTCTGGAGGAAGTGCGAATGTAGAATGATGAGTGGCTGACCACTGCAGGCAAAAACAAGAGAAAGTTGAGGCTAAGTGTGAAGAGAAGCAGGACAGTGGCTACGATCTGACATTGTTGAAATCTACATTGAGTCCACGAAAGTATCCACTTGAAAGATGACTGCTCTGAGCTTCAGTGGAACAATGCAGCAGGCCAGGAATAGAAAGGTCGGTGTGAGAGCAAGGTGGAGGATTAAAATGATAGATGATGGAAAGATCAGGGCTCAGCCTGTGGATTGATTGGAGATTTTTTTGGAATGCAGTCACCCAACTGGTCTATCCATTGTAGAGGAGACCAAATGTGAACAGTGAATATAGCACAGTATATGTCAGTCCCCAAAGTGGACCTCTGTATCACATCACAGCCAAATCTAACCAAGGTTATATACATACACACACACATACACACCAGAGGTTACCCAGGGGTTGCTAGGCAGAAATCAGGAGGGGAAAGCTCCCTGGCTAATTTTGAATATTTTCTGAATTCAGAGTTGTGTGAGACTCTCAATCCGATTAATACAGCCTCTGAGGCTCTCTCAACTGTTCATTTACCCCAGATAAGAAATCGCGCACGTTGCAAGTGGAGAGTGAGGAGATGACAGGGAAAGGGACGGGCGAGGTCACAGATTGATTTGAAAATAATACCAAGAATGGTATTATTGATTTAGCAAGCATGGGGCTGGATGAACACAGCAGG
>JAHRHZ010000101.1:5000-46830 GCA_024137785.1 Ginglymostoma cirratum
GCAAAAAAAAGACAGACAGTTTGAAAGGAGGATGTTGGGTCAGATGGTAAAAAAAATGTATTTGTGTGTACACACGTGTGTGTCTGCATGTGTAAGAGAGATACAGACTGGCAAAAGGAGCGATTATATCAAAGAAACATAACGAGCTTTCAGCAAAATGGCCACTTTTACAGAATAGAAGTGGGATTTATAGCTTTGAGGCAACAGCTGGAGTACTAAAAATTTGTTTTCACTTGATCATTTGCATGCCTGCAATAATAATCATGTTGGTGGGAAAGTCAAGGTGAAAAACAATTAGCCCAGCCACAATAAATGTGGAAACTATTTAAGAGTGGTATGTCCTGACAGACAACATATGTCTTAATACAGTAAAATATTGTGCAGTGATTTATTGAATACGTTCACACAAATGGTTTGTAATTGAGGGAAGAGAGCTGACTTTTCTTTTATATTTTGTGGAAAGGATTTTACCTAACAGACTGACATAATTCTAAGGTCATCTGATTACAAACGAAAGACTTAGGGAATATCTAACTCATCAACGATGCATTCTAATTCTCTGATTCTGATTCTCACTCAGAGAAATTAGTTATCGTTCTCCTGCTATGCAATATCTCCGCAGCACGAACCTGAATTGTTGGCATTAAGATAATTGACATGGTCATTATCATATGCTGTCACATTGTGTGTGTTGCACACAGTGAAGGAAAATGTATGGTTATTTTGTAGGCAAAACAGAATATTGCTGAAAGACACTTTCCCAATTATTGTTCATTTGCCAGACAAACACAATCTCTTCTCATGCGGTGTAAATGTTTACAATTTATATTGGTGTTTCTTGCGAATTGTCCTTATTAATGCAAAACAAGAAGCTATGCCAATTTGTGTGTTTCTCAGTAAAAAAACTGAAAGAATGAAGGAAGAGTGCAGTGCATTTTCGAAGAGTAGAAGGAGGAAGGAAAGGATGATACAGCAGATGTTACTGTATTGAAGTCATAAGCAAGTAAAGGAAGAAGGGAACGGAGAAGACCAAGCTATTTCAGCGACTGAAAGCAGAAAAGCTGCACCCTCCCGTTCATGAAGAAATAGTAATCATTCACGAACAGATCTAATTATTGTGGTCACCACATGTTAAAAACGTTGAATAATGTTTATCCAATTAATTGTATCTTATAATAATTGGATATTGTTTAGCTTCTTTGTTTAACCATTTATTCGTTTATGAGTATTCTATTGATACTGTCACCATCCATTGACCATCATCCACCGATCACCCAAATAAGATTTAACAACTTAAATGCCCTTTCAGCATGATGTCACTGCAATACTTTCTCTCCAAGAGAACCTGCAAACCCCATAACATAATAAGATCTAAAACCTGATGGTTGCGCATACATTGATCCAGATTTACAGTCTCAATAAAATGAAAGAATATAACGCAATCAGAAATTGTTGGAAAAACTCAACAAGCCTGGCAGCATCCGGAGAGACAATGCAGAGTTAACTTTTTGGGCCCGGTGAACATTCTTCGGAACTAAAAGAATGTTATATGCACCGAAAAGCTAATATAATGCATGGAACAAGTACATAATTCGGATAAAGTGAAGTAATGGCACTGTTAAAGCGGAGAATTTGTGCCAAAACTACAAATTTTGTTTGTAGAAGTGAGAACATTTATTGTTAAATTTGAAAATAAATTCTGTTCAAAGCGTGAAATTAGTCTTTACAGACATACATTCTCAAACTTAAGACGGGAAATAATACACTGCAGTGAACTTAGAAGATTTAATACTGTTGAAGTAAAGATGCCCTGCCTGAGCTTGCAACATTGATATAGTTCACAGTGATTCCCTTCACCATAACTGAATGCATTACCTGGAAGCCCGACAGCTGTAATGACGGGATAGTAAATGGCAAACAGCAGACCTTTTGGTGTCCCGTGCATTTCTACCAGGAACTGTTTTGCCATTCTGAATGTGAATTTATGCATAATGGCAGTCTCCAGGGAGATAATTAGTTCATTTGATTTTTTAAAAAAAATCTACTAATTGATGCAAATAAGGTAACGTTGTGAGATGCTGGCATTTTGTTTTGCTTTTCGTTGAAAAGAATCTTCTTCAACATACCGAATTCATATCTGAAGTGAAATCCCAGAATTTTTTGAATGATAGAAGTTAGATTTAATTCTATGATGTAAAGGAATATAAAATTAATGGTTTCAATGTTAAAAACGACCGCTGCACATGAAAAATTGTCAGGGTTCGCGGTGATTTTGGCGCATTGTTTTTCTGACAAGAAATGTCCGGGCCTGGAGGCAAGTACAGACATGTTTTGTGAAGTTTTAGACATTCACAATTCTTCAACCATGTGATCACAGCTGACAGGCAACATGGTTCAACAGCATTTTGAAACTATACATTCACTTATGTACAATTATCTGGATTCAGTGTAGTAGTTCCAGTTGAACATAAATCCTTTTGGATTGCTTAAAGCAACTTTTTATTTTCTTTCTCAGGGACTTTCAGTACGGATTTATCGAGGTCATTGATATCAAGACTTAGATTTAGATTTATTTAATATTGTCACTTGTATCTAGGTACAGTGAAAAATGTGTAACTTCGCCATGCTGTGGCACCACATAGAGTCCCGAATAAATAACAGAATACATTGTGTAAATTGTAATATTCTTAATAAATTGATATTAAATTAATGTTACTGAAAGAGCTTCAGCAATTTCTCTTGCCCTTTCAGTAGACTTCACCCGTTCTGCTCCTCCAGTCTCTATCGTTCCACATCGTCCCTTGGGTCCTAACAATTATGCTCCTGCTCTACTGTCATTCTTTCAGCCTCTTCGGCGCCTGCTGCCTCCGAACTGGAGATAGTCTCACTGGGCGAGTCAAGCACTTCTTCAGATGCGATTCTGAGTGGACCTATGGTCTTTTGACGCCGCCACCCTGGATGGAGGGGGTTGGAACTGTGCTGGACTCCACCCTCCTGCAGGAGAACATGAGAGTGGCCCCGCCCCAGGGTCTCCAACAGCCAAAAGATAAACATTACCGAGCTGTAAAGACAACGATGATGCTGTGAGGATGAGGCCAAACCCGCTGTATGAGCCCATGAGTGGTCGACCACCGTGCACAGGAGTACTAAGCTACTAAACCTAATTCTGCCACTTTGAGATTTAAAACTGATTGATGTAACTGTTGGTGTGGTGCGGTGAACATTACAGCGGTTGATTCAACTTCAGAAATATTGTGTTGGTTTTGAAGAAGTGTGGTTAGAAGCTGAGTAGATCTGTGTTGATTAACTACGATCATGTTCACAGCATCATAATTAACTTCCAGTGTCCTGCTTAAATCCATACTTGCATACGCCTTTATAACAGTGCATTTTTAAATTTATGTTGATCTTTTCTCGTTAAGCTTTATTACGTTGTAAATTAGTCATAGCCCTGAGATAAATGCAGAATGCGTTTATCAGGTAATTTCTTTTTCAATGTGGAATTTTGGTTGGAAGAGGAAGAAGCCGTTGCAACAAAGGTTTGATGCAGGCAACAAAGTCTCCAGGGTTAAAGGTAAACATGCTTGAAAAAAAAATTGATCTAGAGGCCGACCTGCGGTAAGCCTACATTCCACGTTGCCTACAGCAGACAAGAAGGTCTTACGGCCCATCGTGTCATTACTGGTCAAAAATAAACACTCATCTATTCTAAGAGATAAAAGGTATTGCAGATGCTGGAGAATCCGAGATAACAAGGTGTGGGGTGGGGTGAACACAAGCAGGCCAAGCAGCATCGTAGGAGCAGGAAAACCTGACGTTTTGGGCATCGACCCTTCATCAGAAAATTCTGATGAAGGGTCTAGGCACGAAACGTCAAGCTTTCCTGCTCCTATGATGCTGCTTGGCCTGCTGTGTTCATCCAGCCCCACACGTTGTTATCTCATCTATTCTAATCTTGTGTACAGCACGTGACTCATAGCCAACTTCACCATTGCATCTCAAATGCGTATCTTCACTTCTTAAAAGTTATGACGATTACGGACTCCAACACCATTACTGGCAGTGAGTTCTGGATCCCCATCCGTCTCTGGGTGAAAGAGAGAAACTTTTCTCGCATCATTTGTAAAGCTCCTGTATCTTATATTCAATTTGTGCCCCTGGTAATTGACCCCTGCACGAAGAGGAAAATGTCAATCCTGTTTACCGCACATAATTTTATATGTCTTACTAATAGCCCCATCGATCTTCTCTACTCCAAGAGAAACAACGCCATCCAATCTGTCCTCGTGAGTGAAACTCTCAAGTCCTGACAAAATGTGAGAAAATCTCGTAAGTACCCTTTCCAGTACAATTAAACCCTTCATTTAATATGGCTTCCAGAACTGTGCCCAATATTCTGTATGTTACGTAAACAACGCCTCATATAATTCCAGCATAAATTCTATGATTCTAAAGTTTATTCCTCAGCTAATGATGGCAATTGTACCATAGTCCTGATGTAGGGTCCCGACCAAAAAAAATAGACTTTCCTGCTCCTTTGATGCTCCTTTGATGACTTATGTGTTCCTCCAGCTCCACATTGTATTGAAAATTGTCCCAAATGCCTTCTGAACCACTTTATCGACCTGTTCTGATATATTACAGGATTGGTGTGCACGCACAATGAGATTTTTCTGTTCCTTGTGCTTCCTAATGATCTACTGTTCATTACGTCCTCTCACTCCTTGTTTGCCCTGTCCAAATACATCACGTTTCAGTTATATGGATCAATTTCTATTTACCATTGATCAGCCCATATGAGCAACCCGTCCATATTGTCCTGTAATCTATCACACATAGCAAAGGCCCGAACATTTTTCTGTACTGAAACACACTAGACAAAGAACAATAGAATAAAAGAAAAGAACAGCACAGGAACAGGCCCTTGGCCCTCCAAGCCTGTCCTGATCACCATACCCTGAATAAAAAAAACTAAAAACCTTCTACCCTTATTCGGTCCGTATTCCTTTTTCCCTCCTTATTCATCTATCCATCCAGATGCCTCTTAAATATCGCCAATGTGCCTGCTTCCACCACATATCCTGGCAGTGTTCAAGGCTCCTATCACTTGTTAAAATCCTCCGTCGTACATCTCGCTTAAAATTTCCCTCTCTCACATTGCACCTGTGTGC
Source organism: Ginglymostoma cirratum (assembly GCA_024137785.1). Lineage (NCBI taxonomy): Eukaryota > Metazoa > Chordata > Chondrichthyes > Orectolobiformes > Ginglymostomatidae > Ginglymostoma > Ginglymostoma cirratum. The sequence continues at coordinate 10,172 of JAHRHZ010000101.1, forward strand.
CCTTGTATTTGAAAATTCAACCCCTGGGGACGGGGACATCCGACTAACTACCATATCTATGCAGCTCATAATTTTATAGGCCTCTATCAGGTATCCACTCAGTCGCCGTCTTTCCAGTGAAATCATTCCAAGGCTTTTTAACCTTTCCTCATCGCCAATGTCCTCGAGACTGGGCAACGTCCTGGTGAACCATCTATACACTATCTGCAAAGCTTCCACGTCCTTCTGTTAGTGTGGCGACCAACACCGCACACATTACTCCAAATGCGGCCTAACAGTAACAGTAACTTGCATTTATATAATACCTTTAACGTGGCGGAGACTGGTAGGCAATGTTGGAATGGTGGAGGCACATAGTCATTTCAGTATAATAGAACATAGAACAATACAGCGCAGAACAGGTCCTTCGGCACTCGATGTTGCGCCGACCTGTGAACTAATCTAAGCCCATCCCTCTACACTGTCCCATCATCATCCACATGCTTATCCAAGGACTGTTTAAATGCCCCTAATGTGGCTGACTTAACTACATTGACTGGCAGGGCCTTCCACGCCCTTACCACTCTCTGAGTAAAGAACATGCCTCTGACATCTGTCTTAAATCTATCACCCCTCAATTTGCAGCTATGCCCCCTCGTACTGGCCGACGTCATCATCCTAGGAAAAAGACTCTCACTGTCCACCCTACCTAATCCTCTGATCATTTTGTAGGTCTCTATTAAATCCCCTCTTAGCCTTCTTCTCTCCAATGAGAACAGACCCAAGTCCCTCAGCCTTTCCTCATAAGACCTTCGCTCCAGACCAGGCAACATCCTGGTAAATCTCCTCTGCACCTTTTCCAATGCTTCCACATCCTTCCTGTAATGGGGCGACCAGAACTGTACACAATATTCCAAGTAGGCCGAACTAGCGTTTTGTACAGTTGCAGCATGACATCACTGCTCCGGAACTCAATCCCTCTACCAATGAAACCTAACACACCGTATGCATTCTTAACAGCACTATCAACCTGGGTGGCAACTTTCAGGGATCTATGTACCTGGACACCAAGATCCCTCTGCACATCCACACTACCAAGAATCTTTCCATTGACCCAGTATTCTGCCTTTCTATTATTCTTCCCAAAGTGCATCACATCACATTTATCTGCATTGAGCTCCATTTGCCACCTTTCAGCCCAATTCTGCAGTTTATCCAAGTCTCCCTGCAACCTGTAACATTCTTCCACACTGTTCACCACTCCACCGACTTTAGTGTCATCTGCAAACTTGCTAACCCATCCACCTATGTCTGCGTCCAAGTCATTTATAAAAATGACACACAGCAGTGGTCTCAAAACAGATCCTTGTGGCACACCACCAGTAACCGGACTCCAGGCTGAATATTTTCCATCAACCACCACTCTTTGCCTTCTTTAAGAAAGCCAGATTCTAATCCAAACTGCTAAATCTCCCTCAATACCATGCCTCCGCATTTTCTCCAATAGCCTACCATGTGGAAACTTATCAAAGTCTTTACTGAAGTCCATGTCCACCACGTCAACTGCCATACCCTCATCCACATGCTTGGTCACCTTCTCAAAAAACTCAATGAGGTTTGTGAGACACGACCTGCCCTTGACGAATCCATGTTGACTATCTCCAATCAAATTGTTGCTTGCTCGATGATTATAAATCCTATCTCTTATAATCCTTTCCAAAACTTTTCCTACAACAGGTGTAAGGCTCACTGGTCTATAATTACCTGGGTCATCTCTACTGCCCTTCTTGAACAAGTGCACAACATTTGCAATCCTCCAGTCCTCTGGTACTAAACCTGTAGACAATGACGACTCACAGATCAAGGCCAAAGGTTCTGCCATCTCCTCCCTAGCGTCCCAGAGAATCCTCGGAAAAATCCCATCGGGCCCAAGGGATTTATCTACCTTCACACCTTCTAGGATTGATAACACCTCCTCCTTACTAACCTCAATCCTTTCAAGTCTAATAGCCCGTATCTCAGTCTTCTCCTCTACAATATTCTCCTTTTCCTGAGTGAAAACAGATAAGAAATCTTTGTTTAGCACCTCTCCGATCTCCACAGGGTCCACACACAACTTCCCACTTCTGTCTTTGACTGTCCCTATTTTTACCCTAGTCATCCTTTTATTCCTCACATACCTATAAAAAGCTTTAGGGCTCTCCTTAATTCTACCTGCTAATGACTGCTCATGTCCCCTCCTTGCTCTTCTTAACTCTCTTTTTAAATCCTTCCTAGCAAATCTGTAACTCTCCATCGCCTCATCTGAACCATATCGCCTCAATGTCACATAAGCCTCCCTCTTCCGCTTAACAAGAGACACAATTTCTTTTGTAAACCAAGGTTCCCTTACCTTATCACTTCCTCCCTGCCTGACAGGGACATACCTATCAAGGACACGCAATATCTGTTCCTTAAACCAGCTCCACATTTCGATTGTCCCCATACACTGCCTTTTGCTCCCCCATTCTATCCCTCCTAAGTCTTTCTTAATTGCATTATAATTGCCTTTCACCCATCTATAACTCTTGCTCAGTGGCATGTTCCTATCCCTTTCCATTGCTAAACTAAACATAAACGAATTATGGTCACTCTCTCCAAAGTGCTCACCTACCACCAAATCAAACACCTGGCCTGGTCCATTACCAATTACCAGATCCAGTGTGGCCTCCCCTCTTCTTGGCCCTTCAACATACTGTGTCAGGAAAGACTCCTGCACACATTGGACAAAAACTGATCCATCCGACGTACTCGAGTTATAGTATTTCCAGTCAATGTTGGGGAAGTTAAAGTCTCCCATAATGACCACCTTGTTCCTTTCACTCCTGCCCAGAATCGTTTTGCCGATTCTCTCCTCCACATCCCTGGAACTTTGCGGAGGCCTATAAAAAACTCCTAGCAGTGTGACCTCTCCTCTCCTCTTTGTGACCTCAGCTCATACCACCTCAGTAGATGAGTCCTCGTCAAAAGTTCTTTCAGCCACCGTTATACTGTCCTTGACTAACAAAGCTACACCTCCCCCTCTTTTACCACCTTCCCTGATCTTTATGAAAAATCTAAACCCTGGAACCTGCAACATCCATTCCTGACCTTTCTCTATCCACGTCTCCGAAATAGCCACAACATCGAAGTCCCAGGTACCTATCCATGCTGCAAGCTCACCTACCTTATTCCGGATACTCCTGGCATTGAAGTAGACACACTATGTGAACCACGACTTGGGGCTGGTCACCCTCTCCCTTCAGGACCCGAAAGACACGATCCGAGACATCATGGACCCTGGCACCTGGGAGGCAACACACCAACCGTGAGTCTCTCTCGTTCGCACAGAATCTCCTATCTGTCCCCCTAACTATGGATTCCCCAGTGACTAATGCTCCCCTCCTCTTCCCTCTTCCATTCTGAGCAACTGTGACAGACACTGCACCAAAGACCTGTACCCCATGGCTTACCCCTGGTAAGTCGTCCCCCTCAAAAGAATCCAAAACGGTATACCTGTTATTGAGGGGAACGGCAGCAGGGGATCCCCGCACAGTCTGCCTGTTCCCTTTCCGTCCCCTGACTGTAACCCATCTACTTTTTTCCTATACCTGAGGTGTGACTACCTCCCTGTAACTCCTCTCAATCACCCCCTCAGCCTCCCGAATGATCCAAAGTTCATCCAGCTCCATCTCCAGTTCCCTCACGCGGTTTCCAAGGAGCTGGAGTTGGGTGCACTTCTCACAGATGAAGTCAGCAGGGACACTAGTGGTGACCCTTACCTCCCACATCCTACAGGAGGAGCATGCAACTGCCTTTGCATCCATTGCCATTTTTCTGAATTGTAAAAAACAGACTATTGGAAAAGAAAACACTAGAAACTTACCAAATCGGCGCTCAGACCCTTTTTGGTTAGAGGAGGAGGATGGGTGGGAGACACTACTTTAGTAGTGTTTCGGGTAAAGCAAAAGCCCAAATATATTACCTCACTTATTCAACCGTCCCTTGTCTGCTCCTGCTCGACGCGCACTTCGCCTATTCACAAGGTAATTTTTTAAACGAGAAGCTCACCTTCCCAGGCTGCCCTCGCGCCTCCTTCCGGACTCCCGCCGCTGAAACGACTGAAAGGCTGCAGTCACGCGAGGTAAGACCTTTATACTCCTGAAGCTCATCTTCCCAGGCTGCCCTCGCGCCTCCTTCCGGACTCCCGCCGCTGAAACAACTGAAAAAGCTGAAACGACTGAAAAAGTATAAGGGAAGGTAAGTGCAAAAAGACCACTATATCGATTAACACTCAACCTGACTTCATTTGGCCTGTGACCTTGGTTCATTTGACCGTGGTTATATAGCTGCAACATGTTTTGCTACTCTTGTACTCCATGCTCAGGCTGATGAAAGCAAGCATACCATATGCCTTCTTAATCATTTTGGCCACCTGTGTTGCCACTTTTAGGGAACTGTGTACCTTCATGCCCAGATCCATCTGTACTTTAATGTTCCTAAGGTTTCTAGCATTAACAATATAATTCACACCTAAATTTGATCCTCCAAAATGCATCACCTCGCATTTGTCTGGATAAAACTCCATCTGCCATTTCTGTGGCAGTAAGCAGAAAAGTTAAGTGGAACATATTCAACACAGAAGAGAAGAAAGCCCCAGAAATAATCAAGAAAGACGTAAACATCGTAATCCTACTGGCGGAGAACAGACACATGACAGTAATCCTTAATAGAGCTCAACACATCGAGAAAGCCAACGCACTACTAGCAGATACCAACACCTACCAACAGATGGCAGTAGCCCCAACACCACAGTGAAAGAACCGTATTCCAACAACACTGAAGAAATTATACAGCTGAGCAAACATCAGCAACACAGACTACCAAAAAATGAAGCCAGAGTGATCCAACATACACGCTTCTAAGGTACACAAAATAGTGGTCCCCATCAGACTCATTGCCTCACTACCTGGCACACCAACATATAGATTAGACAAAGAGCTACAACGGAAACTGAAATACTTACTTGACAACACTACCCACTCCTCCACTCCTCCCAAGAATTCCTCAACATCACTAAGGATACCAGAATAGAAGAGGACGCGATAGTGGTATCCTTTGACATAACAGCACTGCTTAAGTTCATAAACATTGACCTAGCCAAAGAGACAATTGCCATACGGCTGGACAAATCAGGAAGGAAGTCACCCCACGACACCAACAGCATCAACAAGGACAGCACTCTGAAAATGCTGTACCTCACAATCCATTTTTTCAAACGAATCAACGGAACACCAGTGGGATCCCCGATATCAGGGCTGATAGCAGAAGCTGAAATGAAATGATTACAATTGAAAACGCTCTCCACTATACAACCCAAACTTTGGGTCCACTATTTAAATGACACCTTCGTGAGTATCAAAAGCACAAGATTAGAAAAAAATCCACCAACACATAAAGACCATCCTCACTGGAAAAAAATTCACAAAAAAAGACAACAACAACCGACTACCCTTCCTGGATATAATGGTGGAACGCAAGAACAACAGAGAATTCCAGACTAGCATATACGGAAAAATGCCACGTCCGGACCAGATACTTAATTACACCAGCAACCACCCCAACGCCCATAAAACGGAGCTGCATCAGGACATTATTCATACGAGACACAACACACTGCAAACAGCCTAGAACTGAACATAGCGGAACAGGAACACTTACACAGAGATCTTAAAAAGGAATGGATACCCAAAAAGCACCATCAGCCATTACATCAGTGACAGACCACAACAAGAAGGCACAACACGGCCAGACACACCAGTTACCCTACTGTACATCAGGGACATAGCAGAGATGACCACAAAACTCCTCAGACACCTAGGTATCAGGATAGCCCACAAACCAACAACCACCCTGCGACAGCTACTGATGAACATAAAGGATGCCACACCCACAACTAATGTAGTATACAAAATAGCATGCAAGGACTGTAAGAAACATTACCCAAGCTAAACTGGAAGAACACTGACATTAAGAATACACCAACACCAATTAGCCAACAAGAGAACGACCATTTCTCACTGGTCTCAGTACACACGCACAAAGAAGGATGCGAATTAGACTGGGATACCACATCCACGATAGCACAGGCCAGAGACATGCCAGGTAATTCATGGAGGCCTGGCATTCCAACTGGAATTCCATCAACTAAAAAATTGAACTGGACCCGATGTACAAACCACTGAAAAACAGAACTGGAAGTGATGACTACCACGCCATCAAACTGAGGCATATAAATAACAAGCGGGACAGAACACCAAACATTCACTTGAGGCGCTCAGATGATGTTACCTACTAGGGTGATGAAACATTTGCAAACAAACACACTGGCTCAGTGAGAAAGTCTGCAACCCGATGTCCAAATTGTATACGTCAAATACAAAACCACGCATCTGCACTCGAGATCACTGGATGACCGCTTTGCAGAACATCTACGTTCTGCTTACAAAAAAGACCCTGAATTACCTGTTGCCTGTCACTTTAACGCACCACCCTGTTCCATGGCCAAATCTCTGTCTTTAGTTTGCTGCCGTGTTCCAGCGAAGCTCAATGCAAGCTGAAAGTACAACACCTCACTTTCCCCTTGGGAACCGTGCAGCCCTCCGGACTCAATATCGAGTTCAATAATTTTAGGGCCTAAACTCTCCCATGTCCCAGCACCTTACCCCACACACCAGACCTTGAAACCATATAGCCTGCATTTACACACTACCTGTCATTAGTCACTAATAATTCCCATTAAAAACTATTCACTCTCCCACCCTGATCGTTATCAACTCTTTGCCTGTCCAACTGCTCTTCTCTCTTTTTCGGCTCTATCCTATCGTTTACTCCAAACCCAGTCTCCTCCCGTTTTCCTGCGTAAAAACTGACGTTCTCCCAGTCACCGTCAGGTATGAGGAAGTGTCACCGGACCCGATAACTCTGCCTTTTCCTTCACAGATGCTGCCAGGCCTACTGAGCTTTTCCAGAAACTTTCTCCAGGACTAACTGGATTTGTGTATTGATAAAAGTGTGCAGATTCTGCAGGGTACGATTCTTTGTTTCTGTGGTCTTGGAAACTTAATCGGCAGAATGATAATTTTCAATACGAGGTAACTTACTAGGTACATGGGTGGGAGATTGTGTCCTCGCTACATCTGTTAACACACGAAAGTATTGTATATGCTGAATTGATGTTTATGACTTGCGTGCATATGAAAAGATTTAATTACACCACAAAAAAGTCAGAACGAGCATTGGCTTCAAAATGGGGAAATAAAAGACCAGGTCCTTGTACATGACAAGAGGTTACCTTATATGTTCATCAACTCTTTCTCTCTGAATAGTTACCTTTCAATGGTTTAGGTGCTGGAACCCCTCTAAGCTTCAGAAAGATTAACTGAGAAAGAACTGAGTTAATCGCTGTGCTGAGAAGCTGTTCACGCTCCCTGTTCTGAGAAGGAAGGCAACCATTGTGAAAATGTTCGAGAGACGCATTCATTCGTACAAGATGATGAGAGTAACTCATGAACCATTCCATATACTTAAACAACAGCAGGTACACATGTGGTTTCCACTTTGCAGTTGTAATCACATCCATTAATGAGCTGTGCTAATTCTCACAGTGATGAATGTTTCTACTGAATGCAACATCCATCAGTGGGAGGCTAATCAATATTCGAGGCAGGTGCAGAATAAATCTATTTGATTTGGTTCAGATTCACATTGATTAGTTTTGGCATTGATATTTCTCCTTTCCTCCCACCCCAGTAGGACTTTCTGCCCTTTCAATTCTGGCAGGCAGATGCACTTTTTTTTCTGCCATTCTCACATTCTCATCTCTTCCTCTGATCTATCGTTATTTTTTCTCCGTCAGTACCCTACACCCACCACTCCCACAACCTATCCCAAATCTACAGCATAAATACTGTTCCCTCCTGTTTTCACACCAGCCCTGATTAAGTGCCACCTAGGCTCGAAATTTTAGCTTGATCTCTCTCCATGAATGCTGTCTGACCCAATGTGATCTCCTGCATTTGTTTTCAGCTCTGACTTAGTGGACAGGTTAGTTCGAAAGAATTCAGGGAGATAAAGAACAGAAATATCATCAGCGAAATGGAAATTTAAAACATAACTGAGATTAACACGCGGCAAAATAGGATTGATGATGTTCTGGGCCACAATGAGCATTTGAATTGTCAATTAAGGGAATACTGTGACTTTAAACAGAAAAGAAATGATACTGTTATGGACCAGACCAGGCCCCCTCAATATATTTTAAGAAGGTAGCCTCGACCCGAATATTTTCTTATTTTAAAGATAGATATGAATTGCTATGTTCCAGGTGGGATTCGACTGGTAACTACTCAGCGTTAAGCCTAACGCAATTTATTTACTCTTTATTTTATATGTCCTGAATGGGGAAAATTTATTATTGACCTCAACTGTTCATCTTCTACACCAATATTAATTTTCGTAACTTTTCTATGGTGACTTTCTTGCACTAAATATAATGGCAGTGATGTCGGCGAGTGCGCGCAGAATTTCGTCAGGAAAGTGTACACCTCATAAGAGACAATCAAGATAATTGAATTTAACTGAACCTTGTTGTTCTGAATGTTAATTGCGTTGAAAATAATTTACCATCTCGTATAGATTTGGGACCATCAGCCATGTGAGTCTGGTTCACAGAAATTGAATATTAATACATGGAGACGACTTGATTTGTCTTTAGTTCCAGAAACAAACTAAAACTTCTGCCGATTTAATAATTGGAAACAGAAAGAACTCTGTGGAGGTTAAACTTGGCAATTGCTTGGGCGCAGCTCCCGCTAGTTTTGTGTCTTTTTCTATTTCCTGAAATTTGTGTAATTCTCAGCTTCAGTGATTTTGTTTTGTCTTATCTTTTGATGGATTTTCGACTCTGTAAAAACAAAATATGATCTCAAAAGTTGCTGTGTCCGAAACAATCACCTGGATTTCCCGGTGGCCAGATAATCATTTGGGAATTTTAGATGGAGTTGCGCATGAAGGTCTTAAGGAATTCCTCGTTTCACAGGCTCTGACGGAAAGCACAGGAAGTGGAAAATTCCACTAGGCAACTCCTCTCTGCTTGAAAATGTCAGAAAGTCCCCATAAAAATAATAAAACCCAGAGAGTTGGCTGTTAAAATTCAGTAAATAATTAGGAACTGTTAGGTTATTAATCGTCTCTTTAATTCCGCAGTCGATGTTAAACTAAACCGCACACAAACCAAAGTAAAAATCTCCCTTGGATGCCTTACAAATTCCAGACGCTGAGAAGGCATTAGTGATAGAGTCATAGAGTCATACAGCATGGAAACAGACCCTTCCGTACAACTCGACCACCCGACCAGACATTCTAAACTGACCTCGTCCCATTTGTCAGCATTTGACCACTATCCCTTTAAACCCTTCCTATTTATGTTCCTATCCAGATGTCTTTTAACTTTTGTCATTGTACCTGCCTCTATCACTTGTTCCATACCAACACCACCCTATGGGTGAAAAAGTTATCTATCAGGTCCTGTTCAGATTTTACCCTCTCAGCTTAGACCTATATCCTCTAGTTTTGGACTCCCCTACCCTGGGAAAAAGATCTTGGCTATTCATCCTATCCATGCTCCTCATGATTATATAAAACTCCATATCGTCAATCTTCAGCCTCCGATGCTCCAGGAGAAAAAGATTCTGTCAATTCTGTCTCTCCCTGTATTTTAAACCCTCCAAATTTGGCAACAAACCTTTTAAATCTTTTCTGAACCTTTTCAAGTTTAACAATATCTTTAATATAGCAGGGAAACCAGAATTGAACACAACATTCGAAAAGTGACTTTATTAATGTTCTGTACATGCACAACGTGACGATCCAACTCCAATATGCAATGCCCTAACTTAGGAAGGCAAGCTTGCCAAACGCCTTCTTCACCACCTTGTCTACCTCAACTTCTCTTTCAGGGAACTATGCACATGCGCTCTAATATCTCATTTTTCAGCAACACTTTCTAGGCCCTACCACTAACTGTGCAAGTCCTGCTCCGTTTCCCTTCCTAAAATGCAACATTTCATATATATCTAAATTAATTACATCTGCCATTCCTTGGCCCATTGGCCCATCTGATCAATGTCTCCTTTTATACTAAGATCCTATTCTTCACTGTCTACTCCACCTCCAATTTTGGTGTCATTTGCTAACCTACTCACAATATCCTCCCACATTCAGTTTCAAATCATATATATAAATGATGAGAAGCAGTGGAACCAGCACAGATCCTCGTGAGACACCACTGGCCATAGGCCTCCAGTCCAAAAGACAAACATCTGACACTCTCTCTTCTTCAAAAAATGAAATCATTGCTCACTGGATCCGACAACACTATTTAATATTATAGACCAACAGCCCGCTTCCAGTGGAGCAGGCAATCCTCTTTATTCTGGAATCCGATAGCACACTGTTAACAACCATGACATGCCTGCTATTAAAGCACATTATCTGGCACTCCACTCCACCCTGACTTATCTTTGGATTAGAGATGTTATCCCTGCCTGGAGCAGGGACACTTTTATCCATTCTCTGTATTCAATTGTCTTTCACGTATTCCAGACATGGCACCCTTATTCACTGCATGAGGATCGACCCCTTCCTTGGTACTGAACCCAAATGCCTTGCCTATTCGGACTTATAGTACTAGACCTCAAACCCTGTGACAACTACTTATACTGTCTTTACTGCGATGACAAATAGCTCCCACTCAACCCAATCTATGTTAAGCAATCCATCACCGAACTGGCTATCTTGTCACCTTGCACCCTGTTGTCCCACAGACGTGGTTCACTACGCAGCTGGAACATTACACGCTCTACGCTCTACAATAAATTGACATTCCACACATTTAATATTCCACACACTTGCACCGGATGTTGATTCTTGCCCTGCGGACGACATTCTTATCGGGCATCCTATACCATATTATGTGACAATTGTTAAATTGACCATGTGGAATTTTGGACATTTAAATTAAAGAAAATAGCAACACACTGCAGAGAAGTGCCGGACAGCTTTGCATTTCAGGGCAATTGCAGGGATGAATGTTCATTCCATACTTAGTAGAATCCCATAGTGTGAAAACAGTCCATTCGGCCCAACAAGCCCACACTGAGCCTCTGAAAAGAACCCCACCTAGAACCAGCCCCCTCAGCCTGCATTTCCCTTAACAGTCCACTTCACCTACACATCCCTGAACACTAGGGGTAATTTGGCATTGCTAATCCACCTCATTTGCACATCCTTGAACTGTGGGAGGAAGCCAGAGTACCAAGGTGGAAACCTGGCCAGACACGGGGAGAATATGCAAACTCCACACAGACAGTTGATCTGGGGTGGAATCTAACTCGGGTCCCGGGAACTGTGCAACAGCAGTACCAACCACGGAGTTACCCTATATTTCCGAATAAGACCTACTCATAACTCCCTGTTAGAAAGGAAGAGTGTTTGTGTAGCAGAAAAAAAGAAGCCCCCAGTCTGTGATTGATTGCCATTCCTTATAAAGCCTGGTTCAATGTTTTGCTTTCTTGTCACGAAACTGCGCAAAGGCCATTCCATGCATCTCCCACCCAGAAGTCCATTTGTAAAATGCATAATGTAATGGTACAACCTGCATCTTCTTAGTGCTATTCTGCTTTCCAATTGCTCAAGCTGATAAGAGACACAAATGCTAAATTAAAAACACGCAGGCCATGCATTTTCTTTAGATGTTATTGTAGGAAAAGAAATACAGAAATGTAGAATCGTCTGTTGTGAAGCGTAGAAGATCGACAAAAGGAAAGAAAAAGCGACCCACTAGCTGGATAACTTATTGTTTGCAACAGTTTGAGCTCTTCGTGCATTGGACAATTCATGGGTTGCTACCCAGAATTATATGATTATGCTTTACTATATTTTCTAAATGGATGTGTTACATATTCTCAAGAAGTGGCAAATATGTTGCTGTCTGTCCACACAAAGGTTCTAATATGTCAAATGAGTACAAGGGTAGCATAGACTATTGAGGTTTAGTTGGTAGGATCTTTCAAAATAAAATCAGTGGCCTAATATCTTATTCAGTTTCTAAGGAGACGTCAATCAAAGATGCAATTCCTGACTGTGATAAGCAAAGAAATTCATTCGTATTTTTGTCGCTTAATTATCAGGTTCATAGGACTTGATTGTACTGATTAGCCTGTCAGACCAATGAAAACTGTCTCACATTCCCGTGAGAAGATGCAACTAGTTGTTTATTACCAACCGGAAATCCAGATGATTTAGTTTATTCACTTCAATTTCTGGCCGCAGCCGTTCATCTCTCTGTCTTCCATCATTCAAAAAGTAAAAATGTTGACCCATGTCTTCTTGAATCGAGCGGCGGGAGTGGTGAGAGCGAGAGCCAAGGGACAGCAGGGAAGGTAAGGGTTTCCTTATAAAAACTTACCTTGTGGGTCAGTGGCCATTTGCTTTCAGCAGCGGGAGTGGTGAGACCGCGAGCCAGTAAGTGAAATATTATATTCAGGCATTGTCTAAACCCGAAACACTACACATGTCGTGTCTTCTACCCATCCTCCCCCTCCAACCAAAGAAAAAGGACTGTGTGGAGTGTCGGTAAAGTAAGGTAAGGTGTTTGTTTTCTTTATTCTTTTGGCAATCTAGAGTAGAGGGAATGGAAGCTAGGGCAGTTGCATGCTCCTCTTGTACGATATGGGAGGTAACGGTTACTACCAGTGTCCCTTCTGACCACACCTGTGAGAAGTGCACCCAACTCCACCTCCTCACAGACCGTGTCAGGGAACTGGAGCTGGAGCTGTAGCTGGATGAACTCCAGATCATTCGGAAGACTGAGAGGGTGACAGAGGAGGAGTTATAAGGAGGTGATCACACACAAGCAACAGGAAAAAGGCAGCTGGTTGACTGTCAGGAAGGGGGAAAGGGAATAGGCAGACATTACAGGGATCCCCTGTGCCTGTTCCCCTCAATAATAAGTATAACGCTTTGGATACTGTTGGGGTGGGGGCGGAAACTACCAGGGAAAGCCATAGCAGCCAGGTCTCTGGCACTGAGCCTGGCTCTGTGGCTCAGAAGGGAAGGAGGAGAATGGGAGAGCGATAGTGTTATGAGATCCACTGGTTAGGGGAACAGACAGGGTATTCTGTGGTTCCGAGTGAGACTCCCCGATGGTATGTTGCCTCCCGGGTGCCACAGTCAGGGATGTCTCGGATCGAGTCTTCAGGACTCTTAAAGGGGAGGGAGAGCATTCAGAAGTCATGGTACACATCGGTACCAATGACATAGCCAGGATACGGGATGATGACCTGAAAAATGAATATAGGGAGGTAGGATGAATGCTGAGATCCAGGACGAGTAGAGTAGTAATCTCAAGATTACTACCTGTGCCACGGGTTAGTGAAGCTAGAAACAGAGAGCAAGTGCTGCTGAACACGTGGGCTACAGAGCTATTGTCGGAGGTAGGGCTTCAGGTTTGTAGATCATTAGGATACCTTCTGGGGAAGGTGGAACCTGTATAGGAAGGACTTGTTGCAGCTGAGCTGGAGGGGCACCGATATCCTGGGTGGGAGGTTTGCTAGAGCTCTTCGGGAGGGTTTAAATTAGTTTGGCAGGCGGATGGGAACCAGAGCTACAGATCAGAGGATCGGGTATCCAGTGTACAGACAGATAGAGCAAGCAGAGAATCTGTGAAGAAGGGTAAGCAGTTGATAGGGCAAACTGGCAGTCAGTGCAACAGATTGAGGCATGTCTCCTTCAGTGCAAGAAGTGTCAGGAATAAGGTTGACAAACTTAGAGCATGGATCAGTGCTTGAAACTACGATGATGTGGTCATTATGGATACTCAGAAATCACTGGCATGAATGGTTTTTGGATGTTCCAGGGTACAGATGTTTCTCAAGAAATAGGGAGGGAGATAAAAGAGGTGGGGGAGAGGCATTGTTAATCTGCAGAAAAGGAGGCAGTGGAGGAGGGTTTCTCCACTGAGTCAGTATGGGTGGAAGTCAGAAACAGGAATGGAGCAGTGAATTTATTGGGCGTTTTCTATAGACCCCCCAATAGCAACAGACACACTGAGGAACAGATTGGGAGACAGTTTTTGAAAAGTGCAGAAATAATAGGGTTGTTGCGATGGGCGACTTGAATTTCCCTAATATCGACTGGAACCTCCTAAGTGCAAATAGGTTGGATGGAGCGGATTTTGTCAGGTATGTCCAGGAAGTATTTCTAACCAAGATGTAGATGGACCGAATAGAGAGGAGGCCATATTGGATTTGGTGTTTGGCAACATACCAGATCAGGTGTCATATCTCTTGGTGAGTGAGCATTTCCGTGATAGTGATCACAGCTCTCTGACCTTTACTATAGTCATGGGGAGGGATCGGAGCAGACGGTATGGGTAAGTACTTAATTGAGGGAGGGGGAATTCCAATGCTATCAGGCAAGATCTACAGAGCATCAACTGGGATCAGAGGTTCTCAGGGAATTGCACAACAGAAATGTGCAGTTTGTTCACGGAGCAGTTGCTACAAGCGCTGGATAGGTTTGTCCCACTGAGGCAAGGAAATGATGGTAAGGTGAAGGAACCTTGGATGACAAGTCATGTGGAACAACTCGTCAAGAGGAAGAAGGAAGCTTAATTAAGAGTGAGGATGAAGGATCGGACAGGGCTCTAGAAATCTACAAGGTATCCAGGAATGAACTGAAAAATGGACTTAGGAGACCTAGAAGGGGCGATGAGAAAACCTTGGTGGGTAGGATCAAGGAAAACCCCAAAGCTTTCAATACTTACGTGAGGAACAAGAGGATGGCCAGAGTGAGGGTGCGGCCAATCAGGGATAGTGGAGGGAAATTGTGCACGGACTCAGAGGAGGTAGGGGAGACCCTTAATGAATACTTTGCTTCAGTATTCACTAGTGAGACGGAAATTGATGTTTGTGAGAACACCATGAAATAGGCAGATATGCTCGAACAGCTTGATGTTAGGAAGGAGGATGTGCTAGAAATTTTGAAAAGCATGAGGGTAGATATGTCCCCTGGACCAGATGGGATATACTCAAGATTTCTATGGGATGCGAGGGAAGATACTGCTGCCCCTTTTGCGATAATCTTTGCGTCGTCACTGTCAACTGGAGTAGGACCAGAAGATTGGAGCGTGTCAAATGTCATTCCCTTGTTCAAGAAAGGGAATAGAGATAATCCTGGAAATTTCAGACTGATCAGTCTTACTTCTGTGTTGGACAAGTTGTTGGAGCGTATTCTGAGAGATTGTATTTATGATTTTTTTTTGGAAAAAAAACAGTTTGATTAGAAATAGCTCGCATAGCTTTGTGAGGGGCAGGTCATGGCTCACAAGTCTTATTGAATTCTTGAGGATGTGACAAAACACATCGCTGAAGATAGAGATCACAAGGTTTGGAGCTGGATAAACACAGCAGAACAGGCAGCATCAGTGCAGTAGGAAAGCTGACGTTTCGGGTCTGGACTGTTCTTTACAAATGGGGGAGGTGAAGTGGGCTCTGAAATAAATAGAGAGAGGGGTAGGCGATGATAGAAGGTGGATAGAGGAGGAGATAGGTGGAGAGAAGACGGACAGGTCATGAAGGCGGTACAGGTGAGTGTAAGTAAGGAGTTGTGATGGGGATTGCTCAGTGAGGAGGGAGGGGCTGGTAGCTGGGAGGGAAGATGAACAGGTCAAGGAGGCAGGGACGAGAGGGGCTGATTTTGGGATGTCGTCGGGGTTAGAGAGAGATTGAAGCTTGTAAAGTGCACATTGAGATCATTGGGCTGCAAATTTCCCAGGCACAATATGAGGTGCTGTTCCTCCCAGTATGACCATCAGTGAAGGTAGGGCAGTGGATGTGGTGTATATGGATTTTAGCAAGGCATTCGATAAGGTTCCACATGGTAGATTCATTCAGAAAATAAAGAGGAATGGGATTCAGGGAAATCTGGCTGTCTGGATACAAAACTGGTTTCCCAATAGAAGACAGAGTGTGGTAGTAGATGGAAAGTATTCAGCCTGGAGCTCGGTGACCAGTGGTGTTCCGCAAGAATTTGTTCTGGGACCTCTGCTCTTTATGATCTTTATAAACGGCATGAAATAAGAAGTTTTTAGTAAGTTGCCAAAGACACCAAGGTTGGTGGGGTTGTGGACAGCGTGGAGGGCTGCCGTAGGTTGCAATGGGACATTGACAGAATGCAGAGCTGGGCAAAGAAGGGCAGATGGAATTCAACCCAGAAAAGTGTGTGAAGTGATTCATTTTGGAAGGTCGAATTTGAATGCAGAATACATGATTAATGGCAGGATTCACAGCAGCGTGGAGGAGCAGAGGGATCTTGGGATCCACGTCCATATATCTGTCAAAGTTGCGACCCAAGTTGACAGGGTTGTAAAGAAGGCCTATGGTATGTCAGCTTTCGTTGGCAGGGAAATTGAGTTTAAGAGCTGTGAGGTTACACTGCAGCTCTCTCAAACTCTGGTTAGACCACACTTGTAATATTGTGTTCAGTTCTGGTCACTTCATTATAGGAAAGATGTTTAAGATTTAGAGAGGGTGCAGAGGAGATTTAGCAGGATAATGCCTGGACTGGAGGGCAGGTATTATGAAGACGGGTTGAGGGAGCTAGGGCTTTTTTCATTGGAGCGAAGAAGGATGAGCCGTGACTTGATAGAATTGGACAAGGTAATGAGAGGCATAGAGACTGTGAATAGTCACAGACATTTTCCCAGGTTGGAAATGACTATTACGAGGGTGCATAATTTTAAGGTGATTGAAGGAAGGTATAGGGGAGATGTCAGAGGTAGGTTCTTCACATTCAGACTGGTGGGCGTGTGGAATGTGCTGCCAGCAGTGGTAGTGGAGTCAGATAGAGACATTTAAGCGACTCTTGGATAGGCTAAAAGAGGGCAGTAAAATGTAGGGTATGCAGGGCGGATTGATCTTAGTCGGATGAAAGGTCGGCACAACATCGTGGGCCGAATGGCTTGTACTGTGCTGTGCTGTTCTTTGTTCTATGTTCTATAAAAACAGATACCCAGGAGTGAGTAACAGACAACAATCTGATCAAGAGGCTTCAAGGTGGTTTATGCATACAGTAACAATTACCAAGGAGTAAATTACGGAATGAATTTGAAGTGTTTGGGGTCTTTCGTTATAGAATAACAGATATCCGGGATTCAGTTTCAGTCTGGAATTTAATCGAGAGTTTGGCGTAGTTTCTGCATAGAATGACAGATACACGGGACTGAGTAACAGGCTGGAATCTTATTAGGATGTTGGTAGCGATTTATCTGTAAAGTCACAGATACATGGGAGTGAGTTACAGACTGGAAA
Organism: Ginglymostoma cirratum; assembly: GCA_024137785.1. Lineage (NCBI taxonomy): Eukaryota > Metazoa > Chordata > Chondrichthyes > Orectolobiformes > Ginglymostomatidae > Ginglymostoma > Ginglymostoma cirratum. Next base: position 27,601 of record JAHRHZ010000101.1, read on the forward strand.
CTAATCAAGTGCTTCCGGGTATCTTTCTACTTGCAAAAGATACAGAGATAGGTGGAGGGACAGGTAGTATTGAGGAGTTGGCAAGGTTTCTGAAGGATTTGGACAGGTTAAGAGAGTGGGCAAAGAAGTGGCAGATGGAGTGCAACGTGAGAAAGTGTGAGGTCATGCATTTTGGTAAGAAGAATAAAAGCATGGACTATTTTCTAAATGGGGAGAAAATTCAGAAGTCTGAAGTGCAAAGAGACTTGAAAGTTCAAGTCTCGGATTCTCTCAAGGTAAACTGGCAGGTCGAGTCAGTAGTCAGCAAGGCAAATGCAATGTTGGCATTTATTTTAAGAGGATTTGAATATAAGAGCAGGGATGTACTACTGAGGCTTTATCAGTCTCTGGTCAGACCACATTTGGAGTATTGCGTGCATTTTTGGGCCCCATGTCTCAGGAAGGATTGACTGGCCCTGGAACGGGTTCAGAGGAGGTTCACGAGAATGGTCCCAAGAATGGAAAGCTTAACATATGAGGAACGTTTGAGGACTCTGGGACTATACTCATTGAAATTTAGAAGGATGAGGGGGAATCTAATTGAAGCTTTCAGAATACTGAATGGCCCAGACAAAATGGATGTAGGAAAGATGCTGCCATTGGTAGGAGAGTCTAGGACCCAGGACATAGCTTTAGAGTAAAGGGAAGACCTTTTAGAATGTAGATAAGGAGAAACTTCTTCAGCCAGACAGTAGTCCATCTATGGAATTCATTGCCACAGAAGGCTGTGGAGCCTCAGTCATTGAGTACATTTAAGGCTGAGATAGATAGATTCTTGACTATCAAGGGGATCAAGGGTTATGTGGAGAAAGCAGGAGAAGGGGTTTGAGGAACTTATCAGCCAAAATGGAATGGCAGAGCAGAATCGGTGGGCCGAATTGCCTAATTTCTGCTCCCATGTCTTATGACTTACTGAGAACAACATATACCCTGGAATGAGTTACACACAGGAATCTAATCAAGGGGAGTGGGTGACTTATTGATAAAGCAACCAGACAGGAGAGCGGAGAAAACAGGGGAGAAAGCATCCACCATGGACCAACTTAAAAATGGCCAACTGTTGTATGTGGAGGTTTCCAAGTGTTCGGAAAGATGGGAGAGAAACAGGCAGACACTCACACAGTGACCAACAGTCAGGAAGGTACAGAAGGAAGTTTGCATTTCCAACTGGCATCGGATCAAGCTAGTCTTCGATTTAAAATGCATCTCAGCAGGGATAAATCAGAAAGTAAATGTGGAAGAGGACATAAAGTGCTTGCAAATTAAAGGACAAATTACTGGAAGTTAATCTGCTTACGCAGCGAAAAGTTTGTAGGACAAATGGTCCCAGATATCACCAGGGTTTGGAATAGGATAGTGAGAAAAAAAGGTATAAAAACATCGTAGGCGTGCACTGAAAAATTAAAACTGAGCAGAGATCAATTGAATTTTGCTGCAAATATTTCCAAATGTGTATGGACCTTACAATGTTGAAGTTGTAAGCGACACTACCTTAGTGTCTTCCCACCTGCCTACTTTGAACAGCATTGCCCCTCTGTTTTCCACATTCATTGTGGATATTAATACCATTTTATATTTTCAGTATCATTCTGGTTACAATGCTGCATATCTGGTACTGCCTTATTCATCTACAGTCCTGTGTAAATACAGTGAAAACAACAAACACACAGGATTCCATTCCGGAGATTTGTTTAATTTCAGATGAATCATTCTCTTTTATTTGTAGACTACACACAATTTGAACTCACAGCAGTCGTGTAGGGTCTGATTAAAACTTGATTTTAGTATCAGCCTAGCCATATAGGATTCAAAATCTGCGACAGATTCTGAAATAAGGCTACACGGCTACAGTTCAGTGACAGAGCTGACATTTCTCTTTTCGCACAATCAAATCTTTCAGATGTTTGAAGCTTGGAAAGGAAGACAGAATTTGCTGAGATGTGAGATTGTCTCAGGCATTTACTGTAAACACGTTCTGGGATTTGCATTTTAACCAACTTCAAAGAGCTGTCTCTACTTCCTTCGTCAGCAAACAGAATGAAAAATCTAAAATATAGGAAAGTCAGATTTGACACATTCCCCACACTGACAGAAGGCCAAACTGAAACGTGGAAATGTGTAAGGGAGTCGAAATTAACCAGCAGCTTTCTGTGTTTCTGTTCCCAGTTTAACATTTGACCATTTAGTTTATCTTGTCGTCAGCCTAACATACAGCAAGCATCATTACACGTATTACATTATTTCAGTTCTCCTGCCATTTCGTCAGACTGACTGCATTTAAACTGTACCGATCTAAAACTCTCAGGGCAGTTTGTGAATTGAGTTAAATGCAAAGTAAAAACCAAAAGTACTGCGGATGCTGTAAATCAGGAGAAAAAAAAAAGTTGCTGGAAAAGCTCAGCAGATCTGGCAGCATCTGTGAAGAAGAAAACAGGGTCCGGTGCACCTTCCTTTTGTTGTAGATGCAAAGTAATATCACCTGTTCACATCTTGCGATATTCCATCTGTAGGAAGCTCGGGTTGTTAATGTACAAAGTGTGAGGTGTGGTTAAAAATGCAATGCTGGGATAAAAGATTCAGAAAGCTATCAGTCAGGCAATCAGGCAGCCACTTTATGTTTGATCATGACTGCCATTTCATGTTAGCACAGCCTTGACATCGAGGTTATGAATAGGGAAAGGCAAAAAAAGAATGTGGACTGGAGGAGTCCGTGCATATTTGTGCGCAGCGTAGATTCACCAGAATGTGCAGGTACTGGTGTAGATTGGGGAGGACAAAGTTAACAATCGCACAACACCAAGTTTTAGTGCGACAAGTTTATTTGAAATCACCAGCTTTCAGAGCGCAGCCCCTTTGTTGGGTGCAATGAGCGAGAAAAGCACACTAACATGGAGTTTATCGGCAGAGAGATCAAAGAATCAGACAACTGTTGTGAGGGGAGTGAGCCAACCCGAAATAGCTGGCTGCCTGTTTCCTGTTGAATCTTTAATTATTCATACATTCCTGATTAATGATTAAATATTCAACAGGAAGTACGATCCTTTGAACTCTCTGCCTGTAAACTCTGTGTTGGTGTGTCCTCCACTCTCAATGCACCTGATAAAGCGGCTGCAATCTGAGACCTCTGAGACTACAACCTGGTGTTCTGTGATTTTTGACTTTCTTCACCAGAATGATAGCTGGACAGCAAGTGTTCAATGGCACGGGACTGAAATGACGCAAACCTAGTGTTGTATTTCAGAAAGTTAGAAGGATGGGAGATGGGTGCAGTTTTCAAGAGAATAATAGAAACTCTTGGGATAGAGAGAGAGAAAGATTTCTTGCAGCTTCTGGATCTAGGACTAGGATCATCGTCTTAAAATCTAACAATACACTGAAACCATTTCAGAATTCTAATCTCATATTGAATATGTTTAAACACGTAAATTTACAACATATGAGATGTTTATATATGAGATGAGATATAAACATGATGTGGTTCTGTAAGAAACATTAAATATCATTGTAAATCTCATGTATCAAACACTGCCCGGACAGGGATAGCACGGGGAGCTCTCTTGAGGTAGCAGTAAAATAGTTGGAGGACAGGCATAATGCGAGCACAGATGCAAAGTTACATTCAGTCTAAACTGTCTCCATCACACACCCCATAAACACACAGGTACACAGACACACCCAAAGACGCAATCCTGAATTTTCGACTGTGATACAGATGACACCAAAATGCATGATGTGGTGGACAGCAAAGAAGTTTACCTCAGAGTACAGCGGCACCTTGATCAGATGGGCAAATGGGCCGAGGATTGGTAGGTGAAATATAATTTTGATCAAAGTGAGGGGCTGCATTTTGGTAAGGCAAATCAAGGCAGCACTGGTACACACAATGGTACGGTTCGAAGGAGTGTTCCCGAACAAGGAGACCTTGTGGTGAAGTTTCAATGTTCCTTGAGGGTGGAGTTGCAGGTAGACAGGATAGTGAAGAAGGCATTCAGTATGCTTGCCTTTAATGGTCAGCGCATTGAGTATTAGAGTTGGCATGTCATGTTGCTGTTGTACAGGACAATGGTTAAGCTCCTTTTGGATTACTGCATTCAGTTTTGGTCTCCTTGCTTTTAGCAAGATATTGTGAAACTTCTAAGAGTTCAAAAAAGATTTAGGAGGATGTTGTCAGCGTTGGAGGGTTTGAGCTATAGGATGAGGCTGAATAGGGTAAGGCTATTTTCCCTGAAGCATGGGAGGCTGAGCCTCACAGAGGTTGATAAACCCACCTTACAGAAGTTGATAAATCGTGAGCGGCATGGATAGGATGAATAGCCAAGGTCGTTTCAAATGAGGAGTCAAACTAGAAGACAAAAGTTTAGGGTGAGAGAGGAAAGATTTAAAAGGGGCTAAGGAGCATCTTGTTTACACAGAGGGTTGTGCTTGTCTGGAATGAGCTGACACAGGAGGTGTTACAGACTGATGTAATTGCATCATTTAAAAGGCATCTGGAATGGGAACATGAATAGGAACTGTTTAAAGGGATTCGGGTGAAATGTGGATAAATGAGACTCAGTTAGTTTAGGATTTCTGGTTGCCATTGACGAGTTCTACTGAAAGGCCCTTTCCTGTGTTACACAGCTCTATGACTCTAACACTGTATGACTGCATCTGGGTTTGCTACATTCCATCATCTGGTCTATTTTGCTGTGTGAATTCTATTTAAAACAATGTCAGTTGGAAATTAAAACAAAGTTGCTGGAAAAGCTCAGCAGGTCTGGCAATCTGTGAAGGAGAAAACAGAGTTAATGTTTTGGGTCCGGTGACCCTTCCTCGGAAATGTGTGCATGTGGTAACAAGGACTGGTGTGTCGGGTCGGAGGCTCAGACATGGGAGAGTTCCATCAATGTTGTTGGTTAGAGATAGACCTTTCACCTGAGTAATGTTGTAACTCTCTCGATCCGTTGGCTAGATTGACATGCAAATACAGGAGACATTCTCGCTCATGGCTGTGGGAATACCCACAATTCAAAGAGATCTGGAAAATCGCTCCAAGCGCAATCGCAGGTTTTCTGCGTGGTCAGCGCATGCTCAAAGCGATTGGAACCTTTGTTGTTTGAACTGCAGAGAAGGCCATCAATCAGTTAGACCAACCAATGTGGGTGGCACGGTGGCTCAGTAGTTAGCAATGCTGCCTCACAGCGCTAGGGACCCAGCTTCGATTCCACCCTCCGGCGACAGTCTGTGTGGAGTTTGCATATTCTCTTCGTGCCTGTATGGGTTTCTTCTGGGTGCTCCAATTTCCTCCCACAGTCCAAAGACATGCTGGTTAGGTGAATTGGCTACACTAAATTGCACGTACTGTGCAAGGGTTGCATAGATCCAGAGGAGTTATAGTGGAATGGGTCTGAGTGGGATTCTCTGAGGGTCAGTTTGGACTTGTTGGGCCGAAGGGCCTGTTTCCATTTAGTACAGATTCATTGGGAATTAATGAGGGGCTGAACTGCAGGAGCAGCTGGTCCTCCAACCAATGGGAGTGAACGAGCTGTGTTTTGAATGACAATCCAGCAGCTTATATGTCAACTTTCTCCGAGACCAGCCCCACAAATTTCCAATTTCATTCCACAACCAGCCCTTGTGCTTTTGTGTGTTCTCTTGCATTCCCTTTTTCCAGTTTTTTTTTAAATTTCAGATTAACAGAATGCGAAGAATATTAGAGGAAGGCAGCACGGTTTATCAATGTTTCGCCCTGCTGCCTAAGACGGCCAGAGACCCGGCTTCAGTTCTGAACGCAGCCGACTGTGTGAAGTTTTCACCCCCCCCCCCCCCCCCACAGTGCCTGCGTGGGTTCTTACCACAGATCAAAAATGTGCAGGTCAGTGGATTGGCCATGCTAAATTGCACATTGATTACAGGGGTGTATAGGGTAGGTGGTTAAGTCATGGGAAATGTTGGGTTATGCAAATAGGTTAGAAGGTGGGTCTTGGTCGAATGTTTCTCAATAGGTTGGTGCAAACTTGACTGGCCAAATGGCCTCCTCCTGCATTGGAGGGATTCTATGATTGGATGTGCAGTTAGGAAACTCATGCCAAACTGCAGATCAGAATCTGACAGTCAGCCAGTTAATAGTCACCTGAATATCCCTGGATTTTGAACATAAAAGGAAACATCACTGTTTCTCATTGGAGAGAAGACATACACGTGTTCTACATTCGGATAAGGAGTTAGCCAATCATAAGGTCGACCAGACTTTAAATGTACTGTTGACTCAGAGAAACCATGGAAACGTGAGGGATGTGGAAAGAGATTCGCGTTCCCATCTGAATTGGGCATTCACTAACATAGTCAGAGCGGAAACTCTGTTTTGACTGCAGGGAAGGTGTTACGGTGAGTCAATCTGCTGAGTTAACAGAGCTTTCACAATGTGGAGAGACCATTCAGGTACTCTGATTGTCGGACTGGGTTCAAACTTTCATTTCAACTCACTGCACATCGTTGTTTTCAGACTGGGAGCAAGCTTGGAAGTGACTGCCTGTGATATCAAAGAAGCATTGGATGGAGTGTCGCATCAAGGACCAAAACCTGAACTAGTGTGAACATATTACACTGGTTGGAGTACTCAGAAAAAGAAAGGAAGTTGATTGAGGCTACTGGCGTCCAATCGTCTCAGCTTTAGGACATCACTGCAAGAATTCCTCAGGGTGGTGTCTTCGGCTCAAACACCTCCAGCTGCTTCATGAATGACCTTGCACAATTCAGAAGGTCAGAAATGGGGATATTCCCTGATTATTTGCAATATTCCGGACTATTCAGTTTGTCTCAATCACTAAAATTGTCAATATCCATGTACAGCAAGACTTGGACAAGATTCAGTCTTGGAATGATTATGTGCAATTGCCAGGCAATGGTCATCGACAACAGGAATGAATCTAAGCATGTTCCATTGACATTCAAGGGCATTTTCATCATTGTATCCTGCACTATCAACATCTTGGTGTTTTCTTCTGCCACACACTGAACGTGACCAGCCATATAAACTTTGTGACTAAAATAGGTCCGAGGCTAGGAAATTTACAGTGACTTCAAAGGCTGCCCACCATCGGCAAGGCATGTGTCAGCAATGAGACGGAATACTCCCCACTTGCCTGAATTAGTGCAGCTCCAAAAACACTAAGAAACTCAAATCCATCCTGCACAAAGCAGACTTTACCATAATCTTTGTTCATGAGTCAAATTATTCAATAAGGGAATTAGACGATTAGCTGCAAATGAACAACGTACGTGATTAGAGGGAGAAGGCAAGAGAATGGAATTGGGTGAGATAGTCTCATTTTGAAGGCCAGTGCAGATATTATGGTAAAATGGTTTCCTTGTGTGCTGCATCAATTCTAGGATTCAAACTACAATGACGACCTTCAACATTCTCTTCCTTCACCGTTGGTGGAAGGCAGCAATAGTTTTTACCAAGACCAATATGCACTGAAGTAACTTCCCCAGGCTCCTTCAACACCACTTCCTGAATACCAATTTTACTCAATTGGTTTGGTTGTGGAGAGAGCCGAGTACCCTGAGTCCTCCAACACTTCTTCCATGGAGCTTTCACCTCAATGTCCCCACTCTTCTGCAGACCATTTTCTTTTCCAAAAATATACTTCATTCTTAAAAAATGTCTTGTGTGTATGTATGTGCGTGTGTGTGTGTGTGTGTGTGTGTGTGTGTGTGTGTGTGTATTAGTGTATATATATTTATATATATATACATCACAAATGCAGTTCAGTGCCGGACTGCAGCACATCAACAAAACATACATTACCTAACTAACGGAGACTACAAATTACTCTTAACTAGCGACTGTGGGATATATCGCTCATTCAAATGATGCAACATCAAGTCATATGAAGGTTGAGCCAGAACTGATCTCGTTTTCAGACTGAATACACTTTTTCTAAAGACTCGGACCTTAGTCATGCTCTGCATTTGACAAATCTCCAACATTCACGTATTATCAGGTATGAAGGCGCAACATTTGGTAAAATAGCGTGAAAATTGCAATATGGGGTTTTGATAATTATGATTGTTGGATACCAATCATATTATTCAGAGATAGTAGAAACTGCAGATGCTGGAGAATCTGAGATAACAAGGTATCGATCTGGGTGAACACAGCAGGCCAAATGACATCAGAGGAGCAGGATGGCTAATAATATTATTCACATGCTTTTTACATTCTCTGTGAATTCTGAATTACAATTAACTTTGCAAAAACAATTTGGATTCCGAGGTGCCATGCTGAAATTAACCTTAAACTCAAGGGTATATCCTCTGAATCATTTGATGTTTGGCACAAGGCTGTGGTGTGAGATCACAAAATGGGACTCACTTAAATTTGCATGACATCACGGAGCACTAGTAAAACTGAAATTAATGGTGATAATGGATTAAGCTATCAAGTGGCTGAAACATACTTGACATTAAAGATGAGGTTCGTAATTTTGAAGTCCAATCGCCTGAGACAAATTCTGCAGATGAACCTAAGCACAATGTCGTGAAGAAGGTGTTTGGCACATTTGCTTTTATCAGTCATTGCATTGAGTTTAAGATTTGGAAGGTCATGTTGCTGCTTCACAGTACATTGGTTAGTCCACTCTTGGAATACTGTGTGCAATTTTTGTCTCACTGCTACAGGCAGGATGTTGAATGAAACTTGAAAGGGTTGAGAAAAAAATTGCAATGATGTTGCTGGGTTTAAGGTATAGGGAGGGACTAAATAGCCTGGGGTGGGGGGATGTAATTTTTGTCAGAGAGGCTTCAGAGGCTGAGGGGTGACCTTATAGAGGTTTATAAAATCATGAGGGGCATGGATAGGGTAAATAAACAAGGTTTTTTCCCTGGGGTGAGGGAGTCCAAAACAAGAGTGTACACGTTTATGGTGAAGGGGAAAGAAATAAAGGGGACATATGGGGCAATGTTTTCATGCAGACGGTGGTGAGCGTATGAAATCAGCTATCAGGGCCATGGTAGAGGCTGGGGCAATTACATTTAAAAGGCATCTGGATGGATACATGAAGAGGAAGTGTTTTGTCGTGGATCAAATGGGGTGAGATTAACTTAGGACATGTGATTGGCACGGATGGGTTGATTGAAGGATCTGTGTTAATGCTGTACAACTCTATGTCTGCATCCAAACAAACCAAAGGCATCTCTTACTTGACCCATCATGTATTTACATGTATTTCAGGCCCCACGAGGGTCCAATAACTGAACGGACACCCATTTTACGTTGGCAGAAATCCCCTGCTCAACGGCCATTCCCCACTGCGCCTTGGTGGCAATTTCCCCCAAGGTTTAGTGTATCCCTCAGCACGTTGTCCTAGACCTTGGAATGTGCCTGTTACAATGCTCTGTTGAGGTCAACACCGTCTTCTGGAACACCAATAAGTATCGAACAGACCAGTCCTGTTTTCCAGAAATCAGTGACAGTTTGTAAGGGCATGATACAGTATCTAATATCAACACAAAGACAGAATTTATTGGAAAACTTCAGCAGGGCTGGCAGCATCTGTGGAGAGAAATGACGGTTAATGTTTTGGTTCGAGTGATCTTTCCTCCAAACAATATCCATTAACTTGTTTCAGGCAGCAGATACCTCCTGTACAGCTGTGGTACTGTCTGTTACAGACAGACTCTGGAACCTCCTACAGTCTTAACATCCAGTGGGTTCCCGGCATTGCTCCATTTACACTTGCTAGAGACATTTTATGAAGTCTGATTCAAACAAAGCATTCGCCAATTTCAGCTGCTGAGGCCACAAGCCCTGGAATTCCCTCTTTAAACCTCTCTAACCTTCTTTAAGATACACAATGTAGAATAGACCTTTTTATTCAATGTTTCAATCATCTATAAAACATTTTAGTTTGGTAAATATCTTTTTTCGAACATTACAGCGCAGTACAGGCCCTTCGGCCCTCGATGTTGCGCCGACCTGTGAAACCAATCTGAAGCCCATCTAACCTACACTATTCCATTATCATCCATATGTTTATCCAACGACCATTTAATTACCCTTAAAGTTGGCGAGTCTACAACTGCTGCCGGCAAGGCATTCCATGCCGTTACTACTCTCTGAGTACAGAATCTACCACTGACTTCTGTCCTTTATCTATAACCCCTCAATTTAAAGCTGTGTCCCCTCGTGCTAGCCATCACCATCCGAGGAAAAAGGCTCTCACTGTCGCCCTATCTAATCCTCTGATCATCTGAACGGTTCCATATAAATTCAAGTTGTTGCTGTTATTGGCTTACACTGAGAGGAAGAGAATTATCACTCAAAAGCTTTACATTCTCAAACCATAACAGCCACAATGATTTTCAAGTTGTAAACTTAATGTTGACAACCCGTTTTCAGCATTCCCCATTGTTCTCGCTGACTGCAAACCCAGTTGTAAAGGAACTCGTGTTCGGGTGTAGGAGTGATGAACCATGGAGGAGAGCAGCTGGGACACCTACCTGCCTCACCTCACAGTGAATTCCACTCCCGGACATCCAAGATGACCTATTTTTTCAAGGAACACAATTTCCACCCCTCGGTGGTCGAAAATGCCCTTGACCGCATCTCTTGTGTTTCCCGCACCTTCGCCCTCACACCCCCTCCACGCAATAATAACAAAGGCAGAATTCCCCTTGTCCTCACTTATCGCCCCATTAACCTCCGGATTCAATGCATATTCCTCCGCCACTTCCTCCACTTGCAACCTTACCCCACTAAGAAGGTCTTATTTCCCTCCCCACCCTTATATGCCTTCCAGAGAGATCGATCTCTCCACGACTCCCTCGTCTGCTCCACACTCCGCACTAGCCCCACAACCCAGGGACCTTTCCCCACAACCACAGGAGGTGCTACACCTGCCCCTACACCTCCCCTCTCATCTCCATCCCAGGCCCCCCAACAAATCCCACATTTAACAAAGGTTCACTTGCACAACTGCTAACGCGCTCTATTGTATCTGCTGTTCCCGATGTGGCCTCCTCTACATTGGGGAGACCAAGCAGAGGCTAGGAGACTGCTTTGTGGAGCACCTACGCTTTCATGACAAATAACAACATCTCCCAGTCGCGAACCACTTCAACTCCCCCCTCCCACTTCCTGGACGACAAGTCCATCCTGGGCCTGCTCCAGTGTCACAATGACGCCACCCGGAAACTGGAGGAACAGCACCTCATATTCTGCCTTGGAAGCCTTCAGCCCAATGGTACCAATGTGGATTTACAACCTTCAAAATCTCTTCACCCTCGACCTCATCACAAAACCAGCCCCCTGTCTCTTCCCCGCCTTTTGGACGTGTCCTTCCTTTCTCCCATCAATCCGCTCCTCCCACCTCACTAACCAACACCTCCCCCCACCACTTTCTACCTACACTCACTCTTACTGGCTCCATCCCCACCTCCTTGACCTGTCCGTCTTCTCTCCACCTATCTGCTCCTTTATCCACCTTCGATCATTGCCTTCACCTCTCTATATTTATTTGCGTCCCCTTCCCCTCCCCTATTTCTGAAGAAGGGTCCAGACCCGAAACGTCAGCTTTCCTGCTCCTCTGATGTTGCCTGTCCTGCTGTGTTACTCCAGCTCCACTCCTTGTTATCTCAGACTCCAGCATCGGCAGTTCCTGTTATTCCTCACATTGAACCCTCACTCATGAAGCTGAGCAACAGCAGGGGAAACAGGAAACACTGCGCATGCTCCCGGTCGCCACGCGCACGCATGATTGATGGCGGGTTCGACCCAATAGGAGGGAAGGGACAGGATTGGAGGACTGAGAGGGAGGCGCTCGTCCTCTAACCAATTGGAAACAGCGAGAGGCGGGGCTGTGCGGCAACACGTTCAAAGCTTCAAAATCTCCCCACGCCCACTTCCTACCTGTACTCACCTCACCTCCACTAGCCTCATCCTAGCCTCCTTGAGCTGCCCGTCTTCCATCCCTCCTACCTGCCCCGCCCTTCTCATCCAGCTCTGCACTTCCCTTATCTCTGATTGGTTTGTTGTTTGGTTTCCGATTGGTTGGAGGACCAGCCTCACACCCTCGGTCCTCTAATCAATCGGAAACAGCGAGGGGGCGGGGCGGCAACACGTGATCAATCTGAACCGAAAGAACTGCAGACGCTGGTAACCAGGGTCAAAAACAGCAGTTTCCGGAAAAGTTCAGCCGGTCCTGCAGCATCTGTGTAGCAAAATAATCAGAGTTAACGTTTCGGGTCCGGTGACCCTTCCTCAAAATTGGAATTTTTCTGCCAGTGTTTGCACGCAGGCGCAGTGGCATTGTGCATGACGTAGTAGTGTGAATGTGGGTTTTGTAGAAGCGGGTCAACGGGGAAGAGACAAGGACATCGGGGAAATAATGAAGGTTAGTGTGGTCTGGGATGTTTTATCACCATTTGTGTGCACGTGTAGATCTGAAATAGAACATCTTGCCCATGACTTTTGCAATCAACGGCAAATGAGCTACAATCCTCAGGGTACCGCTAACATCTTTATTGAGGCCAATGTCCTGTGTGTTTCGGGTAGAATGGTCACAGTTTTGCATTGTCGACCTGGGATGGGAAACGATTTCTTTCTCAATGAACCTTTACAATAAATCCGTAGTCCACATGCTCGGGGCCATCATATCCTTCCTGACCAGAGTTGGATGCAATGATTGACTGTGACCTCACCAGAGTTTTATCAAGGTTCAGCATCTTTTCCGTGAGTGTATTCTCGTTGCCTCTATTAATGAAGCCCAAGATCCCAAACAGTTTGCTAAATGCACTTTGATTATGTCCTCTCTTTTTAAAGGTTTTGTGCACAGTTACTCCCCGCTTCTGGCTCTTTGCATCTGTGCCATTCAAATATATATTCCCTTTCAACGTTGTTTCTCTCAAAACGCATCAACTCACTGTGTGTTCTAAAGAAGGGATGTATTCTATTCAAAATATTAATTATGGCTCCACAATTCCTGCCATATTAAAAACAGAACAGTACATCAGTGAAGAAGCCCTTTAGGCAATCACATCTGTGCTAATCATGATGCCATTCTAAAGTAATACAATCTGCCTGTACATGATCTATATCCCTCCATTCCCTGCCTGTTCGTATGTCTATCCAAATACCTCTTAAGTGTTGTGATTGTTTCTGCTTCTACCACCTCCCAGGAGAGAACATTGTGGCCACCTATTTCCTTCGGTATAAGAAACATGCCTCACACAACTCCTTTAAACTTTCCCCCTCTCACCTTAACTCTATGGCACCTAGAATTTACCATTTTCACCCTAGGGATACTGTTGGTGAGGGGGAATGAGAAGGCCCTCGATCTTCACGGGGTCTACAGATAATAACCCACAGTCCTGTTTGAGTTGAAAACACCACAGAATGGGACCTAGTTATAACTCCCCAGATTATCTGACTGTCCCAGTCCCCCTACAGTGTAGCTACACTGGAGACATAACTTGTATTTTTCTTCTTGTCCTTGTCCTAGCCGGAGAGGTACCCCTGTCATATTTCGGGTGTATGCATCAATAATTGCTTCTGATTATTTTCAAAGGTCAACTCTCAGAATTGTCCTTACCTCATTTTCACACATGCATATCTGAATACATGTCACATTCCCAATCTGCATGGGGACAGATTCACTTCATCCAGTTTCCTCAGATTCTCCTCAACTGCTTTAATTTCAATGGTTGGGATGGTGAGAGGCAAATCCATATGGGTATGTTGGATTAGTTTCTGTCAATTGTCACAGAGTCATAGAGATGTGCAGCATGGAAATAGACCCTTCAGTCCAAGTCGACCATGCCAAGCCGAAATCCTAAATCAATCTAGTCCCATGTGCCAGCAATTGGCCCATATCACTCTAAAACCTTTTTATTCATGTACCCATCCAGACGCCTTTTAAATGTTGTAATTGTACCAGCCTCTACCACTTCCTCTGGCAGCTCATTACATGCATGCACCACCTTCTGCATGAAAATGTTGCCCCTTAGGTCCCTTTTAAATCTTTCCCCCTCACCATAAACCTATACCTTCCAGTTTTGGATTCCCCAACTCTGGGAAAAAGATCTTGACTATTCACCCAATCCACGCCTTCATGATTGTATAAACCTCCATCAGGCACCCCTCAGCCTCCAACATTCCAGGGAAAATAGTGCCAACCTATTCATCTTTTCCTTTCAGCTCAAACCCTCTAAACATGGCAACATTCTTGTAAATCTTCTTTGAATCCTTTCAGGTTTCACAACATTCGTACTATAACAAGGGTACCAGAGATGAATGCATTATTTTTAAAGTTGCCGAATCAATGTCCTGTATGTCTGCAACACGACATACCAACTCCTGTATTCAATACACTGATCAATAAAGGCAAGCGTACCAAATGCCTTCTTCACCACCTTGTCTACCTGTGAGTCCACTTTCAAGGAACTATGAAGTTGACTCCAAGATCTCTTTGTGTGGCAACACTCCCAGAAGCTAACCATTAAGCCTTTCACTCCTGCCCTGATTTGCCTTCCTAAAAGGCAATATCTCACATTAATTTAAATCAAACTCTATCTGCCACTCCCCAGCTCATTGGCCCATTGATCAAGGTCCCGTTGTACTCTCCAGATAACCTTCTTCACTATCCACTACACCACTAATTTTGATGTCATCTGCAAACCTACTTCCTGTATTCACATCCAAATCATTTATATAAATGACAAAAAGCAACATATTTTTGTCCCCAACTGTTCATCCAAGGTTTAACTTTGATCCACAATGGTGCCATAGGCACGGCCTTCTCATACTTAAAGTTCATTGTTGTCCCTCTGTCCATAAGTGGACGTTTTGTCATCTAACTAGTTACAGTTAATGTCATTGCCCTCACTCCCTTCTGAGTAGAGCAGGCCACTCGGTGCTTCCCCTAATGTAACTGCCATCGCGGCCTTATGGCTTTCAGCCATCATATCTGAGAGCCGCCACCTTTGCTTTTTAACATTTCTCATTGGTCATATTTCCGATGGAGGCTGTCAGAGTTACAGCTGCCTTCTCAGATTTACATTGTTTTTTTGTACCTTCTACCGGGGTCTCTGCTGTCGTTTTGGGGCATCCAGGTCATAACCTTTCCTGATCATCTTCATGATCAATTTCTTTTTGCAATCTAGTACAATTTGTAACAACCACCCCTTTGGGCCTCACATTATTTTCTGTTGTACGTCGATACAATCCATTCAGAACCCATTTTGGTTGCCTTGGGCTTATGCCTCCCCTAATGCCCCACTTTTCCACCTTGGTGTCCTGCTGTGTTGCTCAATTCCACCCCAGTGTGTACTGGGTCTATCAATTGTCTGCTGAACACAGCACAACTCCCTTCTCCCTCTTCGTTCTTTTCGTACAGCCAAGAGCAACAGCGGGGTTTGCCCTCTCCCTAAAGGATCGTAAATATTAAACATGCTTACATGATTAGGATCCACACTGCTGATAAGTGACTGGTACAGTATTCTGCTCGCAGAGCGGATTTTTGGGGGAGAAATATTAAAGAGGGGTCTTGAGACAATGATTCAATATTCATGGTGCCTATTAAACTGTACAGTGAAATATATTTACTTTGATTCATGAATTCTATAATAATGAAACATATTATGTGATTATTAGAATACAAAAGAACAAAATGCGACTTTTTAAACTTCACTTAACAATAACTTGATATTCATTTTATATATCTGCAGAGCTTAAAAGTAGACTGTGATTATTGAAATGGTATTTATGTGATCACAGCAAAAATGTCAAGGAACTAACTATAATTAATGAGCTAAGCAATATTATTATGTGCACTAATTCTTGTTTTGACAGTTCAATCTTAATTTAATGTCTGTGAAATTTTACGCGATTCATTGTAATTCAAGAATACAGTAACCAAATAATTTCAGTTAAAAATAGAATTTAATTTTAGCTTTAAAGCGATAATGGACCTACACAATAATTGGACATACAGCTGGATGACTGCACTCTAAACTGTTAGATATATATCAGCTCTGATGAGAAAAGTAATTTGGTTTACAAGGTGTTCTGTACTAGGAATAATTAGAAATTAATTGTGATTATGAATCGGCCATTTACAAGATAATTACTATCATTGGCTAAAATATTTACATTTTGCTCAGATAATTGAACCAAGGAACATACAGGTTGGAAATGTGTTTATTCAATAGAATACACAAGAGATTTCTTTCCCCATACACAGCTCAAAGTAGCTTGTAAAATACATACAAACCAAATGATCATTGCATTGAAAATGATTCCATAGATTGTCGGACAGTTTGAAAATCTAAATATATTTACGACGTGTTCATGTTGTTCAAACAGGCCACATGTGGATCAGAGTTACACCTGGGATGGACAGTAGGGGATGAATGGATGCTGCTTTTTGTCATTTACATAAATTATCTGGATGTGAATACAGGAGGTCGGTTTTCAGATGACATCAGAATTAGTGGCAGATTTTCATGTTGGGATGCATGTCTGTAGAACAAGAATCTGTTCTGTTCTCAGTGTAAGAGGCTCTTCTTGCGTGTGATGGACTGTCACTAACAGTTTAATTTACCAGAGAGTTCTGGGATCAGGTTTCCTTTGTCTACAAATCAGGCGGCCAGTAAACTATACACCTGCTTTCCTAAGGTGAAGCAGAAATTCATTTCTCACTGAATAAGGGGTAGATCACAAAGTTATTTCACTCAGAATGGTTTCTAGCGTTCACCATCAATCAATGTATCTTGTAAGTCTTTTTTCTGAACAATTCCGATCTCTATCTGTCAATCTGATGGTACATCTTGCTTTTAGTTTTATGAGAATTCAACCCTTTGTTTTTGAGTTATTTTTGTCAATGATTCGGGAAATCTATTGCTTCTCTGTGTGGAGCCAAAGAGTCAGGATGAGCCAGTTTCATCAGTTAGCCACACTAACTTAGTCCTGTCTCACTGTACTTTTGTAAGCATTATCTTATCAGCAAATTCTTTTATTAAAGGGACAAGGAGTGAGTTTTTTACACGACTTTTTTTTCTGCTTAATATTTTGATTTTAAACATAAGACGATGGCTTGTATTTGTGAGAGGATCATGTTGCTGTGTGCAACAGCCTGTCAATAATGGGATTATGTTCCCTAGAACACAGATTTCTTTTGTCTACAAATTACGCGTGAAGTTACTTGAACACCTGGAAAAAGGATGTGTTCGTTGCAATGTGATTTCCATCAATGCACCTTGTGGAACATTCTGAAGGCAGAGATACACAAATGTGTGCAGATTTGTTTTCCTCACTTAAGGAAGCACACATTAGCATTCAAGTGATGTTAACACAGGGGCACCCGACTTATTCTGAGGACTGGAGATTCTCATGAGGTGCGACTAAGTAGGCAAGATTTCCATATTCGATTTTGCATGTGAATAAAGAGGAGTTCTCTTTGAACTGTATGTTATTACCAAAGACATTGACAGGATAAATGTTGGCAGCTATCTTTGATGACAGGAATCTAGAATAATGGATCACTCTTAGAACGGTAGAACAACCTGAGTGACTGAGATAAGCAAAAATGTCTTCACGCAAATACCTTTGAATTTGTGATCATTTCCATCTTAAAAACTGAATCGCCGACTAAATTCCAGAAAATGGTTTGCAATGTTTGCGATACTTAGGGAATTTAAAAAATGTTGCAAAAACTGGATGAGTGCTGAGAAGTCAACAGTGGTGTCACTAAAATGAACTGTGGATGCTTGCAAATTGAAACAAAACAGAAAATGCTGCAGAAACCTAGCCGATCTGGCAGCACATGTGGAGAGAGAAACAGTTTAAAGTTTCACGTCTGATGTGACTCTTCTTCAGAACAATGTTGTTAAACTGCACGTGAGGCTCCAGGTGCTAAATGATGTACATTTGACCCAAGTCCTTTTTCAGAGAAACGATCTCCCCATTTGTTTGATAGTGGCACTGAGATTGCGCTATTGAAACAGAAAGGACTCTTTCTGTGTCTCGTTGATGTCTGGGTATAAATTAGTATCTGTTGTTCGTCGCTGAGACTGGAGGGGAGTTCTGCTACACTGCAATATTCAAATTAAAATGCTGTTATTTGGAGATCAGGAAGACTTTCTCCTTCATAGGGAATCAGATCGCGATCACTGATCCTCACTGACCATGACAGGACTCAAACCAAGAGGTTTATTTTTGTGACTAACACAGTCAGATGCGGCGTAATGTACTCACACATTCCTGTCTTTCCCCATGCCCCAGCTTCATGATCTTGAGTCAGAGGATCTCGATGTAGAAACATTTCCTACATATGGGACAATCCAGCACAGACCCACTACCCACATTTTCCCCCAGAACACATTCCGAACACAAAATTTAGTTATAGTGAATTGCTGAAACAGGTAAAATCACTGGAAGTCTAGACTGCTTGCAGTGTAGTCACTGTTCTCACATAAGGAATTTAACCATGTTATTTGGTTTGTTCATTTTAATAATTTATGGACGTGCCTGTAGTTTTCATTTCCAGTGGGAGCTGGAATGTGTCAGTCTTTAGAGATGTTTCTGAGGGAACATGTCAGTGTTTACAGGGGGCTCCTTGGAAAATGTATCAGTGTTTCCTGGGGTCTCTGGGGGGGGGGGGAATGTGTCAGTGTTTACTGGGAGGGTGGGAATGTGCCTGGGGGAATGTGTCTGTGTTTACAGGGGGCACCTGGGTGAAGGTGTTAGTATTTACGGGGAGGGTGGGGGTGTGTCTGGGGGAATGTGTCAGTGTTTACAGAGGGCACCTGCGGGAAAGTATCAGTGTTTATTGAGAATCCCCAGTGAGTGTGTGAGTATTTACAGAGTATTTGTGGAGAATGAGTGTCGGATTCTGGTTTGCAGTTACTTTCCTAATGTTTAAGCGGCTCCCAGACCCGTGATTCTGAACATTGGACTTATTTATGGGGATGTGAACGACGAGAGTTTTGACAGGTATTTAAGGGCAAAGGAATCTCTATTTATTTAGGTGCATAAAGGTAATTATAATTTAAGAAATAGATACCTCAGTTAATTCTGAGAAGTTAATACAATACACTATGAAAAGAGATTACCACTATTAGAGATAACAAGGTGTGGCGCTCGATGAACACAGAAGGCCAAGCAGCATCATCGGAGCAGGAAAGCTTGACGGTTCGGGCCTAGACCCTTCA
>JAHRHZ010000101.1:47230-74379 GCA_024137785.1 Ginglymostoma cirratum
CATCTGCAGTACCTATTATCTCTCTTACTACTGTTAGACATTATTTACTGACACACAGAAAATAAACAGTGTTTACATTTTGACTCTCAGCCAGAATTCCTCCCAAAAGGGTCCCAATGCACTGCTATCGATGTTGGAATTTGGGATCTCAGGATTTATGCTCCCATCCCAGAATGCAGTTTTTAAGTCTGAATGGTCATTCTGCATCGCCATACCTGGAGCCTGGATGAAGACTGTAGACTGTGTGGGTTTTTAAGTTTGGGTTGAGTCAGCTGATACGCTAAGGTGTGTTTTGGTGAATATCCAATTCTCTTCACCTTTGCGTTTTGCGAGCGGGTTTTCACCTCAGGTTGTGACTAAGGACTCGTGGCTTCGGTGATTGATCGTGTTTATCGGTGTTTGGTACGGATGGTCTGTGTCAGGTTCTTGCTGTTGGTGTTCTTTGTTCAGAAAGACCCGTGTTCGGACGCTCTTTGAGAGCAGGCCAAGCAGCATCAGAGGAACAGGAAAGCTCCTCTGATGCTGCTTGGCCTGCTGTGTTCATCCAGATCTACACCTTGTTATCTCAGATTCTCCGAAATCTTCAGTTCCTACTATCTTTGGAAGCTCTTCGTTCAGTTTCCTCCTCCCGTAAGATCGGGGCTGGCAGTTATAATGACTGTGGGCCCCATTATCTTCACACCAGGTCTGTAGTTTTCATTCTGCTCTTGATGTTCTCTTTTGAGGTTAATTAGCTTTCCAATGGTTAGAGCATTTGTGAATGGATTTGAATGTCAAGTATTTCTGGAGGCGCCATACTGTCTGTGTTGCATAGCCCGAGGTGTGAAAGCTGTCTTGGAACAGGGTGTGTTGGTTTATGTCAATTGTCCTTTTAGGTGGAAGGTGCAAAATGGGGATTCCAGGCCGAACAATAATCCGACAGCAATCTCTGTTCCCAGGTCTGATGGTTGTGTTGGGTATTTCCTGCCTACTTATCCCAACTGTCTCTTTTCAAAGTTTTGAACGTCCAGGATTCTGCCCCAAAACACAGGGTTTGTCGATTTATTATTGGTGATTTTTGCTGGATCCTGCACGAATCAGTGTTTGTACAGTATTCCCAGCGAGTGTGTCAGTATTCACAGTGAGCCTGTGGTTAATGAGTCAGTATCTATAGAATGTTTCCAGTGAGTGTGTGGAGTGCTGTTTCCAGAATGATCGCCAGGAATTATCTCAGTATCCCAGGGATTGGCTGGGGAGTCTCTCCTCACTTCAGTGAGTGAATACTATTTAAGGTGTCTTTGGCGCGTGTGACAGTATTAGCAGTGTGGCTGGGATATACATTCAGTATTTACAGTATGTCCGGGGGACCTTGTCATTCTTTGCATGGGGGTCTCTGGCAGAGTATCACTATTTATAGGGGGTGTCCAGGGAGAATGCCAATATGAAGGCGGTGTCCCTGGGGAGTAGGTCAGTATTTGTGCGGAATCACCACAACATTTTGATGGATCCCATGCAGAGGAGGTTGAGGGGTAACCTTACAGAGGTTGAAAAATCATGAGGGGTACAGATAAGGTGAATGACAGATTTCAGTTCAAGAGGGTGGGGATTTCAAAGCTGGGTCGTACTTTTCAGGTGAGAGGAGAAAGATTTTTTAAAAAATGCATGCTATTTTATTTTTTTTCCCCACAGGGCTCATGTATGGGATGAACTTCCAAAGGAAGTAATGGGTGCGGCTACAGTTACAGCATTTAAAAGACAATTGGGGAAATACATGAATAAGAAATGTTCGGAGGAACATGTCCCAACTGCCTGCACTTGGCCCCAGTTCAGTTTGGATTTATGGTCGGCACGGACTGGTTTGACTGGAGGATATATTTCTGTGCTATGTGGCTCCGTATTTCCAAAAGCAATATCCACAGGGAATCCAAGGTGAATATGTTAATATTTACAGGGGTTCCAGAGGGGATGCAGCAGTATTTACAGTATGCTCCGGGGAGGATTCACAATATTTATTGGATGATTCTGGGGAGAGCATCAACATTTAAAGGGCAATCCTCAGAGGTGTGAGAGTCTTTTACAGGGAACCTCTGGGGAGTGCATCAATATTTACAACAAGTCCATTAGGCGTGAGTTAACAGTTTCTGGGAAATTGACTGGGACTGTTTCCGTATTGACAAGGAGAGTCTGGGGAGTGAGTAATGTTGAAAGGGAATTCATGCACGAAGTGTGAGAATTTTCAGGGTCTCTGGGCAGTATATCAGTATCGACATGGTATTCAAGGGGAACGTGTCAATACTTACAGGGTGTTCCAGAAGGAATACAGCAGTATTTACAGTGGGTCCCTGGGGGAGTCTGTCAGCATTTACAGCCGGTTCAGGGTGACTCTGGTAGTGTTTACTGAGAGTTCAGTGGGACTACCAGTATTTATAGGGGATCTTTGTAAGCCCAATGTAGTGAGCTAGAGTCTACAGGGAATCACCAAGAAGTGTGTCAGTTTTTAGAGGGTTCTCCCAGGGAAATTGTTCATATTTGCGGAGATTCTCAGCGTGTATTTAACGAAAGGTTGCTGATAATGTGTCATCATTTACACAGGATGTTGTCCATGTTTACATAGGTATGGACGGTAGTGTGTCCATGTAACCGACATTCACAGAGAGACCACTGTGAGTCTCCAGTGAGTGACCTCAGTTTTCAGGTGTGCTCAAGGACAGCGTCAGGTTTTTGTGTCTCCAGGAGTGTGCTCATAATTTTAGGGGATATGTCGGGAGTGAGTCAGTACTTATAGAGTTTCCCCAGTGAGTGTGTCAGTTTTTGTTCACAGTGGGTGCAGGTGCTGCAGGTATTGAAGATGACAAATGGTATGTTGGCCTTCATAGACAGAGGATTCAGGGATATCAGGACGAGGGGGATTCTGTTTTGGTTGACATTGCGGGGAGGGGGTATAAGGGATGATTTACAGGAAATGCGGGAGACATGTTCGAGGGCGTTCCAGACCACTGAGGGGGCGGATGTTGCGGTCCTTGAAAAACGAGGACATCTGAGATGTATGGGAGTGGAATGCCAAAACAGAACCTGCCTCGTCCTCACGTACCACCTCACCAACCTCCGGATCCAACGCATCATCCTCTGACACTTCCGCCATCTGCAATCCGACCCCACCAACAAAGACATTTTTCCCTCCCCACCCTTATCTGCTTTCCGGAGGGACCATCTATCCGTGACTCCTTTGTCTGCTCCACGCTCCCCTTCTGCCCCACCACACCCGGCACTTCTCCATACAACCCCAGGAAGTGCTACACCTGCTCCGCCACCTCCCACCTCACCCCCATCCCAGGCCCCAAGAAGACTTTCTACATCAAACAGATGTTCACCTGCACATCTGCTAATGTGGTATACAGCATTCGATGTTCCCGTTGTGGCCTCCTTTACATCGGGGAAACTAAGCAGAGGCTTGGGGACCGCTTTGCAGAACACTTACGCTCGGTTCGCACTCAACAACTGCACCTCCCAATCGCGAACCATTTCAACTCCCCCTCCCATTCCTCAGGCGACATGTCCATCCTGGGCCTCCTGCAGTGCCACAATGATGCCACCCGAAGGTTGCAGGATCAGCAACTCATATTCAGCTTGGGAACCCTGTAGCCCAATGGTATCAATGTGGACATCACAAGCTTCAACATCTCCCCTCCCCCTACCGCTTCCCAAAACCTGCCCAGCTCGTCCCCGCCTCTCTAACCTGTCCTTCCTCCCACCTCAAACCCCACACCCACCTCCTACCTATTAACCTCATCCTGCCCCCTTGACCTGTCCGTCCTCCCTGGACTGACCTATCTTCTCCTTAGCTCCCCACCTACACTCACCTTTACTGGCTCCATCTCCGCCTCTTTGACCTGTCTGTGTCCTTTCCAATTATCTTCCCCTCTATCCATCTTCTATCCACTTTCCCCTCTCTCCCTATTTATTTCAGAACCCCTTTCACCCCCCCCCATTTCTTCAGAAGGATCTCGGCTCAAAACTTCAGCTTTCCTGCTCCTCTGATGCCGTCCTGCTGTGTTCATCCAGCTCTATACCTTGTTGTCTCAGATTCTCCAGCATCTGCAGTTCCTACTATCTATGAAACATGATATAGGGAGTCAGCTAGATCAGAGGACTGGGTTTGATGACCAGCCATGGTCATAGTTATTGGTAGCACAAGCTTGACTGGGCAAATATATCCTACTTTTGCTCCTCATTCATATTCATGTTCTTACGTATGTTTAGGGGCCCAAGTGAGCAGGCCAGGATGTAAAATAGACCATGGGGAATGTGTTAGTATTTGCAGTGGGTCCCAGGGTGTCCTGGAGAATGTATCAGTACTTACGGTGCGTCCCGGTAATGGCGTGCTCTTTAATGGGTGTGTACAGAGTATAGGACCAGACTAGATTAACTGAAGCTGTTTCCACTTTTACAAGGGCCACAGCTCATGCTGTGTAGTGTGTGATGAAACTGTCTCTTTAAAAAGGTCATTTTGTCCTTTTTTTGAAGATCGCTTGTAAAGGCAGAGGTGCTGAAGTGTTTAGGTTTTGAGCGGCCTTTGTTTCTTAAAAACAGCTCAACAGTGGAAGGGGAGTGGCCAGTTCAGATTTTCTGGTTATATTTTAGTTGTAACAGTCACAAGATTTGTGAGTCCAGAAGGTTTGCAAGCTTCAATAAATAATTCTTAACTGCCTTTCTCTGAAATCTCTCTCTGGATGTTGTTCCCTCCTGTCTTCAAGAATCTGCGTTTGAAATTACCTTTTTGCCAAGGGGTGTGTTTATGGGTGTGACAAGATTGGTACAGTTAATTAATAATAGTTACTGTGTTGGGTAGGTTAAGTCTTCCAATATTTGTTATTCTAAATTCCGCTTTCTTCTGTTCATGTTTTAACTGTAGTGTTTAAATAAATTGTGTTTTGCCTCAAACCATGTGCAACATACCTGGAATTCCCACTTCACATCTGTCTCTAAAACAAGAAAAACTTAGGGTCTGGAGATAAAACAGTGTGGAGCTGGAGGAATACAGCAGGCCAGGCAGCATCAGAGGAGCAGGAAAGTTGACATTTCGAGTTGGGACCCTCTTACAATGTCAAAGTTAGGGTATAGGCTACTTTCTTAAAATCTTTTAAGGAACGTCTGTCCTGGTCCATAACACATTGGGTGCTCTTGTTGGGATAATTCTACAATTCCACTTTGGGTTTATGGTTATTTGACGCAAAAGCGGTGCGTGGTATTTGTTAGTGTCTTTTGTTTCAGGTTTTGCATTCGCTTGATTTAAACAGGGCGTGCCTTGCATAGGAATGGCTCTTTCAATCTCTTCGGGTTTCCTGGGGTTGGAAGCAGTGACTTTGAGGTCTTTGCAAAATGTGACCAAGGCAAAGCTGCTAGAATTGGCAGACAAGCTCGAGTTTGGGGTTCCTTTGTCTGTGAGGAAAGGAGAGTTACTTACAACACTCTTGGAAATGGCTAGGATTCAATTGTAGATGAAGCAGATTGAACAGGAAAAGGAAATCAAACAGTCTGAATTCCGATTAAAAGCAGAGGAAATAGAAAAGAATCGCCCTAGTAGATAATGTGGATAATCAGAATATCTTTTACAGTGTAAAAATGTCAAATGCTTGGGAGCACA
Organism: Ginglymostoma cirratum; assembly: GCA_024137785.1. Taxonomy (NCBI): domain Eukaryota; kingdom Metazoa; phylum Chordata; class Chondrichthyes; order Orectolobiformes; family Ginglymostomatidae; genus Ginglymostoma; species Ginglymostoma cirratum. The sequence continues at coordinate 52,854 of JAHRHZ010000101.1, forward strand.
GTGCGGAGGAAATTTTAAATGAGTTGTATGAGGCACATTATCTAAGTTTTTATGTAGGATTGAGATAAATGCAATGAACAGGCAGAGAATAGAGGGATATGGATCATGTGCAAACAGATGGTATTCGTTTTGAACAGCACCATAATAGGCATAGCCATGGTCGTCCGAAGGACCCAGTGCTGAGCTGTACTGTTTTATTTTTTAACTTCCTGTGTTTACCCTGTTTAGAAAGCACGAAGAATCTTAGATATTTCATTAATTTCTCTCTCATTATTCTAAACTACAATGAGACAAAGTCAAACTACTTAACCTTTCTTCATTAGAAGATCCCTCCATTCACAAGATCAGCTGAGTGAACCTTCTCTGGCCTGCCTCTAATTCAAGAATATCTTTCCCTAGGGCTGTCATATTGTTCATAATATTCTAGGTGTGGTCAGACTCATACTTAATTATTTTGGCAAGGATTCCCAATTTTTAGACTTTATTCCCTTTTGTAATAATTGTCAGCATTTGATTTGCCATCTCTATTACCTGCTAAACCTGTAAGTTACATTTTTCAGCATGATGTACAAGGATTCCGAAACCTTTCGTGCAGTCAGTCTGAAACCAAACAGTGTGAGCCTGACAGTAGGAAATGTACTGGAGTGTGTTATAAAGGATGTGACGATAAATAATAATTGCACCCTTCGAAACAACATAAGATACACGAGTTTATGAAAGGGAATTTTTTTTTTGATGAGTCTGTTCGGTTTCATTTACTTGGTGTGGGTATAAATTGCAGAATAAAAAAGGGTGGTAGGGGGAGCGGCAGTAGAGGGGTTTGGTTTATTTGAATTTTCAGGATCATTTTGACAAGTTTGAACAGGGGCTAGAGAGTAACTAAGGAGGGATTAGGGCCCCTTAAAGATCAACAACGCTGTCTGTATGTGGGGCCACTGGAGATGGATGCGATCTGAAACAGTATTTCGTTTCAGTATTTACTGTGGAGAAAAACATAGCATTTCAGGAACTTGTTGAAATAAATAGTGATGTCTAGAAAAGAGCCCACAATTGAGAACAGGAGGTGCTGGGGGTCTTAAAACGCAGAAAGGCAGATAAATGATCAGGCCTTGATCATGTTCACCCCAGGACATTGTGGAAGGCTGGGTAAGAATTTATGAGGTACCTAGCAGAGATAGTTGTATCATCGACAGCCACGATGACCTGCCAGAAGACTGGAGGGTGGCTAATGATGTTGCATTACTTAAGGGCTGCAAGGCAAAACCTGGAAACTACAAACCAGTGACACTGACGTCAGTGGAGGGTAAGTTGTTGAAGGAGATCCTGAGAGACCGGATCGTCATGCATTTGGAAAGGCAGGGATTGATTAGGGATAGTCTAAACAGATTTGTGTGTGGAAAATCGTGGCTCAGAAACTCGATTGATTTTGTTTTGAGGAGGTAGCCAAGAAATAGATTAAGGCAGAGTGGTACATGGCTCTTAGCAAGGCCTTTGACAAGGTTCTGCATGTCAAACTGCTTAATGAGGTTAGATCACATGGGCTCCTGGGAAAGCTTGCCATATGGATACAGAATTGGCTTGTTGGTGGGCGACAGTGGGTGCTGGTCGAGGTTTGTTGTTCTTACTGGAAGCCTATTACCAGTGTGTGCCGCCAGGTTCGGTTATGTTGTGCGTCATTTACATTGATGATTTTGATGAGAATATAGTAAGTTTGTGGGTGACAGTAAAATTGGTGGTATAGTGGACAGTGAACAAGGTTATCTAAGAATTCAACGAGATCTTGATCTATCGTGCTGATGGGATGAGGAATAGCAGATGGAGGTTAAAATGAATAAATGTGAAGTATTGCATCTTGGAAAGACAAACCAGGGCAGGACACAATCAGCTTATGGTAGGACCCTGGATGGTGTTGTCACACAGAGAGACTTAGGGGTGCAGATTCATAGTTTCTTGAAAGTGGCATCACAGGTAGACAGGGTGATGAATGTGACATTTGGCACGCTTGCCTTCATTGGGCAGAGCATTGTGAATAAGAGATTGGGGCATCATGGCTGTACAGGACATCGATGAGGCCACCATAAAAGCATTGTTGATTATCAGGAAAAGCTTATCTGGTTTAATAGTGTCCTTTGGGGAAAGACATCTGATATTCTTAGCTGCTCTGACCTACATGTGATTGCAGACCCACAGTAATATGGCTGACGCTGAGCTGTGCTCTGGTAATTAGTGATGTCCAGTGATTGCTGGACCAGCTGGTGTTTCCCTCCCTACCTCTGCAGACATCTCCAGCTGCAGAAATTCATACTGGTTTGGTAACATAGTTCAGGCCCTTGCCACTTTCTTTAATGCTCTCATCACCTCCAGCACCTTCACCTCTCCCTGTTCCTATCATCTCAATAAATCCTAACAATGTTTCATCTTCCGACTGCATTCCTCTGCTCGGAAGTCCCTTGCAATCCCTTTAATACCTACATCCAGACTTTGGTAGCCCTCTTTTGTAAACAGTCTCTTTCTTCTGATTTGTTCGGATTTTTTGCGGTCTTCTAAGAGTTTCAATTGAATATGTTCCTTTACATCCTGAGTGGCACGCATGTAGGAATTTCCTGCTGAGCTTATGTCAGTTTGAATGGAATGCCCTTTTGTTGGATATTTTACACTGTTCATTCAAATGTTTTCCACTGTACATTTACATCCGTACATTTCAGTCAGTTTACACTGGTCAGTTCTTTTCTCAAAGTCATACAATTGGCTTTGTTTCTGTTTCTGATTGTTGCTTGTTCTTTGTATGGTCACATTAAAACTTCATTACCCCTTGGAATTCCACTTTTTCACAACTTCCTGGAGGATCGCTCTGTGTGACATTACTCATTCACTCAGCTTAATCACACAGTGGTAGATCTGGGATACTACATCCCCAGCCCGTTGCACAACACGTTTTTCAAAGAAACACTGACAAAAACATTCTCCGAGCTCCTCTATGAATGCCACTATTTGGAAGGTCTGATGAAGGGTCTAGGCCCGAAACGTCAAGCTTTTCTGCTCCTATGATGCTGCTTGGCCTGCTGTGTTCATCCAGCCCCACAGCTTGTTATCAATGATCTGTGGGGAGCTTTTATTTATCCAGCGGATTTCAAATGGTCAATTATTTATGATCTAATTTTAATCAAACGAGTTGTAAATAGTCAATGTTGTGTGGAGAGCTGGTTTTTATCCTGTGGAGTTTTGAGTACTAATATCACACACACCTGACATAAATGTGGAGATGATCTTTATTGTGATTATTCGTGTGAGTGGTCTTTGTGTCCTCTGTGAATGTTCCGTTCTGCGTTTGTGTTGGCACCTCTTCCTCAAAGAACAAAACGGTCCCTTATTACTATGTCTTCGTTCAGACCCTACAGCACTCCTTATGTCTGTAACTGACAGAAGCCCTAAAATCCTCCTGTTCTAACATCTCCTCACAATATCAAAGCTGTTTAATCACCTCATGCCCGGTTGGTGTCTGGTATACCTCATATCCCTTTGACACTTTCCATTTCTGAAGCCTGTTTTGGATCACACAACATGCTCTGCAGTTGCAATGGTCTCCATGTTCTGTCACACTCCATATCTCTTCAACCACCTCCATTACGGGGTCGGCCACAGTCTCATGTTAATACCACTGGGCTGTTTATACAGAGATATCGGTAATGTTGTGGAGACCTGGGTTCGAATCCCACCGTGGCAGATCATGGAATTAGAATTCAATAAAAATAATCTGTAATGGTGTGTCCATTTTTGATCATCTGTTTAAAAAAAATGTCTCAACTCATTCATAAATGCCCTTTAGGGAATGACATCTGACCAGGCCTGGCCGACTTCCGACTCCAGACCCACAACAAAATGGCAGACTCTTAACTGTCCCTTATCAATTGCCCAATGCAATCAGCAATAGGCACTGAATACTGGCCGATCCAGTGATACCCGAGTCCCATGAATGAAGAAATAAATGGTTATATTTCCCTTCACACCCTCTGGAAACACTGCAGAAAATCGTACTGGCTTTGTATCATCACTTAGGCTCTTGCCACTCTCTGCAACACTCTCACTAACTTCAACACTCCTTGTTCCTTTCATCTCATGTTACACCAACAATGAATCCACTTCCTACCACATTCCTCCTGCGAGGAGACCCCTTGCCATCTGTTTAACACCTACTTCTATACTTTGGTAGAGTGCTGTCATTTTCTGAAACACATTCTTTCTCTTCAGAATTGTTAGGTATTTTTTGTCTGTCTTCTAAGCCTTTCTTAATTGAAACTGATCATTTACTCTCTGAGTGACATACACATAGGAATTTCTTGTTGTGGTTTTGTCTGTTTCAATGGAATGTCCTTTTATTTGAATATTTTACACTCTTCCTTCAAATGCTTTTCACTGTTCAATTACAGCCATATAATTCAGTCTCCTTTCACTGTTTAACTTGGTCAGTTCCCCTCCAAGACTGCTGTAATTGGCCTTGTTTCTATTTCTGATTGTTGTTTGTAATTTGTGTGATCACTTCAAAACTTCATAATCCCTTTTAATTCCACTTTTTCATGATTTCCCTTAGGACCTCTTGGCTTGACATTACTCATTTACTCAGCTTCATTTCACAACGGTCGATCTGGGATAGTTATGTCCCTAGCCTGTTGCACAACGTGTTATTCAAAGAAACACTGACAAAAACAATCTCCGAGCTCCTGTTCGAATGTCACTATCTAATTGCATATACTTTGTCCATGCCAAAAAGGAACATTATAAGGTACATTTTACCAAAATTTCCCGACACATACCGGTTCACACGTGTACAGTTTTAGTGAAGCTCTGTTGCTTCATGTCCCTTACTGCTTGTCTTCAGCGACATCACCATGCTGCTCTAATGCTTCAGCTTTTGTTTTGGTCTGGAAATCTCCTTTCACCTGAACACAGTCCCAGCATCCTCTCTGTCAGTTTAAAGGCCTGTCCATAATTCTACCAACATGATTGACCATGGCACTGGTTCCAGTTATTATTTATTCACTCGTGAGATGTGAGTGTCTCTGCCTGGCGAGCATTTATTACCCAGCCTTAATCGCTTTGAACTGAATGGCTTGCTGTGCCATTTCAGAAGGTAGTTGAGAGTCAACCACATTCCTCTGGGTCTGACGTCACATGTAGGCCTGACCAAGTGAGAATGGCAGATTTCTTTCCCTAATTACTGAGTCAAACTTGTTTACTATTCCATTAGGCCTACTTTATGCTTCTTTGCACTATGCCTTCCAACGACAGCATAGGAAGTTTGCAGTTATCATTCCAGGCATGTGCTGTCTTTGTGAGGATCAACATAACTGAAGTGAAAGCAAATCTCCCACAAGAGGGCGGTAATGCTGCCTTTGATCTTTCTGGTCTGTGTTCCACATCCATGATTGTGTCTGTGTGGACCATTGTGGACACTCGTGGACTAGCGTCTTCAACCATTCCAACTCGACTAACTGCTCCTATTTCTGTCGCCACCTCCCCTCTCTACAATCCCTCCATCTATGTGAAATATACTCCAATCCTGACTACCGACCCTATCTCTGTAACTTGCTTCAATCTCTGCAACATGTCTGATCTTAGTCGTCTCTTTCTCCAGTAATTGGAGTTATAGCGTTGTGCAGCACGGAAACAGACCATGTGGCCCAACTCGTCCATACGGCCCAGGTGTCCTGAAGTGAACAAGTCACATTAGCCTGAGTTTGGCCCATATCCTTTCAAAACTTTCCTGTTTATGTTCCTGTCCCATTGTCTTTTCAATGTTGTAGCTTCCTCTGGCAGCTCGTTCCATATGTGCACCATTCTCTGCGTGGCAAATGTTACCTCTTAGGTCTCCTTTAAACCTTTCCATCTCACCTCAAACCTATGCCCTCTAGTTTTGGACTCCCCTACCCTGGGGCGACAGATGTTGGCTATTCACCTTAACTATGCTGCTCAGGCATTCATAAACTTCTAAAAGGTCACCCCACAGCCTCCTGCACTTGAGTGAAATATCTGTGCTCGGGGTCCAACAAACTCATCCCCGATTCCCCCAAAGTCCTCAGATAAACTTGATCAACTTTTTAATACTTCCAACATCAATCTTCCGTAGTGTAGACTCTTTTCAAGACATCATTCTTTATTCCCCTGAATTTACTGGTCTTTCTCCACAGTAAGTACTGACGTGAAATACTGTTTAGTATCTCGCCCATCTCCTGTGGTTGTCCATATTGGTGGCCTCATTGATCTGTATGAATCCCTATTTTCTAGTCACTCTTTTCCCCTTAATACCCTTGTAGAATCTCTTTGGATTCTCCTTAATCTTATCAGCCAAAGTTATCTCATGTCCCATTTTTGCTCTCCAGATTTCCTTCATAAAGTTTATTCCTACACTCCCATACTCCTCAAGGGATTGATTTGATCCATCAGTGTCTCCATTTTCTTGACCAGAACCTCTTTATCACGAGTCATTCATGTGTTTCCTACTTCTGTCAGCATCGTTCATCACACTAACAAGAACACGCCGGCTCTGAACTCTCGCTTTTGAAAGTTTCCAACTTGCCAGATGCCCATGTACCTGCAAATAGCCTCCCCAACCAACTTTTGACAGTTCTCGTCAAATACCAACAAAACTGTTCTTGCCCCAGTTTATAACTTTAGCTTGTGCACCAGGCCAATTTTTTTCCATAGCTATTTTCAAACTAATAAAATTGTGGTCACTTTGCCAAAGTGCTGCCCCAATACCACATCAGTCCCTTGCCCAACCTTGTTTCGCACGTGGAGGTCATGTTTTGCCCCTTCTTCAGTTGGGCTATCTACATATAGTTTGAGAGAGTTGAACACACTTAACAAATTACTTATATCAAACGCTTAATACTATGGTAGTACCAGTCTAGGTTTGGAAAATTATAATTCCCAACCATTACACCCCTATTATTCTGATAGATGTCTAAGATCTCTCAACATATTTGCTCCTCAATTTTTCACCAATTGATGGGTGCCTGTAGTACAATAATATCAAAGCAATCACCCACTCTTATTTCTCAATTCCGCAAAAATAGTTTTGCTGGGCAAACCCCAGGAATATTCTCTCTAAACACTGCCGTCATGTTTTCTCGATTCAAAAATACCTCTCCCCTCCTATATTGCCTCCCGTTCTAACCTTCCTGTAGCGTCGGTATCGTGGAACATTGAGCTGCTCGTCCTTTCTTTCCCTCAACTGTTTTTCTGAAATACGTTTGTGGTCCCAATCCCATGTCCTCATCCATGCCCTGAATTTATCTGCCTTACCTGTCAGGCCCATTGCTTTGAAATAAGTACAGTTTAATTCATCAGATTTACCTCATTTCCTGCCATTCTCTTGCCTGCTATTTAAATTGCTGTGTTGAACTTCTGTGCCAGCCTCTGCTGTTTAGGTTCCAACACCCCTGGTAGGCTGAATAAATCCTTTCGGGTACCTCTAACAATTCACCTTGCCAGGACATGGTTCCCCCTGCCCCCAGTTCAGGTGTCTCCACCACCCTGTCAAGCTGTGCTGACGCCTTCAGTGATCTAAGGACTTGTGTACCAAGGTCCCTTTGTTTTTCATTACTCTACCTGTACCTACTGCCCATTATGTATGTCCTTCACTTACCATATCTCCCATCGCATATTACTTCACACTTATTACAAATAAATTCCATCTGCCATTACTGTGCTCAGTTTATAAACTGATCAATATCACACTGTAGTCTGAGAACATCCACCTCACTATGGACAACACTCCCAACTTTGATGTCATCTACAAACCTACTGATAAAGCCTTCTGGTTTCAGAACGAAGTCATTAATGTACAGAATAAACAGCAATGGACCCTGCACAGATCCCTGTGGTATGCTGATGGTCAAAGCCTTTCAATCACAAAAATTCCTGTCCACCAGTTTCAGATCTAGTTTGCCAACTTGCCTCGAATCCTATGGGTCACTACCTTTTTGAACCAACCCTCCATGTCAGACCTTGTCAAAGGCCTCACAGGTTCATGCAAACCATATAATCGGCACTGACCTCATCAATATTTGTAGACACAATTTGAAAGAACTCGACTGAATTCATAAGACAGGATTTCTCTTTACCAATTCCGTGCTGACTACCCCTAATTGATTTCTTCCTTTCCAATTTTTGATTCGTCCTTTCTCTCAGAATTTCTTCCAATAATTTTGCTCCTCCTGATGTCAGGCTATTTCTTACGCAATTACCAGGCCAATCCTTTCTCCCCGTCTTGAACAAAGGAATCACATTAACTATCCTCCAGTCATTCAGCACTTCACCTGTGGCCAGCAAGCTATTAAATATATCTGCAAGGCCTCAGCAATCTCCTTCCTTGCCTCTTATAACAGCCTTGGATACATTTCATTGGGCGCTCGTAACTTATCCACCAATACGCCTGCAATAGCATTTGATTCCTGCTCTTTACTGATCTTAACATGTTGGAGATCCTCACCATCCTGTGCCACAACGATGCCACCCGAAGGCTGCAGGAACAGCACCTCATATTTCGCTTGGGAACCCTGCAGCCCAATGGTCTCAGTGTGGACTTCGCAAGCTTCAAAATCTATTCACTCCCGACCCATCCCAAAACCAGCCAAGCTCGTCCCCGCCTCCTCGTCCTCTCTGTCTTTAATCGCGCCTATCCGCTCCTTCAACCTCACTGACCAAACCCCACCCCCAACTCCTACCTACCAGCCTCATCCCCGCTTCCTTGACCTGTCCGTCTTCCCTCAATTGACCAATCCTCATCCCAACTCCCTACCTACACTCATCTTTAATGGCTCCATCCCCGCCTCCTTGACCTGTCCGTCTTGTCTCCACCTATATGCTTCTTTATCCACCTTCCATCATCGCCTCCCCAACCCCTGTTTATCTCAGAGTGCCGTTTCCCTCCCCCATTTCTGAAGAAGGGTCCAGACCAAAACGTCAGCTTTCGCACTCCACTGATGCTGCCTGGCCTGCTGTGTTCATTCAGCTCTACACCTTGTTATCTTAGCCCTGAATTCTCATTGTATCACTTTATAACAGTCCCACTTTCCGAACATAGACTCAACTGCAAGTAGTTCCTCCTCCAGTCTATATGTGCCAACTCCTGTCTAATGATTGTGATAATGCATACCAGTAGAAGTAATCTATTGATAAGTGGCATTCCTCAAACTTATACAGTTATCTTTCGTACTAAATTATCGTTTTCCATTATGAAATTCACTCTTAGAGTTATTATATCTATCCCCAAATAATTGATGGGAGGAGGAAACCTTATTTGACTTTTCAGATGCATTTTAGCAGGGTACCACTGAAGAAGCGAATAAACAAATTTGGACCACATGGACTTGGAGCTGATGTGCTGGCAAGCGTTGAGAATTGTTTAACACGCTGAAAAGCATATGCTAATAAATTGTTGATGTGTGAGTTTGCAGGCTGTACCTAGTGAATTAGAGGAGGGATTCATGTTTGTGTTGTAGCTATTCTCAATCTCTATCAACGAATGATATGTCCAGATCAAATCTAGTGTTTAAGTGTTTGTTGATGGCACAACCATAGATGGTATTATGAGCTGTACATAGGATGCGAAGTGGATGAATGGGGACATGAATAGTCTCTGAGTGTCGTCGCAAATTCATGCATGGGATTTGGCCATCATTAGCTTGGCCATCATTTACTTCCTATCTCTAATTGCCTGGAGAAAGTGGTGGTGGTTCTGAACAATGTTAACTTTGGCTTCTCTTCACAGATGTTGAGCTTTTCCAGCAACCTCTGTTTTTATTTGTGTGCTGCCTTGCTTGACCGACTGCAATCCGTTGGGTGCAGGGACAGCCACAGTGCTGGTAGGAAAGAATGTGACTTGGAGGTGACCTTGGAAATGCTGCTTGTGTCATACGCCTGCTGTTGTTTTCCTTCCAGGTTGTTTATGGTCTTGTGAAATGCTGTTGCTGATGATCATTGTAGATTGTAGATTGTAGACACTGCTGTCACGATGTGTTACGAGTGAAGTGAACAAATATCATTTCTAATATAAGGCTGCTTTGTGCCAGAAGTTGTCAAGCTTATCGAGTGTCCTTGGAGTTACATTCATTCAGGCAAATGGGGAGTATTCCATGACAATGCTGACCTGTGCACTGTAGATGGGCAGCATGCATCCTGTGGAATGCTGTTGTTTTTAAAAACTCCTTTTCATTGCAAAATATCAGTTCTGTGTTTGGGAAGATATATTTTATCCCTTGAATGCTGATTGGCCAGTTCTGTATTCAGAACTGTGCTTTATTTTCTTGTGGATTGTGAGTGACCAGGTCTCTGCATGTTCAGTTGTGCATATAGGTCATTCTGCGTGGACTGCTGATTCATATATTGTGTAATACAAATTGTTAATGATCTGTGGGGAGTTTTTATTTAACCTGTGGACTTCAAATAGTCAGTTTTCTGTGGTGAGCTGATTTTAATCAAATGCATTGTAAATAGTCAATCTTGTGTGGAGATCACGTTTTGTCCTGTGGTGGTTTGAGCAGTAATATCACACACAACTGACATGAATATGAAGATTATCTTTACTGTTATTATTTGTGTGTGTGTTCTTTGTTTGCTCTGTGAATGTTCTGCGTGTGTGTTGGCTCCTCTTCTTCAAACAACAAAACCCTCCCATAGTACTGTGTCTTCGTCCAGCCCCAACAGCATTCCTTATGTCTCTAATTGCCAAAAATACCTGAACATCCTCCTGTTCTGACAACTCTTGACAATATCGAACCTGCTTAATCACCTCCTGCCCTATTAATCGCCAGTGCATTTCATTCCCCTTTGACACTTTCCATCTCTGAAGTCTGTTTTGGATCACACAGCATTCTCTGCAGTTGTAATGGTCTTCATATTCTGTAACAATCCATATCTCTTCAAACACTAAATTACAGGTTACGCAACAGTCTCATGAAAATACCACTTGGCTGTTAATCCAGAAACACAGATAATGTTCTGGGGACTTGGGTTCGAAACCCAACTTGGCAGGTAGCGGAAGTAGAATTCAACAAAAAATCTGTAATGATGTGTCCATTGTTGATCATCAGTTAAAAAAAAAACTCAACTCATTCATGAATGCCCTTTAGGGAAGAGCATCTGACCAGGTCTGGCCGACATGTGACTCCAGATCCATAACAAAATGGCTGACTCGTACATGACCCTTAGCAATTGCCCATTGCAATCAGAAATAGGCACTGAATGCTGTTCCATCCAGTGACACCTTCATTCCAGGAATGAAGAAATAAAAGAGTATATTTCCCTTCTCACCCTCTGCAAACACTACAGCAATTTGCACTGGCTTTGTAACATTTTTCAGGGCCTTACCACTCTCTGTAACACTCTCACCACCTCCAGCACCTCCCTGTTCCTATCATCTCATGGAACCACAGCAATGATTCCACTTGCTACCTTATTCTTCCAATGAGGAAACCCCTTGCAATCCCTTTTAAACCTACTTCTATATTTTGCTAGCCCGTTGTCATTTTGTGAAACACACTCTTTCTCTTCAGAATTGTTAGGCATTTTTGATGTCTTCTAAGCCTTTCTTAATTGAATCTGATCATTTACTCCCTGAGTGACATACACATAGGAATTTCTTGCTGACATTTTGTCTGTTTCAATGGAATGTCCTTTTTGTGAATATTTTACACTGTTCCTTCAAATGTTTTCCACTGTTCATTTACAACCATAAATTTCAGTCTATTTACCTTGGTCAGTTCCCCTCTCAAACTCATGTAATTTAACTAGTTTTTGATTCTGATTGTTGTTTGAAATTTGCATAATCACTTTAAAACTTCATAACCCCTTTAAACTCCACTTTTTTCACAATTTCCTGGAGGATCTCTCGTTGTGACATTACTCATTCACTCAGCTTCATTTCACAACGGTCGATCTTGGATAGTTATGTCCCTAGCCAGTTGCACAACGTGTTATTCAAAGAAACACTGACAGAAACAATCTCCGAGCTCCTCTTCGAATGTCACTATCTAACTGCATATACTTTGTCCATGCAGAAAAGGAACATTATAATGTACTTTTTTACCAAAATTTCCTGTTACAAACCTATTCCCTCATGTACAGTTTTAGTGAAACTCTGTTGCTTCATGTTCCTTTCTGCTTGTCTTCAGCAACATCGCCATGCTGTTCCGGTGATTCAGATTTTTTATTGTATTTGGAAATCTCCTTTCACCTGAACCCTGTCCCCGCATCCTTTCTGACAGTTTACAGGCTTGTCCATAAACTTACCGCCATGATTGGCCAGGACACTGGTCCCAGTGTCTCTGGCTGGTCGGAATTTATTTCCCACCCCTGGATGCCTTCGAAGTGAATAGCTTGCCATTCCATTTCAGAGGATGGTTGTGAGTCAACCACGTTCCTGTGGGTCTGAAGTCATATGTAGGCCTGACCAGGTAATGATGGTAGATTTCCTTCCTAAATTACTTAGTCAGACTCGATCAGTACTCTGCCAAGGGAGGTCGACTTTAAGCTTTGTTGTACTGTGCCTTCCGAAGACAGCAGAGGAAGTTCACAGTTATCATTCCAGGCGTGTGCTGTCTTTGTGAGGATCAGCGCAACTGAAGTGAAAGCAAATCTCCTACAAGAGCGTTGTAATGCTGCTCTGATCTTTCTGTTTTGTGATTTCCCCCTCCATGACCGTACCTGTGTCATGACTCGTGGACCAGTGTCTTCAAACATTCTAACTCCTCTAACAATTCCTATATCTGTCACTACCTTCCCTCTCTACAATCCCTCCATATATTGAAACGTACTCCAAACCTGACTACAGTCCCTATCTCTGTAACTTGCTTCAATCTCTGCAACTTGTCTTATCTTAGTAGTCTCCTCCTGCAGTAACTAGAGTCCTGGAGTTGTGCAACATGGAAACAGACCCTTTGGCCCAACTCGTCTATACCGCCCAGGTTTCCTGAACTGAACAAGTCACATTTGCCTGTGTTTGGCCAATACCCTTTCAAACCATTCCTATCCTATGTGTTTTCAATGTTGAGGCTTCCTCTGGCATCTCGTTCCATACATGCACCATTCTCTGTGTGGAAAATGTTACCTCTCAGGTATCCTTTAAACCTTTCCCCTCTCACCTAAAACCTGTGCCCTCTAGTTTTGGACTCCCCTACCCTGGAGGGAAAGATGTTGGCTATTCACCTTAACTATGCTGCTCAGGCATTCATACACCTCTAAAAGGTCACCCCACAGCCTCCTGCACATGAGTGAAATATCTGTGCTCGGGGTGCGACAAATTCATCCCTGTTTCCCAAAAGTCCTCCGATATACTTGATCAAGCTTTTTAAAACCTTCAACACCAGTCTTTTGTAGTGTCGACTCTTTTCAAGACATCGCTGTTTATTTCCCTGAATTTACTGGTCTTTCACCACAATAAGTACTGACGTGAAATACTGTTTAGTATCTCATCCACCTCCTGTGGTTCTCCATGTCGGTATCCTCGTTGATGTCTATGTATCCCTATTACCTTCCTCGTCACTCTTTAGCCCTTAATATAGTTGTAGAATCTCTTTAGATTTTCCTTAACCTAATCGGCCAAAATTATCTCACATCCCATTTTTGCCCTCCGGATTTCCTTTATGAAGATTATTCCTACACTCCCATACTCCTCAAGGGATTCATTGATCCAGCTATATCCCCTCTTTCTTGACCTCTGTCACCAGTCATCCAGTGTTTCCTACTTCTGTCAGGATGGTCCTTCACACTAACAAGAACATGCTGGTCCTGACCTCTCGTTTTATCTCGCTTTTGAAAGCTTCCAACTTGCCAGATTCACTTTGACCTGCAAATAGCCTCCCCAATCAACTTTTGACAGTTCCCGTCAAATACCAACAAAACTGTTCTTGTCCCAGTTTATAACTTTAGCTTGTTCACCAGGCCAATCTTTTTCCATAGCTATTTTCAAACTAATAATATTGTGTTCACTTTGCCAAAGTGCTGCCCCAATGACACCTCAGTCCCTTGCCTGACCTTGTTTCGCACGTGGAGGTCAGATTTTGCCCCTTCTCCAGTCAGGCCAATTTTGTATAGTTTGAGAGCGTTTTTCTTAACCTACTTAACAAATTCTTCCTATCAAACCTCTTAACACTATGGCAGTACCTGCCTAAATTTGGAAAATTAGAATCCCCGACGATTACACCCTGATTATTCTTACAGATATCTAAGATATCCCAACATATACGCTCCTCAATCACTCACCGACTTTGGGGGGCCTGTAGTACAATTGTATCAAAGCAATGACTCAGTTTTATTTCTCAGTTCCACTAACATCGCTTCACTGGGCGAACCCCAGGAATATTGTCTATAAACACTGCCGTCATGTTTCCCCCATTCTAACATACCTCTCCCCTCCTATCTTGCCTCCAGATACTATCCTTCCTGTAGTGTCTGTACCCTGGAACATTGATCTGCTAATCCTTTCTCTCCCTTAGCTGTGTTTCTGTAATCCCTTTGATATCCCAGTCCCATGTCCCCATCCGTGCCCTGAATTTATCTGCCTTACCTGTCAGGCCCATTGCATTGAAATAAATACAGTTTAATTCCTTGATTTTACCTCATTTCCTGCCACGCTCTTGCCGCCTTGTCTGTTTAAATTTCTGTGCCTTGCTCCAACCCCGTCCCTCACTGCCTCGCTCAGTCCCTGCGCTCCCCTAGCTCCCTCACCGTCCCTCGCTCCCTCCCTCCCCATTCTTGCTCCCTCCCAGTCCCTCGCTCCCTCCCCATCCCTCGCTCACTCGCTTCCTCACTCCTTCCCAGTCCCTCGTTCCCTTGCTCCCAACCTATCCCTCGTTCCCTCCCAATCTGTCCCACCTATCACTCACTCCCTGCTCCCTCTGTGTCCCTCGCCCCATCCCTTGCTCCCTCCTCCTCTCTCCCTCCCTGTCACTCCCTCATTCCCTCTCCCTCATTCACTACCTGTTCCCCCTCCTTCCCTATCCCTCGCTCCCCGTCCCTCTCTCCCTCCCCGTACTTCACTCCTTCCATGCCCCTCACTTCCTCGCTCCCTCCGCGTCCCTCGCTCTGTCCCTCACTCTGTATCTCGCTCACTCGCTCTGTCCCTCGCTCACTCACTCCCTCACTCCCTCCCCGTCCCTCACTCCATGTCCGTCCCTCGCTCCCTCTCTCTCTCCCAGTCACTCATTCCCTCCCCCCAACCCCGTCCCTCGCTCCTTCACTCCTTCCCTCGGTCCGGCCTTGCTCCCTTGCTCAGTCCCTCGCTCACTCGCTCCCTCCCAATCCTTCGCTCCCAGCCCTTCCCTCATCCCTCCCTCTCCCTCCCATCCGTCCTTCGATCCCTCCCCATCCCACCCTCCCTGTCTGTCTCTCCCTACCATCCCTCCCTCCCCAGCCATCACTCCCATACTCTGTCCATTTCCCTCGCTCCATCTCCGTCCCTCGCTCCCTCCCCATACCTTGCTCCCATCCTTCACGCCCTCCCCATCCCTCTCTCCCTCCTTCCCTACCCATCCCTCGCTCCCTTGCTCCGACCCTCGCTCTCTTGCTACATTCCTTGCTTCCTCCCCAACCCTTACTCCTCGCCGTCCCTCGCTCTCTTGCACTCTCACTGTCCCTCACTCCCTCTCCATCCCTTACTCCTTCCCTGGCCCTTGCACCTCCCTCCCTGTCCCTCGTTCCCCCCCTCTCTCCTTCTCCGTCCTTCGCTCCCTCCATCTCAGTCCCTCACTCCCTCCCTCCCCATCCCTAACTGTCTCTCCCACCTCCCCGTCCCTCACTACCTCGCTCCATCCCTCCCTCACGCCCTCACTGTCCCTAACTCCCTCTCTCCCTCCGTGTCCCTCGCTCCCTCCCCGTCCCTCTTCCCTCGATTCATCCCTCGCTCCCTCGCTCGCTCACTTGCTCCATTCCTTGTTCACTTGCTCTCTCACTCCTTCCCCTTTCCTTGCTCCTCCGCTCGCTGCCTCCCCATCCCTCGTTCCTAGCTGTCCCTTGCTCCCTCACACCCTCACTATCCCTCACTCGCTCCCGTTCCTCGCTCCCTCCCTGTCCCTCGAGACCATCCTCCCCTTGCCCTCAAAACCATCCTCCCCGTCCCTCGATCCCTCGCTCCGTCCCTCACCCACTCGCTCCCTCACTCCTTCCCCATCCCTCACTCACAACCCGTCCCTCGCACCCGTCCTTCGATCTATCCCCGTCCCACCCTCCCTGTACGTCTCTCTCGCCCCATCCCTCCCTCCCTGTCCGTCATTCCCTCCCCCTCACTCCCTCCCTGTTGCTTCCTTGTTCCCTCTCCCTCACTCCCTGTTCCTACTCCCTCCCCATCCCTCGCTCCCCGTCCCTCTCTCCCTCCCTGTTCCTCACTCCTTCCCCATCCCTCGCTTCCTCGCTCCCTCCCCATCTGTCGCTCTGTCCCTCGATCCGTCTCTAACTCACTTGATCCGTCCCTTGCTTACTCACTCCCTCCCCATCCCTCACTCCCTCACTCCCTCCCTGTCCCTCGCTGCCTCACTCGTTCCCTCCCCATTCCTCAGTCCCTCCCTGTCCCTCACTCCCTCCTCACACCTCGGTCCCTCACTCTCTCCCTCCCTCCCAGTCACTTGCTCCCTCCCCCAGTGCTCCATCCCTCGCTCCCTCATTCTGTCCCTCGCTCACTCACTCTGTCCCTCCCTCACTCGCTGCCTCACTCCCTCCCAATCCCTCGGTCCCAACCCGTCCCTCACTCCCTCCGTGTCCCTCCCACCCGTCCCTCAATCCCTCCCTATACCACCCTCCCTGTCCATCTCTCCCTCCCTGTCCATCCCTCCCCGTCCCTCGCTCCCTACCCATCCCTTTCTCTTTCCCTATACCTTGCTCCCTTCCTCACTGCCTCCCTGTCCCTCTCTCCCTTGCTCCCATCCCTTGCTCCAGTCCATCTATCCCTCGCTCCCTCCCCGTCCCTCACATGCTTGCTCCCGCCCTCCCTGCCCATCAATCGCTCCCCATCCCTCACTCCCTCCCTCCCTACCCCCACGTCCCTCCCCATCCCTCACTCCATCCCACCCTGCCCATCGTTCTCCCCGTTGCTCCCTTGTTTGCTCCCTCCCCGTCCCTCTCTCCCTCTCTCCCTCCCTCCCGATCCCTCGCTCCATGTCTCCCCGCCCTTCACACGCCCACTCCCCACGTCCCTCGTTCCCTCGCTCCCCGTCCCTCATTCCTCGTCCCTTGCTCCCTCGATCTCCAACCCTCCCTCCCCAGTTCCCTCCCTGTCCCTCACTCCCAGTCCCTCGCTCCCTCCCTCTCCCTCCCTCCATCGCTCCACCACTCCCTACCGTTCCCTCGCTACCTCGCTTGTTCCCTCCCCATCCCTCATCCCTCCCCGTCCCTTGCTCCCGCCCTCCCGTCCCTTGCTCCATCTGTCCGACCCTCGCTCTATCACTCGGTTCCTAGCTCCCTCGCTCACTCGCTTCCTCATTCCCTCCCCGTCCCTCCCTCCCTTGCTGCATCCCCATCCCTCGCTCCCTCCCCATCCCTCACTCCGTCCCTCGCTCCGTCCCACGCTCCGTCCATCGCTTCTTCACTCCGTCACTCACTCCCGCCATCTCTGTCCCTCGCTCAGTCCCTCCCCATTCCTCACTCCCTCCCTCCCTCCCTGTCGTTTGGTCCCTCGCTCCGTCCCTCGCTCAATCGCTCCCTCCCCGTCCCTCACTTCCTCCCCGTCCAACACTCCCTCCTTGTCCCTCACTCCCTTATGTCCATTGCTCCCTCCCCATCCCTCGCTCCCTCCCTCCCTGTCCCTCGCGTCCTCGCTCCCTCGCTCTGTCCCTCGTTCTCTCCCTGTCCCTCGTTACCTCGTTCCATTCCTGTACCTTGCTCCCTCCCCGACCCTTGCCCCCTCCCCATCCCTCGCTCCCTCCCCGTCCCTCGCTACCTCGCTCGTTCCCTCCCCGTCCTTCACTAACTCACCGTCCCTCGCTCCCTCCCCGTCCCTCGCTCCCTCTACCAACCCTCACTCTCTCGCACCATTCCTCGCTGCCTCGCTCCATCCCTCGCTCACTCGCTTCCATGCTCCCTCGGTCTCTCTCCATCCCTCACTCACTCCCCAACCCTTGCTCCCTCCCTGTCCCTCGCTACCACCCACCCTGTCTCTCGTTCCCTCCCTCCCTCTGCCTCCGTCCCTCACTCCCTCCCTCTCTGTCCCTTGCTTCCTCCCTCCCCGTCTCTTGCTCCCTCCCTAACCGTCACTTGGTCGCTCGCTCCCTCCCCATTCCTTGCTCCCTCACCATCCCTAACTCCCTCGCTCACTCCCTCCCCGACGCTCTGTCCCTCCATCACTCCCTCTCTGTCCCTCCTTCACACCCTCGCTCACTCCGTTCCTTGTCCCTCGCTCCATCCCTCCCGGCCATCGCTCCCTCACTACCCCATCCCTTGCTCCTCCACTCTCTGTCCCTCACTCCCCTGCTCCCCGTCCCTCACTCCTCACCTTTGCTCCCGGTCTCTCCCTCCCCATCCCTCCCTGTCCCTCGCTCCTTCCCTCACCCCCTCCCTCCCTGTACTTTTTTCCATCCCTTCCTCCCTGTCCCTCGCTCCATCCCTCACTCCATCAGTCCCTCCCCAACCCTGGCTCCCTCCCTCCCTCCCCGTCCCTCGCTCCCCGTCCCTCGTTCTCCTGCTCCTCGTTCTCTCTCCCTGTCTCTGCCTCCCTGTCTATCTCTGTCCGTCGCTCCCTCCCTCCCTGTCCCTCGCTCCCTCCCTCCCTGTCCCTCGCTATCACTCCCTCGCTCTGTTCCTGTCACTCCCTCCCTCGTTCCGTCCCCGTTGCTCCTTCCCCATCCATCGTTCCCTCGCTCCCCGTCCCTCCCTTCCCGTCCCTCGTGGCCTCCCTCCCCCCTGCCTCCCTGTCCGTCCCTCCCTCCCCTCCCCTTGCTCCCTCGCTCCCTCTCCCTCACTCCCTCCCTGTCGCTCCCTCCCTTGTTCCCTTCCCATCGCTCCCTCCCCATCACTCACCCCCTACCTGTCCCTCCCAGTCCCTCGCTCCCTCCCTGTCCGTCCCACCCTGTCCCCCTCCCTGTCCCTCCCTCTCAGTCCTTTCCTCTCTCTCTTTTCCTCCCCCTCCTATTCCATCCTTGTCCCTCACTCCCTCTCTGTCTTTTACTCTCTCCCTGTCCCTCCCCCTCCTTGTCCGTCGCTGTCCCTCACTTCCTCCATGTCCCTCACTCCCTGTCCCTTGCTCCCTCCATGTCACTCCATCCCTGTCCCTGTCCCTTGCTCCCTCCCTGATCCTCCCTGTCCCCCTCCTTGTCCCCGTCCCTGTCCCTGGCTCCATCTCTCTCCCTCCCTTCCTCTCCCTGTCCCTTGCTCCCTGTCACTGTCCCTCGCTCCCTACCTGTCCGTCCCTGTCCCTATCCCAAAGCTACGAGCTTCATCCCCGCCTCCTTGACCTGTCCATCTTCTGTCCCACCTATCCGCCCCTCCCTCCTCACTGACCAGCCCCCATCCCCTCTTCCTAGCTACACTCATCTTTACTGGCTCCATCCCCTCCTCCATGACTTGTCCGTCTTCTCTCTCTCTATTTGCTCCACTATCCACCTTCTATCACAACCTCCCCCTCTCTCTATTTATTTCAGAACGCCCTCCCCATCCCACATTCCTGATGAAGGGTCCAGACCCAAAACGTCAGCTTTCCTGCTCCTCTGATGCTGCCCAGCCTGCTGTGTTTCCTCCAGCTCCACATCTTGTTATCCCACACCTTGTTATCTCAGACCCCAGCATCGGCAGTTCCTACTAACCCCAAAGGGTATCATTTGTCTTTTGTGATCTCTTTCTAAACTGGAGCTTGAAGAGTCCACCACTGGGCTGGGTACTTCCCATCACAAGTTGGTACCTCAGGGTATACAATGCCTCATAGACACTGGGAGCAACAACCTGATTTACTCAGGAATGTTGCTTTTGTTTTTGGTACTGATTTTCACATCTTTTAGTGTGGGGCATAAGGTTTGGGGTGGGCGCAATAAAGGAAACATGTCCTTCAGAAATTGAATTTGTTAGTTCTGAGATTTTACCCTGTACAGACTGTGATGATGTTTGTAAATATTTCACAGAGTAATAGAAAGAAAGACATTGAAGATGGGAGAGTCAAATCAAAAACTATATCAAAATCCAATGAGTTATTCAATTCATCAGGACCAGAAGGGAATATGTTTATCTGGTATGTCTGTGGGAAAAGATTTCAAACATCAGTGTGAGAGGTAAAGCACCGACACTCACACGCTGAAACACCTGATTCTGAATGTTACAGTGAACTAACTGCAGAAATTATTCAACATCATCCAGTTAACATTCTGAAAAAAAAAATACCCACAGAGTAGAGACACTAGACACACATTGTGTTCATGGACAAGGATTCAGCAGATCATTCAATCTGGAGAGATGCCAGGAGATCAGCATCATGAAATAACCGTGGAAATGTGTGGATTGTGTGAAGGGATACAAATACCCAGGCCAGCTGGAAGCTCACCGTCATAGTCACTCCAGGGAGAGACCATTCACCTGCTAAATGTGTGCGAAGGGATTTGCTCAGTCAGCCAGCCTCGTGTCGCACCAGTGGGTCCACATTGACAAGAGGTCTTTTAAATGCTCTGACGGTGGGAAAAGCTTTATGAGCTCTCAAGGTGTAATTCAATATCGACCTGTTCACACGGGGGAGAATTCGTTCAGCTGTTCCACATGTGGGATGTAATTCACTTGGAAATCCAGCCTAATGTCACACAAAAGCCTTCACGGGGAAGGAAGCTTCATCTGCTCTGTGTCTGGGAAGTGATAGAATTCATGGTCCAGCCCAATGTCACACAATCGAGTTCACACTGGAGAGGGACTTACATATGCTATATGTGTAGGAGGGGATTCACGTCTTCATCCATTCTACTGTCACACAATCAACTTCATACTGGAGAGAGACCGTTCATCTGCTCTCAGCGTGGGAAGAACTCCAGTCAGTTCAGTCAGTTATCCAGCCTCAATAAACATCGATGTGTTCACAGCGGGGAGAAGCCATTCACCTGCTCCATGTGTGGGAAGGGATTCACCTGTTCTTCCCAGCTCACTTATGACAGGCTTGTCACACTGGAGAGAGACCATTTGTCTGCTCTGTGTGTGGGAAGGGATTTATTAAATCAGCACAGCTTCTAATACACCAGCGTGGCCACATTAGAGAGAGACCATACACCTGCATTGAATGTGGGAAGGGATTCACTTGGACATGTGATACTCAGTGAACACCAGCTATTCACACTGGGGAGAAACATTTTACTTGCGGAGACAATAGGAACTGCAGATGCTGGAGAATCTGAGATAACAAGGTGTAGAGCTGGATGAACACAGCAGGCCAAGCAGCATCAGAGGAGCAGGAAAGCTGACGTTTCGGGCCTCGACCCTTCTTCAGAAAATGACCCTTCAGACCCTTCTCCTGAAGAAGGGTCTCAGCCCGAAACATCAGCTTTCCTGCTCCTCTGATGCTGCTTGGCCTGCT
>JAHRHZ010000101.1:74779-104369 GCA_024137785.1 Ginglymostoma cirratum
TTCTGAAGAAGGATCTAGGCCCAAAACATCAGCCTTCCTGCTCCTCTGATGCTGCTTGGCCTGCTGTGTTCATCCAGCTCTACATCTTGTTATCTAACATTTTACTTGCTCCGTGCTTGGGAAGGGATTCACTCGGCCCTCCAATTTCAGCGGACATGGGCTTATTCACACTAATGAGAGACCATTTAAATGCTCTGACTGTGAGAAGATCTTAAGAAGCATCAATGATTTGATGAAACACCAGCAAATCCATTCTGGGGAGATCCGTCATAATTCAGTAATGTGAACAATGGGAAGAGCTGGAGGATCGGAAGCACTGTGGACCTCCAACCAATCACAGCCTCCCTGTTGTCGAAATGCGAATGTGGGGCAATCAACTTCTGAAGCTGCTCAGAGCTGCTAAGGAACGCTGTTGCTCCTCTCTCTAAACAAAGAGCAAAGAACAAAGAAAACTTACAGCCCAGGAACAGGCCCTTCGGCACTCCAAGCCTGTGCCGATCCAAATCCATTGTCTAAACCTATCACCCAATTCCTAAGGATCTGTATCCCTCTGCTCCCCACCTACTCATGCATCTGTCCAGACGCACCTTAAATGAATCTACCGTGCCTGCCTCTACTACCTCTGCTGGCAATGCGTTCCAGGCACCTACCACCCTCTGTGTAAAGTACTTTCCCCGTGTATCGCCCTTAAACTTTTCTCCTCTCACCTTGAACGTGTGACCCCTCGTTATTGAATCCCTCACCCTGGGAAAAAGTTTATCTCTATCAACCCTGTCGATACCCTTCATGATTTTGAAGACCTCAATCAGGTCCCCCCTCAATCTCCTTTTTTCTAATGAAAACAATCCTAACCTACTCAACCTCTCTTCACAGCTAGCACCTTACATACCAGGCAACATCCTCGTAAACCTTCTCTGTACCCTCTCCAAAGTTTCCACATCCTTTCGGTAATGTGGCGACCAGAACTGTACACAGTATTCTAAATGCTCCGAACCAAAGTCTTGTACAATTTTAACATGACCTGCCAGCTCTTATCCTCAATACCCCGTCCGATGAAGGCAAGCATACCATATGCCTTCTTGACCACTCTATCCACCTGTGCAGCCACCTTCAGGGTACAATGGACATGAACTCCCAGATCTCTCTGCTCATCAACTTTTCCCAAGGCTCTTCCGTTTACAGTATAGTTTGCTCTAGAATTAGACCTCCCAAAATGCATCACCTCACACTTGCCCGGATTGAACTCCATCTGCCACTTCTCAGCCCAACTCTCCAGTCTATCTATATTCTCCTGTATTCTTTGACAATTCCCTATGCTTTCTGCTACTCCCCCAATCTTCGTGTCATCTGCAAACTTACTGATCAGACCACTTATGCCTTCTTCCAGATCATTTATGTATATCACAAACAACAGTGGCCCCAGCACTGATCCTGTGGAACACCACTGGTCACCTTTCTCCATTTCGAGAAACTTCCTTCAACTACTACTCTCTGTCTCCTGTTTCTCAACCAGTTCTTTATCCACCTAGCTAGAACACCCTGTACACCATGTGACTTCACTTTCTCCATTAGTTTACGATGGGGAACCTTATCAAACGCCTTACTAAAGTCCATGTAGATGACATCTACAGCCCTTCCTTCATCTATCAACTTGGTCACTTCCTCAAAGAACTCTATTAAGTTAGTAAGGCATGATCTCCCCTGCACAAAACCATGTTGCCTATCACTGATAAGCCCATTCTTTTCCAAATATAAATAGATTCTATCCCTCAGTACCTTCTCCAGCAACTTTCCCACCACTGACGTCAGGCTTACTGGTCTGTAGTTACCTGGAATATCCCTACTACCCTTCTTGTACAGGGGGACAACATTAGCAACTCTCCAGTACTTCGGCACTTCAACTGTGTTTAAGAATGCTACAAAGATATCTGTCAGGGCCCCAGCTATTTCCTCTCTCGTCTCCCTCAGCATCCTGGGATAGATCCCATCCGGTCCTGGGGATTTTTCCACCTTAATATCCTTTAGCCTACCCAACACATCTTCCCTCCCTACGTCAACGTGATCCAGAGTAAACAAACTTCTATCTCTAATCTCAACATTCATCATGTCCCTCTCCTCAGTGAACACTGATGCAAAGTAGTCATTTAGAATCTCACCCATTTTCTCAGGTTCGACACAAAACCTTCCTTCCTTATCCTTTAGTGGACCAACACTTTCTCTAGTTATCCTCCTGCTTCTTATATATGAATAAAAGGCCTTGGGATTCTCCTGAATTCTGTTGGCTAAAGTTATTTCATGACCCCTTTTAGCCCGCTTGATTCCTCGTTTAAGATTGATCCTACTCTCCCGATATTCCTCCAAGGACCGTTCTGTTCTTAGCTGCCTGGACCTTATGTACGCTTCCCTTTTCTTCTTGGCTAGTCGCACGATTTCTCCTGTCATCCACGGTTCACGAATCTTTCCTTTTCTATCCCTTATTTTCAAAGGGACATGCCTATCCTGCACTATCTTCAACCTATCTTTGAAAGCCTCACACATATCAAATGTGGACTTCCCTTCAAATAGCTGTCCCCAGTCCACATTTCCCAGCTCCTGCCGAATTTTGATATAATTGGCCCTGGCCCAGTTTAGTATTCTTCCCTTAGGACCACTCTCATCTTTGTCTACGAGTATTCTAAAACTTACATAATTGTGGTCACTATTCCCAAAGAAATCCCCCACTGCAACTTCTACCACCTGGCCTGGCTCATTCCCCAACACTAGGTACAATATGGCCACTTCCCTAGTTGGACTATTGACATACTGCTCTAGAAAACCCTCCTGGATGTTCCTTACAAATTCTGCCCCATCCAGACCTCTGACACTCAGTGTATCCAAGTCAATGTTGGGAAAATTAAAATCTCCCATCACCACCACCCTGTTACCGCTACATCTTTCCATAATCTGTCGACCTATTTGTTCTTCTACCTCACACTCACTGTTGGGAGGCCTGTAGTACAGCGTCAACAATGTAACTGTACCCTTCTTATTTCTCAGCTCTACCCTCACTGCTCATGCCCTCCATAGTGCCCTCCTTTAGCACAGCCGTGATATCATCCCTGACCAGCAATGCAACTCCTCCCCCCCAACTTTTACTTCCCTCCCTATCCTGTCTGAAGCATCTATATCCTGGGACATTTAGTTGCCAATCATCCCCTTCCTTCAAACAAGTCTCTGTGATCGCAATAACATCATACTCCCAGGCACTAATCCAATACCTAAGCTCGTCTTCCTTACCCACTATACTCCTTGCATTAAAGTATATGCACTTCAGACCACCAGTTCCTTTGCGTTCATCTGCTCTCTGCCTACTCTTCCCCTTGGTAATGCTAACTTCATGATCCTTACAGTCTCTAGTTTCCGCCTCACTGTCTACTATTCTTCTCCTCTGGTTCCCAGACCCCTGCCACATTAGTTTAAACCCTCCCCAACAGCCCTAGCAAAAACTCCCCCTCGGACACTAGTTCCAGTCCGGTTCAGGTGTAGACCATCCAATTTGTAATAGTCCCACCTTCCCCAGAACCGTTCCCAGTGTCCCACAAATCTGAACCCCTCCCTCCTACACCATCCCTCAAGCCACGTGTTCATCCTGCCTATTCTTTCATTTCTACCCTGGCTAGCACGCGGCACTGGTAGCATTCCTGAGATCACTACCTTTGAGGTCCTCCTCTTTAACTTCTCTCCTAGCTCCCTGAATTCTGCTTTCAGGACCTCATCTCGTTTTTTACCTATATCATTGGTGTCTATATGCACCACAACAACTGGCCGTTCACCCTCCCTTTTCAGAATGCTCTGTAGCCGATCGGTGACATCCCTGACCCGAGCACCTGGGAGGCAACATACCATCAGGGAGTCCCGTTTCCGGCCTCAGAACCGCCTATCTACTCCCCTTACAATAGAATCCCCTATGACTATGGCCCTATGAGTCTTTTCCCGCCCTTCTGAAAAGCAGTGCCCGCCATGGTGCCATGATCCGGGCAGCTGCTGCCCTCCTCTGGTGAGCCGTCTCCCCCAACAGTATTCAAAACGGTATACCTGTTTTGGAGGGAGATGACCGCAGGGGACACCTGCACTGCCTTCCTGCTCTTTCTCTGCCTTTAGGTCACCCATTCACTGTCTCCCTCAGCAATCCTAATCTGCGGTGTGACCAATTCACTAAAAGTGCTATCCACGACTTTCTCAGCATCGCGGATGCTCCACAGTGAGTCCACCCGCAACTCCAGAGCCGTCATGCGGTCCAACAAGGGCTGCAGCTGGACACACTTCCTGCAAGTGTAACAGTCAGGGACGTCAGTTACGTCCCTGATCTCCCACATCAAGCAAGAATGAAGATTGAGCTTCACCTACACTGAAACTTCCTCCTGTCTCCGATTTCTTTGAGCAAACAATTTATCCTGATTTCCTTTTTAAAAATTCTGTTGTGAAATTGTTTACCTGCAGCAGCTGAAAGGAAAGGAAGTGAACCCAGGGAGGGAGCAGAATCTGTCCAGACAAGAAGTGATGGTCAATCAGATTTAATTGTTTTGACATTTTAACCTTAATTTCTAGTCTAATAATAATAATAATAACTTTTTTTGCAGGATCTTAGAAAGGGAAGATGTTCAGATAGAAATCTCAAAGCATCCATCACGTAAAGATCTAATGGAGCAACTGAAATAAGTCGCACTTGAATATCATTGGCTTGAAACCAAAGATCAAGAAATGTCTATCTGGTTCAAAAGATTCGAAACAACTGTTTGTCTGGAAAAGCACTGAGACATATCCACCCAACTGATACATCTTCACTACCTTCATCGAGTCTCAGAGCTGAAAGAAACATCACATGATTCGCAGTAGGAATTTACAGAGACGCAAGACTTCCTATAATATGCAGAAACCATGGAAATGTGAGAATTGTGAGAAAGGATTCCATTCCTTGTCAGTGCTGGAGTTTCATCAATGCGGTCACACGAGGCAGAGACTATTCACTTGCTCTGAATGTGCGAAGGGATTCCATAGTTCATCTGCTCTGTGGAAACACCGATGTGCGGCCACTGGAGAGAGGCCATTCACCTGGTCTGAATTTGTTTTTATTCATCCATAGGATGAGGGCACGGCTGGCTAGGCAGCACTTATTGCCCATCTCTAATTGCCCAGAGGGCAGTTCATAGTCAGTCGCATTGCTGCAGGTCTGGAGTCACATGCTGTGCAAACCAGGTAAGAATGGCAGCTTCCTTCCCTAAAGGACATTAGTGAATCAGATGGGTTTTTCCAACAATCGACAATGGATTCACAGTCATCATTAGATTCTTAATTTCAGATGTTTATTGAATTCAAATTCCACTGTCTGCCGTGGTGGGATTTGAACCTCGGTCCCCAGAGTGTTTGTCTGGGTCTCTGGATTGACAGCCTAATACCAGAGGCCATCACCTCCCCAATGGCAATAAATTCCGTGAATATTTCACTTGATGAAGCACCAGTAAGTTCCCACTGGGAAGAGGGCATCGATTTGTTTGGAGTAAAATAATCACTCAGTTATCCAGCCTGTGCATGCATCAACAAGTTCACACTGGGGAGAGGCCATTTACATGCTCAGGTTGTGGAAAAGAATTCACTCAGTCATCTGCCCTGGTAAGACATCAGCGCATGCTCACAGGGGAGAGGCCTCACAAATGCTCCATGTGTGGGAAGTAGTTCAGAGATTCATCTGGCCTACAGGTACACCAGCGAGGCCATACTGGGGAGAAGCCTTTCATATGTTCTGAGTAAGGGAAAGGATTCATTCAGTCATCCAGTCTGTCGAAGTATAAGAAAGTTCACAAATGATCATAAGAGTTGGATCTGCTGATAATCCGCATTATATGTGCTGCTAGACAGCGCATTTCAAACACAAAGCATCTACTCTCTTGAAAAATAAATGAAGAAGTTACATGAGACAGTCAGCACCTGCATGCTTTTTTTGATACTGCACACCATTCTCATCAACAGGATGTTAGAAAGGGAAGATTTGCAGACAAAGATCTCAAAATGACCATCACATGAAGATCTAATGGAGGCACTGAAATAACTGGGACTTGAATCTCATAAACTTCCACATTGGCTGTTTCTTTACTGTTAATGATTCAAAACCCTGGAATTCTCCCAAATAACATTGTGGGTGACCCCCACACCTCAAAGACTGCAGTGCCAGAAACCACCATCTTCTCAATGAGGACAACTGGGATGGGCAGTAAGTGCTGACCTAGACATTGATACTATACCCCATGAGTTGATTTGAAAGTGAGGGAAAATCACAACTAAGACTGAGCCATGTTCATGGGTGAAGTGGGAGGGTCAGAGGGTTTCTTTCTGCTGGACTGGCCGCTCTCAAGACTTTGTTTCCAGTGGGGATGATGCTGTTTGAGACTGGGACTGCACATTCCCCAGGAAATGATCCCCAAAAGCTGATGAAGTAAATTTATTTTGTCCTGGATAGGAAATGATGTTTTCCTCATCACTCCAATTAGGTCAGAAGTAAATATATTTGTCTTTGTTCCATTGAGTCTTTCGCCCAATCAACTCAATTAGTCTCCGTCAGTATTTATGCTCCACATTCTCACCTTTCATTTCCCCTATCAGTAGATCCTCCGATTCCTTTCTCCCTCACGTATGCATCCAACTTCTTAAATATATTCCTATTTTCACCTCCACCTCACGCTCTTGGAGTGAATTGCACATTCTGACCTGTCGCAGAGTAAAGACGTTTCTCATGAAATCACTATTGGATTTTTAAAGCCCTTCATCATTTTAAATGCTGCCATCAGATCATTCTTTAGTCTTGTATTTTCAAGAGAAAAGCTCCCCAGACTTGCCTGAGTGACATGTTTTCAGTTCTGATAATGTCTTTTTGAATCGATGTGACACATTTCCAGTGCATCTATTTCCTTTGTGCAAACGGCAATGACAAATGTTGACCGTGCTCCCAGTGGAGTCAAACTTTGGTTTCAAATAGGTGAAACATCATTTTCCTCCTTTTCAATTATTTCTCTGTAGAAAGTAGCCCAAATATGGGCTGTGCCTTTGCAGAAAGATGTTAAGTTCTTAGAATAGTTTGAGACTGGAGTTGCAGGGATGTCATCATGGATTCAGGACATCAGTTCGATTGAGAGACTGTAGCATGATCTTGTTCTGTTTGGATCCTATATTTATTGTGGTAGAACAGAAAGAGAGACACCATTCAGCCCTCTGAGGTCATGCTGTCTCTGTTTAGAACAAATGTTAGTCATTGTTCAATCCCAAAAACCTTGCAGTTTATATGCATAAGGTAACCTCCAATTTTAAAAAGAAAATAATGAATATATTGTTCAGGACGATAAATGAACTGGAATAATTAATTTCAGATGTAGTTCAGGAGAACCTTGCAATCTAGCGTCCACCTATGTTGCAGTTAAAACCTGGAATGTTGAGCTGATTTGAATAAGTTGATATCTTTCCTTGGCAATGCTTACATTTTGTTTTTGCTTTAATTTTGTTTTAGGAAACCACATTTGACAATCTGGTCACTACCCGACAGGTCAGCACCACATGGGAGGATGTTGAAAAGGCATCGATTTTGATCAATGCACCTGAATGTTAAATGTGCCATGATGTTGGGCTATCAGTGGATGTGCAGAAAGAATATGTTATACATGAAAGAAATGGCATGTAAATTCACGGTGAACCCGCACTGCAGAGAGGGTCCCAAACACATGCAGCTCCTTGAGAAGCAGCCGGACATGAAATGGTTAATGTGGCCGGGGATAATGAGACAGCATTTTGACGTCTTCAAGACAGTGACACGTCCTTCCGAGAGAAACTGACCTGAAACAATCAGGAGAGAATTCGACCCGCAGGGAATGGTCAGAAAGTCAGTGAAGGTCATTAGGAAGGGGTTAAAAACTTAGATTGGGATCATTAAGAACTGTCCACGTTTAGGACACAGGTAAATAAAAAGATCGGAGAATCTTTACAAAAACAAAGTTGCTGGAAAAGCTCAGCAGATCTGGCAGCATCTGTGGATGATGAAAAAAGAGTTAATGTTTCGGGTCCGGTGACCCTTCCTCTGAACTGATGGTGGCTGGGAAAATGTCAGTTTATATGCAGAAAATAAGGAGGTGAGTGGGGTAGGGAGTAAATGATAGGATAGAGCCCAAAAAGAGAGAAAGACAGTTGGACAGACAAAGGAGTTGCTAATGATCAGGCTGGGAGGGTGAGTAGTTGTTAATGGGGACTGTTAGTGACTAACAACAGGGGGTGTGTAGTGGCAGGCTATGTGGTAACAAGGCCTGGTGTGTGGGGTGGGGACTGGAACATGGGAGACTTTAGGCCCTAAAATTATTGAAATCAATATTGAGTCCGGAGGACTGTAGGGTCCCCAAGTGGAAAATGTGGTGTTGTTCCTCCAGCTTGCGTTGGGCTTCACTGGAAGACTGTAGCAAGCCGGAGACAGAGATGTTGGCCAGGGAGCAAGGTGGTGCATTGAAGTGGCAGGCAACAGGTAGTTCAGGGTCTTTTTTTACAAACCCACCGACTCCCACAGCTACCTGGACTATACATCCTCACACCCCACTTCCTGTAAAGACTCCATCTCATTCTCTCAGTTCCTCCGTCTTCGTCCCATATGTTCGATGAGGCCAACTTCGACAAGGGAGCTTCCGAAATGTTCACATTCTTCCTCAACCGAGGATTCCCCAGCTCCATTGTCAACAGGGCCCTCAATGGGGTCTGACCCATCTCCCGCACTTCTGCCCTCACCCCTTGTCTTCCCTCCTGCAACAGCGATAGGGTTCCCCTTATCCTCACCGACCATCCCACCAGCATCCACATCCAGAAGATCATCAGATGCCATTTCCGCCACCTCCAGCAAGATGCCACCACCAGACACATGTTCCCCTCCTCTCCCTTGTCCTCATTCTGCAGGAACCGTTCCCTCCGGGACACCCTGGTCCATACTTCCTTCACCCCCAACACCTCCCCACAGCCCTATGGCACCTTCCCCTGTAACCGGCAAATGTGCAACACCTGTGCATTTACCTCCTCCCTCCCCAGTATCCAAGGACACAAACGTACCTTCTAGGCGAAGCAACACTTCACCTGTACTTCCAAGAATCTAGTCTACTACATTTGCTGCTCACAATGCGGTCTCCTCTACATTGGGGAAACGAAGCATAGACTTGGCAACCACTTCGCAGAACATCTGCGTTCTGGTCGCAAAAAAGACCCTGAACTACCTGTTGCCTGCCACATCAATGCACCACCTTGTTCCCTGGCCAATATCTCTGTCTCCGGCTTGCTACAGTCTTCCAGTGAAGCCCAGCACAGGCTGGATGAACAACACCTCATTTTCCGCTTGAGGACCCTACAGCCCTCCAGACTCAATATAATTTTAGGGCCTAAACTCTCCCATGTCCCAGCCCCCACCCACACACCAGGCCTTGTTACCACATAGCCTTCCACTACACACCCCCTGTTGTTAGTCACTAACAGTCCCCATTAACGACTATTCACCCACCCAGCCTGATCGTTAGCAACTCCTTTTTCTGTCCAACTGTCTTTCTCTCTCTTTGGGGTCTATCCTATTGTTTACTCCCTACCCCACCCACCTCCTTATTTTCTGCATATAAACTGACATTTTCCCAGCCACCATCAATTCTGAGGAAGGGTCACCGGACCCGAAACTTTAACTCTGTTTTCTCCTCCATAGATGCTCCCAGACCTGCTGACCTTTTCCAGCAACTTTGTTTTTGCTCCTGATTTACACCATCACCAGTTCTTTTGGTTTTTATGGAGAATCTTTACGCCCATATTTGATCTGTTGCTTGAAGCTCATGAATCTGTGTCCGAGTAATTTATAAACTCATGGCACTCCTCACGAGAAGAACATGTCAAATCGATGTGACCCCAGCAGGGGCCAGAACAGGTCTGGAAAAGTGCAAGTGATAGAGGGGTGATAAAGAGAACCATACCCCTTCAACGTGTGGTCTGTGAATATCCTGTTCCGGTTTTCTTGCTAATTAGCATATATTAATTTAAATATGATAACTATTTTACTTGCTTATGAGTCATTGGCGTTGCTGGGTAAGGCCAGATTTATTGCCCATTGCTAACCATCCTGGAGAGGATGGGGCCAGTTATCGTCCATGTACTGTCGGTAGATCCACAGTGCCATTAAGAGAGACTTCCAGGAATTTGACCAAGCGACACAGAAGGAACATGATGTATTCCCAGGTCAAAGCCAGAAGACACACAACACCAGGTTCAAGTCCAACAGGTTTATTTGAAATCATAAGCTTTTGGGGCATTCCTCCTTCGTCAGGTGAAGCGCCACTTTATTACTTTGTTACACATCATAAGAAATTGATAAAGTCAGGTGCAGTGTTCAGAAAACTTGTGATTTCAAATAAACCTGTTGATCTATAAGCTGGTGTCATCTGACTTCTGGCTTTGTCCACGCCACACCAACACCAGCACCTCCACTTCATGTTTACAGGTCAGCACAGTATGTGGTCTAGAGGGGATCTAGCAGGTGGTAGCGTTCCCATGTGACTGCTGCCCCTGTCCTTCTGAATGGTAAAGACTGCAGATTCAGAAGGTGCTGTTGGAGGAGCCTTGCTGAGTCACTGCAGTGCATCTTGTAGATGGTACAGACTGCTGCCACTGTGCATTAGTGGTGAATGGAGTACAGGGATGTAGTTTGGGTGCAATCAAGAGGGCTGTTTTGTGTTCAGTTGTATTAAACCTGATGTAAGGCTTTTGAAATTAAAAAAAAATTGTCATATGAAACTGTCCACAGAGTGAAATATTTGTTTTTGACAGTTACCTCTGGATCAGACAAGTGAATGGAAGGTAGTCAAGTTGGAAAATGATATCAAAGTGGGAATAAAAGACATGTCCTTCAGACATTCACATTAGGTTAGACATCATAAAAAATGATAAAGTCTCAGATGAGACTCCTTAGAAAAAATTCTTCCCACTGCCAACACTAACTCCTCTTCACCCTTTCCTGACCAATATATGCATGTTATGTGTAGTTATTGAAAATGAAAATTAATATGTTGTCAACACTCCTCATGTCATCACTGTTGGTGAAATATAATTCTAACCCCAACCCTTCTTTCAATTCACCCTGTTGCATCCTGTGTGGTTACAGCAGAGGCAGAGACAGGCTTCTCATTTCCCTGCTCACATTGCTCTGGATCTCAATGTTGTCCGTTTACCAAATACTGTTTTATCTTTACCAATGTAGAAGAAACCTAAACCTGAACCTGACGGTTCACTTCCAGTCAGAAACAGATCATTGATTTATGCTAATCTCTGATTTGAAGCACATTTCCAGCATTCACCGTTGTTCTTCCTCTGAATCTAAATCCAGTTAGAAACGAGATTTTGTTCCGTGTCTAGGAGCTCTGATCCATGAAAGACAGTCGCTGGGACACATTTCTTACACACAGCAGGATTAACTCATACCGTGGCTTGGCTGTCAGTGAAGAGAGACAAGAAAGAGTGAAGTGCCATCTGAACCCCTCAGTGTGACTCTGAAGGATGTGTCCGACTGAAATTCTGTTACCGTGTACGATACCCTCCCTCCTTGAGATTGTCCTTTCTGAGCTCCAGGCGCTGTTCAGGACAAATACAACAATCTACAGTGATGTGTTTGAGGCAAAGCTGATTTATTTTACATTTCTCTAGAATATTAAACGTTAGTCCAATTTGAGAGGTTATAAACGTCATCAGAAACAAACTCCAAATGTCAGAAGAAAGGTATCAGAAAATTACAGCACAGATCAATGCCATGACTTGAAAATTTATTTGTGTGGTGTGGGTATCGCTGGCTGGTCAGCGTTATTTGCCCTTGGCCCATCATGTTTTGCGTTGGCTGAAATAGAACCAGCCAGATTTTTCAGCTTTCTGGACTCATCTTTGAGGCCAACGATTTCAGACTGTGAACTCTGCCACCAATTTGTTTACATTTCTTGTTTCAATTTGTTTCAGTGTCTGCTGCATACCTGGTTCCAGGCACATCTTTTGTTTCTTTGTTTCTTTTCCAGCACCATCTCCATTCCTGGTGGCCTTGAAGGACCAACATTTCTGCAATTTAATCTCTCCTGCCTTCCCCCTGTGACAGACCATCTTCTTGCCCTTGTCTCACCCCCACCTTGCTCAAAACCTGTTACATTTCTGATGCCTCCGGGGTCAGTGGTTGAGTTTTGAATTCTCTTCCTCCAGGGAGAATCTGAAATCTTTGTGGCTGCAGCTTTCCCCAGATTTTATTTTGAAACAAAAACAGTGAAATTGTTTCAGAGTTGAGTTTTTCTTTGAGCCTTAACTCACATTTTCATGTCTTTAAGCTGTGATCCTCCCACAGTCCAAAAATATGAAGGTTTGGTGGATTGGCCACACTAATTTGCCCCCTGATGTGCAGGTTCGGTGGATTCGTTAGCCATGGTAAATGGGGGTTGTGGAAGTACGGTGAGATAGAGGGTCATTCCAGACTGGATGGGCCTAACAACGTCTTTCTGCACTGAAGGGATTTTGTGATTCTAACCAGTTGTGATCATGGTCATATTTTCCTCATGTAAGTCCACACATAACCAGGTTCATTCAGCTGATATCTTCACGCTGCTTTTGTGTTTTTGTGGGTTCTTACTTGTTTCGGTTTACGCAGTGTATTTGAGGATGAGAATGAATTTGTAAACAGAAATTTTCCAACCAAAATCCCTTGCAAATTAGGAACTGTTTCTGCTGCTGGCATCATTCACAAGGATCACGAAAATAAAGGTTCAGTCACAAGGAACACAGATTGTAATCAACAGAAAATTCTGAACAGATTAAAACTATTTTCTCAAGAAAAGAGGAGGCTGAGAGTTAACCAGATACAAATTGGAAGCTTTGTCCCCGTGAAATGAAATCATTGGATCTTAAACAAAAAAAAAGGGAATCAGTTCTGAGGAAGAGTGACTTGACCCAAAACATTAACTCTGATTTCTCTCCACGGACAGTGCCAAACTGCTGAGCTTTTCCTGTAATTTCTGTTTTTGTTTCTGATATGCAGTTTCTGCAGTCCTTTCAGTTTCTGTTAATTGAATCCGATGGATCTTTCACTGCCCCGAGGTCATCAAGGGCACTGTCGAAATGTGCATCTCACTTTCTGTCTGTCTATCTGAGTTAACAATCAGATGGAGTGGTCACTGACTGAGTGTTTTCTCAAATTCCCGATTGAATCTGCCTCTCCCACACTCTCAGACCCCTCACTACTCGCTGGGTCACGGAGAAACTCTGTCGTTAGACTGGGAAATTTCTTTAATGTGAACTCTCCTTATGCTTCTGCCCACTTCCCAGTACCCTGCATTAATTTCAGCTGCCCCTACTCTGCCCAAATGAGGTTGTTGAAGAGCTCAAGAGGAGAGTGGACTGAAACTGAGAAATTAAAGAGTCAGAATGAAAGAGGAAGAGGAAAATAAATAAACGGGTTTTGTGGATCCCAGGGGAATGAGACTCCAGGATCCGCCTGTTCTAACTGCTCACACAGTAACAGGAAACAACATTCCCTGATGAGACTTAAACCCAGGCAGCAGGAGACAGAGCACCGAATCTTAACAGATTTATTTCAAACACAGGAGACTTGTTCAGCCAGTGACAGCATGTAGTGTAATAGAAATAGATATGAAGTGAGTAGTGAGGGGAAATAATGCCACAAGCTGCAGATGGACAAGTTTTATTGCAGCAGGAGTAGATCATTCAGCCCCTCAAACCTGTTCTGTTATTCAATGAGATCATTGCCTGATCTGTGGCCTGACTTTCAATTTCCATAACCCACCAAGCCTATCAATGAGGCTCCTCTGAAACTGACAAGGTGAATATTGAAAAACCTAAAAAAATGCAGATGCAGGGAAATCAGAAACAGAAACATAAACAGAAATTGCTGGAAAAATTCAGCAGGCCTGGCAACATCCATTGAGAGAAACCAGAGTTAACTTTTCAGGTCCAGTGACTCTTCGAGTGACCAGATGCAGCTGACCATTCCCTCTTTTCTGTAACACTCTCTGGGACAGGTCGTGGTGTGAGGAAAATGAAATTGTCAATGACAACTGAGAAAACTGCAGGAGATACTCAATCAGAATAAAATCCATTTTGGTCTTTCACTTTTAAATCAACCATAACAATTTATTCGTTATCTTTTCAGAAACAGGTTAAGAGACTAGAAAATCAAATCTTTGTGCCATTGGGTCTGGGAACCATTGTTAACTCTGACCAGGTCTGGCCTTCATGTGAGTCCATACCATAACAACAGGCTTGATTGTTAACCATCCTATGGGCAGTTGGAACGGATGATGTGTGCTTCCTGAGCTTGTGATGCCATGATCCCATGAACAAGAACAAAAAAAATTCCAATTACTGAAGTTACTTGTGAACCCGCTGGTGTTTCATCAAGCTAGATGACTGAGTGATTTTTTTTTTTTCCCACACACAGAGCAGGTGAATGACCTCTACCCAGTGTGTATTCACTGGTGTGCAGTGAGGGTTGATGATGTACTGAACCCAGCCCCACAGTGAGGGCACCTGAACAGGCTCCCTTCAGTGTGAACACGTTGATGATACATCAATCCACTTGAGCTTTCGTAGCACTTCCCACATTGTGCACCTTTAAAGAGTCTCTCTTCCGAGTGCATATGTTGGTGTTTCAACAGGCTGGATGACCAGGAGAAATCATTCCCACACCTCGAGCAGGTGAATGACCTCTCCCCAGTGTGGACTCGCTGTTGTGTCAGTAGTTGGGATGACTGAATGAATTCCTTGCAACACTTACAGCAGGGAAAAAGCCCCTTTCCAGTGTGAAACCGCTGTGAATGCCTTCTCACACACGAAGCAGGTGAACAGTTTCTTCCTGGTGTGATTGCACCAATGTGTTTGCCGCTTGGATAGGTAATTGAAACTCCTTCCGCAGTCCCCACGGACCCATAGTTTCTAGTCAGTGTGATGTTGCTTTCGTTTCAAAAAGTCAAATGATCGCCTGAAGCCTCGTCCACAGACTGAACCTGGGCACAGCTTCTCTTCACTGTGAATGGTGCATCCACCTTCCATATTCAAAAGCTGATGATATTCGGCTTATATTAAAATGAAGCAATTCTGTCAGATCCTGTCTCTCGACTGCACATTCTCAAATTCCAAAACAATGTGGAATTGACCAGAAAGAAAAGGAAAGGAGCATAAGATAGCACACAAAAAGAAAGGCAGCTTGTGAAATCAATGTGAACAGTCTGTTAATTTATGGGGCTGGCACAGGGGAACAGTGACAATAAAAGCTGCCATCTTGTCATTAAATCACCAACTAATTCACTCATGTTCACCAGGTATGGGAACCTGTCATCCAGTCAGAATCTACGGAAGACTCTGACCTCAGTGGGAAGAAAGAGAGCACTGGGCAGGGGCTAAGAACAGTCCATGCTTTCAGTGGGAGAGGCTGTAGCCTCTGTCCTGCTGCCTGAAGGGGTTCCTTCTTTGCTCTTTTTTTCAGAGTAATTACATTAGACCCTGTTTTAAGGGATCATGCAAATCAGCTACCGGCCAGCTTCTGTGGTGCAATTGGTCAGCACTGGTGGCTTGTAAGTGCAAGGGTGGTAGTTCGAGGCCACACAGGCAGGAGCAAGTGCCGTTCTCGCTAGCAGCTCTGTTTTTGCGATTCAGTTCCGGGTTTTTAATGTGGTCAGGAAATTGCTCCCCAAACAGAAATCTTATACAATGAGTAACCACAAAGGCATTTTGATGTTGTTGTAATGTCTAACGTAAAGAACTATGGATGTTGGGAACCTGAAACAAAAAAAGAAACTGCTGAAGGAACTGAACAGGTTTGGTAGTACCTGTTGGAGAAAACAGTGCTGAAGAAGTTTTGGGACATTAACCCTGATTCTCTGCCCACAGATGCTGCCAGCTTGGCTGAGTTTTTCTAACCATTTATGGTTTTATTTCTAAATGAATATGGATACCACCTGTTGGGATGAAACAGCCAGACCCACTATGTACTGAATTCAACCCTTTCGAAATCTGTGTAGTAATTGGATTCAAACAAACCCAGTAATGAGTCGATCTTCCTCAGCTCCACAGGGAGAGAGACCTGGAAAGGTGAGTGGGTAGTGCACTGCTGCAGCCAAGGCTGAGTGGTTAAGGAGATGGGGTTTGAAACCCATTGGGGTGTCTCTGGGCAGTT
Source organism: Ginglymostoma cirratum (assembly GCA_024137785.1). Classification (NCBI taxonomy): domain Eukaryota; kingdom Metazoa; phylum Chordata; class Chondrichthyes; order Orectolobiformes; family Ginglymostomatidae; genus Ginglymostoma; species Ginglymostoma cirratum. Next base: position 91,020 of record JAHRHZ010000101.1, read on the forward strand.
TCGAATCCTGCTGACTGTGGTTGAGCGCTGAGGGCAAATCAGAAGGGAGTTTGCTTCCCGCTTCCATGTTTGCAACAGAAATCCCAGGAAGGGTGGGGATAAAGCATTTCACCCAAATAGCCAATGGTGAGATTATACAACTCACTGCCTGTCAGGGTGGAACAACATTGGAGTTCAGACATGTTTAGATGTACACTTGAGGCTGGGAAGTGAGACGAGAATACCCAGGGTCTTCAGTTCAACTGCTGCAGACCTGAAGGGTCTTTCTTCAATGCGGGAGATCTCAGATTGTGAAGTGACAGGACAGTGTTTGCAAAATACACTCCTGTCTGGCGGCCACAGGGTAACTGGCACTGTGCATATTCCTGGAATCAGTATGTGGGAGAATCAGGAAAATGCAATACTAATGTCTCTTTACCCAGCCGTGCGCAAACTCATTGCTTCTCAATGCCTTGTCTTCCAATCCCTGGCCCTGCTTTACAGGTAAAGGTTGGCTTCATGATCTGCCTGCATTCGTTCCGAGTAGCTCATTGAGCTGGGAGCTGGAGATGAGACAGGGACAGAAGCAGACAGAGATGTGACATGAAAGTGTTTAGAGTTTTCCTTATGTTATGAATTTGGGCAGTGCAGTTGTGAAGTGGAAGGCAGGAAGCTCAAATGTGTGGTTCTATTGAGATTTATGCTTTGTCTGTACATAGAAATTAAAAATAAAATCTGTCTGTAAGCAGCAGCTGAAGTTGCCTGTACAGAGAGCCTCAAATGTGAAACAAATGTATCAAAGCCTTACAAGCGGCAGGCAAAACATCCGTCCTGTTTGAATTTGGCCAATCAATGGAAACGAAGCCCCGAGATACAGGAAGCCAATTGGATTTGAATCTGATGGTGTTTACAATCTGAAACCAATCACATGGTAAGAATGTGATGATGTCATTATGGGGAGAGAAGACGAGGGCATTTGGAAACTCGGAGAGAGCCGACTGTCATCTGCCAGAGTCAGCACTATTCAGCTCTCAGAGAAAGCACATCAAATTCATCAAAAGTACCACAGCATTTTAGTTCAGTCCTCATTGATGAAATTATAGACATAAAACATTCCTGACAGCAGAGTTAGTGGAAGAAAGGCATTTGTGAAGAGAGCGGTGACAGCAGAATATTCCAGAAGACAGCCTTGTGTGAATTTGGAGAGTTCAGTTACAATTAATTTATTGCTTCTTATTAATTGAGTTGATATTAGTGGGACTTGTTTTTATTTAAACAGCATTCTAGTAGAATTTAGACCATTTCTGGAGTAGTTAGCAGTTCAAGGGGGAATTGTCAGTTTGTTAGTAATTTTGTTAATTTGTTCATTGTTGGGTTTAATAAATAAATTGTTTCTTGTCACTTGTAAAATGGAGATCAAGGATTTTCTTTCTATTACATACTCTTTTAATAGATTATGAGGTGAAAGGCGAGCTTCTTTGCGTGTTTGGGGGTAATTATTAGATGGGAACCCCAACTTCTGTCATAACAGATCGGGACTTGTATTTTAGTTTAATTATCAGAGGGGTCCGGCCATTCCCTGTTGTAACACCTTCTGTCAGTTCTCATTAGTGAGGGATCTCTGCCGGGCGCTGTCCTGTTAAGATTCCCAGAAGCTGCAGTGATTGGGTCAGTGAGTTCACAAGATTGACAGTTGAATGTGAGCAGCTTGTCTGACTATTTCAGTTTCATGTCCGTTTCATATCCCAGCTCACTGTAACGGTTCTCATTTTCTGGAGAAGTCACTTGTAATCCACCTAAAGCTGCCCTTTTTCAGAGAAACTTGTGTGTGGTAACGGAGAACATGAAGCACGTGGAGTGGATATAATAATGAGGACTCTGTCACTCTTGGGGATGTGTCTGTGTGTCTCCCTCTGTGGGTGAATATGAGGATGAGTTCCTTAAGGGAGTATTTACACGGTTTTACCATCTGAACATTCAGTTCAATTCATTGCGTCATTTGAGATTACAGGGACAAGCTGATTGACATTTTCCCTTGAAATATGACAGCACACAAGGCTGTGGGCCAAATGCTGGAAACTGGAACTGGAATAGATGGATTTTTGGCAACCTGCGCTGACACGATGGGCCGAATGGTTTTCTTCCATACTGTAAAAACTCAAAAACGGAGAAATAAATCTACAGTGAAAATGATCACAAATTAAAACGCAAAGGCAGTATCATTGAGAAAATATCTGAATGTGTCTGTTGCTTTCCCTGGTGGTCAAGTGGTTGGGATTTGGTGTTCTCATCATTATAGCCTACGTTCAATTCCTGGTCAGGGAATGGAAGTTCTACTCTGCTAATTTATCGTGATGACAGCATTTTTGATCGTCTTTTTTTTTCAGGAGCTGGAAGGTAATCTATTTTATTGCAAACGCTATTCAGATTAACATAAAATAAAGAACTGTGGAAAACTGACAGGAAAACTGGAATAGATTGAGAAACGCAGCAGGTCTGACAGCACCAGTGTAGAGAGATAGAGTTAACGTTTCAGGTCCAGTGACTATTTGTAAGTGCAAGGTTTGTTATGAATTTCTATATTACAATGCCAGAGGAAATTGTCAGCTCTATCTGTTGAATCAACTTATTTATCAAATTGCGCTGTCTCATTAGCTGACAACTGTCAACTTTACAACCTTAAAGATATTTGATTGGCTCTAATGCTCCTTCTGTTGCCCAGACATGATGAAAGGCTCTGATTGAATGATTGCCTTTTCCTTTTCTGTTGTCTCAGTTAGCAGCCATGTCGAATGGAGAATTGGTCCTTTCAGTGTCTACCTCAATACACATCGCGATTTGTCTCTCTTTGTCTCCGTGTATCCACTTCACCCCCTTCCACATTCTCCTTCTGTCAAAATCCCTCACTTCCCATTCCTGCTCTGTGTAAAGTCTGAAATTCAGAGATAATTTAAGAGTGGACCTGCTGAGAGGCTTTTACTCTCTGGCTGGAGTGTCTCGAACTGGGCTCACATTCCCCGGATAATGTGTCTGTCACTTAGGGCGAAGGTAATGAAATATTTCTTCTCTCAAAATATTGTGAATCCTTAGAATTCTCGATCTGCCAGAAAAAAAAATACAATTAAATGATTATAGTGATGTCTTTGCTCTTTGGTGTAAAATGAATGAATGGTGACAGTGGAGAATGAGGGGGATCAGCTCACTCTGACTGTGCCATTACCACAACATTCCCTGCTAAGTCTGCAATTTATCCTGCTCACCTTGTTATTCTGATCAAACTGGGAATGAAGGGATGAGAATAGAAGAAAAGGAGAAGCAGAAGTCCTTGTGGAACAGCAGAAAGGAACTAAATGATGCATCCAGCAGAAAAAAGAGAAGACACTGAAGCAGTCTCCTGTGGACAAATGTGTTTCCTTTGCCAGTAAAACTCACCAATTCACTAAGCAGGGACCATTGAACTGAAGCAGTGACAGTGATTATCTTTGCTGGTTGTTCACCTTGTGAATGTTACCGTTGCTGCTCATGTCCCTGTCAGCATCACCATACTGCCACATGTAAGTATCCCACATACGTGGGGCTAGTGGTGCAATGGATAATGCGCCTGACTCCTGAGCAGGAGATTGTAGGTTCATCTATCTCGCTCAAGTGTAATTCACAATTTCTTTACACTTCCAAACTAATCTTCCTCATTGCCCTGAAACCACGATGAGCTTTGACTTTCTAATCTGCAGGAACCAGACTCCTTTCAATGTCTCACATCAATGAATGTCATCGGAGGGGAAGCTGAAATAGTCCCACAAAATTCACAGTCAATTTCTCACACCAACTGACCCGGGAATGGAAAGAAAACAAAACTAAAACTAAAACTAGGCTCAGCTTTGTGAGTCTTTAGAAATTCTTTGGGAAGTGAAATCAGAGGAAACTAAAGGTGAATTTTCCAACTGAGCAGCGGTGGTTGAGGAAGCTTTCCCTTCGTTAAGAGTCTGGGACATTGACTCTGATGTTCTCGGGGACATTAACTGACCTGAGACACTGAAAGGATTCCCATCAGAGACTGCTCTGTTTGATTTTGTTACTGTCAGGAACAATAAATCCTGATTCCCTGACCAGAAATCGAACCTATTATCCCAGTTTCCAACATTTAGCCTGGAGCCTTGTGTGCTCTGACGTTTCAAGCATTCATCTCAATGATATTTTCCCTGTCACAACCTTTGGTTCGTTCCAGCAGGTGGTGAACATTCTCTCAGGCCCCAGAAAGAATCAAACTCAAAACCACTGGGCGAATCACCGAACTACAAAGTCACGCATTACAAACTGCAATGTAATAGATGACTGGATAGCCTCTGCATCATACACCAAGACAATGTAACAAATCCCATACAGAGCTGAGGGAATCATGTGCAGAAGGATGGGAGAATACAATGCCAAATCAGACAGTGTCCAGGGTGATATGAACAGAGATCTGCCCTGGAAGTCTAGTGATCAGGATTCAGTGACTTCAATGGTTAACATTTACAGGAATAAATATAAAACACTGACTAATCTTCAGAAGCAGAATTATGTCATGGACCAGGCAGAATTAATTCACTGCATGTTACTGTTCCACATTAGTAATATCAGCTGTAATTGCCTGACGTGCAATCAGTTTAAAACAAGAAAAAGAGCGAACACAGGAAAAGTGAAGGGCAATGGTGGTTTGTGAGAGGATACAGTAGGCCTAATGGAGCCAGGCCCAATGTGGGTTCTGAAGACTGATTTTCACTGTTTACCCTGGTACATAGATCACTCTGAATCAATCACCCGCAATGACTCTCCTTCGTGTGGTTGCCCCTTGCACATCTCACCTCGGTTCAGTGTCCGGAGGGGATGATGCATGTTCACTTGACAAATTTTGCAAAGTCAGCTTTACAGTCTCATATTAAGACCATAAATGTTCGGAGCCGAAAGAGACCATTCAGCCCATTCAGTCTGCTCTGCCATTTAATGAGCTTGTGACTGATATAATAATCCTGAACTGCACTTTCTTGCCTTTCCTCATAACCCTTGATACCTTTACTGATTAAAAATCTGTCAATCTCACCACTGAATACACTTAATGACCCAGATCTGACAACCCTCTGCTGTAAGGAATTCCACCGATTCACAACCATCTGAGAGAATAAATGCTTCCTCATCTGTCTTCAATGTGCGACCCCTGTTCTGATATCAGGCACTCTGGTGCAACACTGCCCAGAAGGAAATTTTTTGTGTCCACATGTTGAATCTTAAAGAAAAATGTCTGCTTTAATAAGGAGCAAGTATTTTTGTATCTCTGTGTCTGAGTACGTGAAGTTAATGGATTTCAGTGCTTCCTCCTGTTTGAGCATAAGACCATAAGACATAGGAGTGGAAGTAAGGCCATTTGGCCCATCGAGTCCACTCTGCCATTTAATCATGGCTGATGGGCATCTTTTTGGTTTCATCCTTGATGGTAAAACTTCCACTGATTCTGACCGAGATGTCCCCTGTATGTCTTTTAATGTCAGGAATTCGTGTTCATTTTAAGAGTTTGGACAGGAATAATAAAATCCTCATTCTTATTTGAGAATCAAACCGAGAACACAGCAGTTACAATGCTGAATCCCAAAAAGGAAGGTGTACACAATATTTGCAACTTTTCTTCCTGACACTGATTTTGACCTTTTGTTTCACTTGCAAAATGACAGTCAGTGAGATTTTAACACGATGGAGAGAGGCCCTTCAGCCCATTACATCTATGACAGTCATCAAACATCTCACTTCTTAACCCAGTTTCCAATACATGGCCCATCGCCTCGTTTGTGCTGATGTTTCAAGTGCTCATCTGAATAGTTAGTTTATGTCTTGAGGGCATCAGTGGAACAAAAACACTTCCTTCAACAAACGACAGGAAATGTTGTTTGCTGCAACATGAAATCTATGTCTTTCTCTTTGAACACAGTTATGAAAGCCAAACTCTTTCTCGGAGCCATTTGCCAGTTTTCCTCATGATGCCAACAGTGTAGATTTAAATCCCACACCGCCTGAGGTTACCACTAATGACTCTCCCCTTTCAATCTCTCTGCTGACATGAGATATGGTGCCCCTCAGGTCAAACCACTACCAGTTTTGTCCCTCCCCTGTGACCTAGAATGTGTATGGTGACTCAGTGTCAGTACCAGTATGGCTAAGTGTCAGACATTGTGATATTATTATCCCTGGGATGCAAAAGATATTGTATTATTAATTATTAGTTAATTATTATTAATTAATAATTGTATTATATATGTCAGTTGCCTTGGAAGAAAGTGTAGAGAAAGATTGCTTTTACACATTACGACAAATAAAATTCAACGTTTAAAATGGTGGCCAGTAAACCCAGAATTCCGAGCGCTATGCACGGCATTGCTTATCACTGCGCAAGCTCAGTATGTTCCGGCGGGCACACAGCCGAGAGCGTGCGCAGTTGCAGCGGTCCTGAGATGCAGTCGATCTTTTCTGGGCTCCACAAAAGGTAACAATGAGGCGGAACGGAGGAGGCGATAGACCGGTCGGTTAGACGGGGAGGCTTTCTAAATACTTCGTGGATGCGGCAGACCCCGCATAAAGAAGCTATTTGCGCCCGTTTCACAGAACGGGACAAATCGAGACTTCCTCTCAACGGCAGGCCGCGGGTAACGGCCGCCATCTTTGTAGGAGGCAAACGGCAGCAGGGCGCATGTGCGGTCACCCTGGGCCGGGAGGAAGAATGTTGTGAATGTCTCTGCTGGACTGAAAGGGATGGCGTTTATAAACTGCTTTTGCGGGGAGGACTTACACACAGCATATTCCAAATAACAGAAATATTTGTCTTTTCTGAAATTCTGTCCTTGACTGACTGAGATGGCTTTTGTAAACTTATTTTACAGCATGTTAGAAGAGGATTTACAGAGTGCAAACTCAAGCCACAGAACATACCAACATCTGAGTGTGCCACTTTATTCATTATTCATTCAGCACTGGATATTATTGGCCTTTCAGTGTAAGTATTGAGAAGATAAAAGTTACAAAATTCCTTCCTTATATCTCCCAGTAACTATTGCCTAGTATCTTAAATCTGTGTCTCTGTTGGTAAAGAGGAACAGCAGCTCTTTGTCTACCTTATTTAAACCTATTATAAACCTAGACACTTTATGTCCATCCTGGGCCTCCTGCAATGCCACAGTGATGCCACCCGAAGGCTGCAGGAACAGCAAATCATATTCAGCCTGGGAACCCTGCAGCCTAATGGCATCAATGTGGATTTCACAAGCTTCAAAATCTCTCCTCCCCCAACCGCATCCCAAAACCAGCCCAGCTCATCTCCACCTCCCTAACCTGTTTTTCCCTCTCACCTATCCCCTCCTCCCACCTCAAGCCCCACCCCCATCTTTTATCTACTAACATCATCCCGTCCCCTTGACCTGTCTGTCCTCCCTGGACTGACACATCTCCTCCCTACCCCCCCACCTACACTCACCTTTACTGGCTCCATCCCCGCCTCTTCGACTTGTCTGCCTCCTCTCCACCTATCCTCTCCTCTATCCGCCCCCCCTCCCTATTTATTTCAGAACCCTCTTCCCCTTCCCCATTTCTGATGAAGGGTCTAGGCCCGTAACGTTAAGTTTTCCTGCTCCTATGATGCTGCTTGGCCTGCTGTGTTCATCCAGCCCCACGCCTTGTTATCTCACACTTTATCTCAATCTCCTTTGCTCTGTGCAGAACTTCAGTTTCCCCAACTTGACCTTACAACTCATATCCTTCTGATTCTTGAGCCATTCTGATTCTTGAGCCATTCTGATTCTTGAGCCATTCTGATTCATCTCCTTTCAAATCTCTCCTCAGACCCTCACATCCTTTGTCGAGATCACCTGTTTGTGCAGACTCAAATGCTCTCTGTTCAAGTTGGTGATGTTATCTCAGACGAGCAATTGCCCAGTAACATCACCCTGATTCCCAGTTATTTCGTAAGCTATGGATTTCCTCTGATCCCAATGCTTCTGATATCTTTTGAGCTGCAGACTCCAGCATTTGATTTTAAAGTTGAACACAATGAAATTATTTCAATGTTTTTAACCAGTAATCTACACAATTCACTTTCTCATGCTAGTCTCAGTTATCTGACTCTGGGACTAATACGACTCATTTTGTCACCCTCTCGTTATGTGGCTTGTGTCAAAAGCTGCTTTACAACACTCGACATTGTTCTGGTCCACTTCTGCTGTCCCTGATCAACTCTATCATTTTAATCTGCAATGTCTCCTATAATATGTGTTAACTGTCTTAGGTATTTTATTATTACTTCCATTGACACACTCGTGAGGTTTTTACAGCTGAACATTGCCTGACCACTTGCTGCTGGCAATTATCTTCCCTTAATAGGTCCCACAAGACTGTTAGGAAATGAGTTATTCACCCAGTGATGATGAAGGAACTGTGATATGTCTAAATCAATGGCAATTAATTTATATCAATATTGCACCCTTCACGGAGTGGAACCTTCCAATCTGTTCGTCGAGTGTGTTGTAATGCAACTTTTATGATGTTATAATATAGCAGGAAGTGCTACACCTGCCCCTCTACCTCCCCGCTAACTTTCATCCAAGGCACCAAACAAACCTTTCACATCAGACGAGGTTCACCTGCTCATCCATCAATGTGGTCGATTGCATCCGCTGCTTCCGATGTGGCCTCCCCTACATCGTTGAGACCAAGTGCAGACTCTGAGACCACTTTGTAGAGCACCGACAGTCTTTGCGACAAATGACAACATCTTCCGGTCACGAACCATTTTAACACCCCCTCCCATTCCCTGGGCGACATGTCCACCCTGGGCCACCTCCAGTTTCACAATGACATCGCCCGGAAGCTGTACGAGCAGCACCTCGTATTCTGCCTTAGGAGCCTACAACCTAACAGTCTCAATGTGGACTTTACCAGTTTCAAAATCTCCCCACCCCTGGCCTCGTCCCTTTCATCCCCACCTCCTTGAACTGATACAACCTGTCCATCTTCTCTCCCACATATATGCTCCTCCCACCTCACTGACCATTCCCTACCTGCTCTCACCTCTCACCATCCCACCTCCCTTCCCCAGCCCCACCCCTCCTCTCTCTTAATTTCAGAGCTCCCTTCCCCCTCCCCCATTTCCGAAGAAGGGCGCCGACCCAAAATGTCAACATTCTGTTCCTCTGATGCTGCTCAGCCTGCTGTGTTCCTCCAGCTCCACGCTGTTATCTCTGACTCCAGCATTAGCAGTTCTTACTATCTCTTGATTTCAATGCCTGGACTCTGACGAAGGCTCCTGACTCGAAATGTCGACTTTCTTGCTCGTCTGATGCTGCCTGACCTGCTGTGTTCCTCCAGCTCTAAACTGTACGGACACTTCTTTGAACCTTGTTTGGTATTTTGTTGTTATTTCTGCCAATTGTGTCCAAATGAAGTTTCTGCTCTTACCCATCTCTGGTTACATGCGGTTGATTTCCCAGCTTTATCTGCCCATGGTCAGGAATTGTTTATTTTGCTCTGGAGATCGTTTCTTTTTCGGAGCTAATTTTGACAATCAAATACTTGTTACGAGGTCAGGATAGCAAAGCAAAACAAATTAGTCTCACTACAACTGGATTCACAACAGTGAACTTTAAAATATTGAAAGACCCTCAAAATTGCCCAAATGCTCCTGACCAGACTTTATGAATGACCGATCTTGGACACCAAATTTCTAGAAAGAAGAAATAACAATAACTTGAGCAAAACAAACACAATCAACTGGGCAATCTCATCAATATCTGTGATTTAAACACAACCTCCTTTGTTATAACCTCCACTCTCACCGATTCACAGACACCCATAAGGGATATATTAAACAGAAAATAAAATTAATGTAAATTTTCAGTTCAATTAAACAGTTTCAAAAAATTGATATCAAGCCTTTGTGCAATCCTTGGATAATGAGTTGTCCACGGACACATGAAACTTTAGTGAATTTCAAAGTCAGCAGTGAATGTGACAGTTTCAGCAAGCTTCCATAATTATTGTCTTATTTCCTATGTTGAATTCCTCAGACCATTCAACAATTTGATAACTGGATAGAAATTGAGAGACAGAGCAGCCAGTCCAAAAGCTTTCAAAATCACTGCTCCTCCTTGACCTTTTTGAATTGCTGCAGTCCGTGTGGAGAAGCTCTGCCCACATTGCTGTTTGGTAAGGAGTTTCAGGATTTTCATTTGGTGGTAATAAGGTAGTGCTGATATCTGTATTAGTTACAGTCATTTTGTTTTAATATCCCACCATGAACGGAATAGAAACATGGAAAATAGGAACAGAAGTAGGCCATTGTGTCATTTGATCCTGCTCCCCTATTCAGTATGATCATGGCTGATCTTTCAACCAGTAGCCTTTTCCCACTTTAGACCCACATCCTTTGATCGCTTTAGCCCTCAGAACTATAGCTACGTTCCTCTTGGAAACATCCAATGTTTTCGCTTTAACTGCTTTCTGTGGAAGAACATTCCACAAGCTCGCCAGTCTCAGAAAAGAAATTTTCCATCATCTCAGTCCTAAACAGCATACTCCATATCCTTAAATTGTGACTCCCTGGTTCTCATCAACCTCCTTCCTGTATTTAATTTGTTAGTCCTATTAGAATTTTCTTGGTTTCTGTGAGATCTTCCCATGTTCTTCTAAACCCCAGTGAATTTCATCCTGTCTGATCTATTCTGTCATAATATGTCGGTCCTGCCATCCCAGGAATTAGTCTGGTAAACCTTAATTGGACAGCGTATATAGCCAGAACATCCGTGGTCACATAAGTATTCCAAAACTGCACACAAGGCTCCAGGTGTGGTCCAACTAAGTCCTTTTACAATTTCAGCAAGTCATCCCTGTTTCTGTTCTCAAATCCTCTCGCTGTGAAGGCCAACCGAGCATTTGCCGCATTCATTTCCAGCCTCTACCTGCATGCTTACTTTGAGTGACTTGTGTCCAAGGACAAATAGGTCTCAGTTCTCATTTCTCATTTCCCTTTTCTAAATCCAAGCTGACTGACTCTGACTTTGTCTAATCCTGTTACTGTTTTCCAGTGTTGGGCTAACCGGTCTATAAGTCCATGTTTTCTCACTGCCTCCTTTTTTCCATAATGGGCTTACGTTAGCTCCCCTCCAATCCATGGGAACTGTTCCAGAGTCTATAGCATTATGAAAGATGACCATTTAATTTCCTCAACTGAGATTCAAGCTCCTAGTTTCAGAATGCATCCACTATCTCGCCTATCACTTTGCTAACTACGCTGGGGCGTATATTATGAGGTGCTGGGATTTGTTGGCTTTTAATCCCATCAATTTCCCCAACATTATTTCCCGACTAGTACTGATTTCCTCACTTCCTCCCTCTCGTGTGATCCCCAGCATTTTAGTGATATTTATGCCATCATTTGTGATGACAGAACCAAAATATGTAGTTAATTGGTCTGTCCATCACTTTATTCCACATTATAACTTCCCCTGTTTCTGATCGTAAGGGATTTGTTTTCATTTTTTTTCTCTCTCTCTTCATATCCCTTATGGAGCTTTTACAGTTGGTTTGTACGTTTCCTACAAGCTTACGCTGAGACTTCATTTTCCCCTTCTTAACCAATCCCTTAGCACTCTTTTGCTGAAACCTGATCTGCTCCCAGTCTTCAGGTCTGCTGCTCTCCTTAGCCAATTTTTACGCCTCTTCCTTGGATCCGGTACTGTCCCTAATATCCCTTGTTATCTATGGCAGGGTCGCCTTTCCCATTTTATTTTGTGCCAGACAAGAACGAACAACAGTCGTAGTTCCTCCAAGTGCTGTCTAAATATTTGTCAAGCCCCTTAAAGCTTAAGTTCCTCAAGTTATTGTAGCCTGCATGCACCTCATAACACTGTAATTTCCTCTCTTTAGATTTTGGGCCCTCATCTCAGAATCGTCTCTGTCACTCTCCATCTTCATGAAGAGTTCTACCATGAAGAAGTCTTCACTTTTCCACAGCTAGATTGCCAATTAATCCATTCCCATTACACAATTAAAATTTTGAAATAAAGTTGCTGTGGTCACAGAAGATCGTCAGATTGTTCTGTCTCGACCGAGAGAGAGAGAGAGACACGACTAATGGTGCTTTAACCTCAGGGTTACCGTGCCTCAATCAATGGGCAAGGTTAAAATGGTGGGATCTTAATGGTGACCTCAGCTGGTACAGGAAGTGAGCACGTGCTGCTGGTGTCCCTCTGCATTACAAACCAGCTGTCCAGCCAACTGAGCTAACCCACCCGATCATTACATAATACTCCATTGAGGATGGTCTGTCCTCTCTTTGGGTACTCAATATGTTGATCTAGAAAACCATCTCGTGCACAACCCAGGAATTTCTCCTCTATAGTATTGTTGCTGATTCGATTTGTTCAACCTATATGCAGATTGAAGTCACCCATAATAACCATAAGAGCACAAGACAGAGGAGCAGAATTAGGCTATTCGGCCCACTAAGACTGCTCCACAATTTCATTGTGACTGATATGTTTCTCACACCCATTCTCCGACATTCTCCTATTGATCCCCTTACCAATCAACAACCTGTTTATCTCTGTCACAAGTACACTCAATTACTTGGCCCCCACAACCTTCTACGACAATGAGTTCCACAGAATCACCACTCTCTGGCTGAAGAAATTCTTTTTCATCTCAGTTCTAAAGGGTCATCCCTTTGCTGAGAGCGGTGCCCTCAGGTTCGAGTCTCTCCTGCTAGTTGAAACATCTCGATGTCCATCTATACCCTCCTCTCAGTATTCTGTTAGTTTCAATCACAGAGTCATCGAGTCTGACAGCATGGAAGCAGACCCATCGGTCCAACCAGTCCATGCTGACCATGTTCCAAAACTAATGTAGTCCCCTCTGCCTGCATATTGTCTATGTCTCGCTCAACATTTCTTATTTACATATTATCCAAACGTCTTTTAAATGTTGTAAACTGTACCTGTATCCACCACTTCCTTTGGAAGTTCATTCCACGCAAGAACCACACTCTGCTTAAACAAAAAAAGGTTGCCCCTCATGCCTTTTCTCAATCTTCCACCTGTCACCTTAAGAATATGCCCCTAGTCTTGAAATCCCCCGCCCGAGGGAAAAGACATCTGCTATTCACTTTCTCTATACTCCTCAAGGGCAGGACTGAAACAATTAATGGTAGGGTGCTGGGTAGTGTTGTACCTAGGTACCTTTGTACCTGGGTTGGTGCCACAAGTGGCAACTTGTAAACTTTTCACTGTAATCACGTGAGTACATGTGACAATAAATGCTTCAGAGATAGTAGGAACTGCAGATGCTGGAGAATCTGAGATA